>CALNHX010000547.1:0-318770 GCA_940337035.1 Agriotes lineatus
GGAAACTATAATAAAATTGAAACCATCAGCCTGGCTGTTAAGGATGGCATTAGAAATCATATAAATTCATTCGCTAGGATAGAATCACACTATCTACGGGCGCAAACGGAAAGAGAGTTTATAGATGGCTCTTTGACTATAGCACAGATGTACAGATTTTACAAAGAGGAGCAGGAACAGAAAAAACTGCCAGCAGCAAAAAAATCTATGTACGAAAAAATATTTAACACAGAGTTTAATATATCTTTTTTCGTGCCAAAAAAAGACCAATGCGCCACTTGTGAGGCTTTTAAAAATTCGAGTGAAGAAGAAAAGCGCAACTCAAAAGAATCCTATGAGAGTCATATTGCTTGCAAAAATCGAGCTAGAGAAGAAAAACACGCTGACGTTGCCAAAGCTAAAGACGATTCAGGCCTTAAAGTTGCCGTTTTTGATTTGCAAGCTGTTTTGCCAACTCCGAGTGGAGAAATATCAACTTATTATTACAAATGTCGCTTAAATTGTTATAATTTCACAATTTATGATATACCGACTAAGTCTGGGGTTTGCTACTTTTGGCATGAGGCTATTGCTCGTCGTGGGGCTAACGATATTGGATCCTGCCTTTTGAATTACTTACAGGGCTATTGTGATAATAAAAAAGTTATTTTTTATTCCGACAACTGCACTGGCCAACAAAAAAACAAATTCATTTTATCAATGTACCTTTACGCCGTAAGTAATTTCAACATTGAGAGTATTTCCCACAAGTTCTTGACAACTGGGCATACCCAAAATGAGGGCGATTCAATGCATTCATGCATTGAACGCCAAAAGAAAAGAGAACTCAGATCGGGACCAATCTATGTTCCTGCGCAATGGACGCCAATTATCAGATTGGCAAAAAAAGGAGGGAACCCTTATTACGTAAAAGAAATGGCAACTGACGACTTTTTTGATTTTAAGCTATTAAACGAACAGATTGGCAAAAACTTTTCTGTCAACATTAAAGGTGAAAAAGTTACATGGGCTGAAATAAAGGAAATCAAGGTAAACAAAAATTGCCCTAATAAATTTTTCTATAAAAGTAATTTTGATACTGACTACGAAGAAGTAGACATAAATTTGAAAACACGGCGAGGACATAGGATTACACGCATTGCAGATTTAAAGCTAGAGATGGCTTATAAAGAACCACCGGCAGTGTCTGACAAAACTAAAAAACACTTAGTGGAGCTCTGTAAACAAAACTTAATTGAAAAGGTTCATCATCCTTACTATGAAAATTTATTATCATGTAAAATTAGTAATGCGGTTGATAATACAGACAATAATGAAGATGAAAATTAATTTTTTGATGTTGTTTGCACTTAGGTACATTTTGTATATCTTACTAATATTACTCAACTGAATTATGTTATGTTTAGGATAATGTACCTACTCGTATAATTGTGTTTTCTTAAATGTTTTTTTAAATAAGCTACTCATATTTAGTTTTCATTAAATTCTTTTCAATAAAGTCATGTAAACTGTGATTTATACTTTTCATTTGCTTGCTGCAGCAATGCAATATGGCCACATGTGTACGGTAATGTTAATTTAAAACTTATTTTTTGAGGGAACTTATTAGTGCAATATGGCCACATCTAACAAAATGAACATTTTGGTTAAAATTATAAAACTGCTTTTTAGCACTACCTTAAAAGGATATACATACTAAGTATATAGTAAAGTTTGGTGGAATTACAAGCGTATTCCGATTTGTAACAAACTAAAATAATCTTTAAACTCGTCTCCTGTAAAATTTTACTATTTGCACTTGTGTCCCTATTGAACTGGATGTGCGAAATATTGTCACAAATTCTGTAAAGTACGCCTAAAACAACAACATGTACGTCATTTATGCTATATGAGTAGGAACACGGCTAAATCAGATAAGGCAAAAGCTCTGTTTATTTTTTATGACTTCGAGAGTCGTCAGGAGTCTTTACTTCAAGGTTCAGCAAATACATTTATTCACGAGCCAAATTTATGTGTGAGTATTAATGTGTGTTTTGAATGCATGGGCAATGTGGACATGAGTGAGAATTGTAGAGAATGCGGTACACGACTGAATATATTTCGTGATTCACCTGCCAGACATTTTTAAAATATATAAAGCAATATTCTCGAAAATTCAAAATTACAGCTCTCGCCCATAATATGAAGGGTTATGATGATTGTTTTATTTTAAAAGAAATATTACAAAAACAGACAGGTGGAATCCCAAAATTATATCAACAGGTACCAAAATTATTTCATTAACCTGTGGTAATATAATATTTATTGATTCGCTAAGTTATATGCCCCTACCTTTGGCGAAACTGCCAAAAACATTTGATTTTCCAGACAGCAAAGGTTACTTCCCCTACTTATTTAACACACGAGACAACGTTAACTACGAAGGACCTCTACCACAACCTTCTATTGTAACTATAGAAGGTTGTGCCTCTACCCGATGCACATTTTTACTTCCCTGACTGTATGAGTTCTTCCGAGCGAGCCGTGTTCCTTCATTGATACAGTGAACAAACAGCTAGCGGTGTTACTTTTAATATGAAGCGCGATTAAGTTAACTACTGCATTGCAGATGTCAAAATTTTAATAAAAGCTTGCTTAAGATTTTGGCGAATTTTTAAAGAGGAAAATGGGTCGACTGCTTTCAGGAAGCGACGAATGACGTCATTTCATAGCGACTTATTCTAATAACACTCAAATGACGTCAACGCAAAATAGAAAAAGTATTATTCCCAAGCACGTATTAAGGGTAGAGGTTTAGTGGGTTTTATCCTGTATTGGGAACGTTCAGCCGGAACAGCGCTTATTCAGCGGTCGCTTTTTGCCGAGTTGTACGGCTGCGAACGGCTGAACGACCATGGTCGACTTATGAGTCCTTCCGAGAAAGAGTATTTTCTTGAGATTAATTTTAATGAAGGGACCAGTATTATCAGGAGGAAGTTTTCTACTGAGTCAGCCAGTTTGTCAAAATTTTCGAACATGTTTGCATTGTTAACATCGACTGTATTCAAGGTGATTTTGAATTTTAAAAATGCCAACAGACAAGCAATCAAGAAGTGCCTACTATAGCCAGTGGGCAAAGTTAGATTCTAATTGAATAACGGATGGAAACCAGGGATGAATCCAGGGGGGTGACCGGGAGGGAAATTCACCCCCGAGCCCTACAGAATTCCCCCCCCCCCCCCCCCCGGAAAAATTATCACATCATATTCATATTTTTTAATATGTATTACGAAATAAAAATGTGTGGACTGCGTGAACATTTATAAAGTCCAACTTTCAAAACTATTATGCATAACATCTTCAGGCTTGATGACTAGAGTTAGACTTGTGGACTCTGTCCATGTGGTGGTCTGCCAGTCGGTGTCCAGATTTGGCTATTAGACTTGGCCCAACTTTTGGCATCTAATTCTGATTAGTGGCTACTTGGCTACTGTTTGACTATTTAGCGATACATCAGATAGCACCATATAAGAACAAAAATCAAGTAAACTATGTGAGAGACATCTGTTGAAGGAGAAAACGGTATTCTACTGCTAGCGGCGAGCGGTCAGTCTCGGTACGACATACTCATATGATTCATAGGTTCCATGTTCCCTCGTTTTTTGTTGGTGTAATAATAACGTAACAGTCAGTCAGTTGCAGTCTGCAAGTCAGTGCATTGTGCAATCGTATTATAGCAGATATTGGCAGCCTATAACGTGATACATAAACGTGGAAATCTTATTGTGGTTGGAATTCCAGTTTTGCCATGTCAAAAAATAAAAAGCAAACGTTTTTGTCTGCTTTTTTAACAAGAGACAAAAAGTAGCTGATCTGGCTCCGGTCGAAAGCGAAACCAAATCCGACCACCTTGATGCCAGTGGCGGCACTACGGGGGGGCCTGGGGAGGCCCAGGCCCCCCAAGATTTAGCTGTGCCCCCCTGAGTGCCCCCCCGAAGACACCCTTTGATTAATATCTTGTCTAAACACATTCAAAGAGATATTTTGAATATGTTGCTTGTTGCTATAATAAAATGAATGAACTTAAACTAAATAATAATTTCGAAGATCTTTTAATGGGGAATGTTTATTTGCCGTAGTAAAATACATAAACTAAAAATCAACTTCATTTTGTGGTTTGATTATTAATGGGCCTTTTAGGCGCATGATAAGAGGCGCTTTCGATTTGCACACACGAGCTGCTAGGTGCAACTCGGGGTAAATGACTACGCGTATTGTTTGCCAGAACGTTTTGCTCCAGATCTGCTCAATTATACTTTCCCTCTTCCCCTCGTGCACCTGCTTTATGGTTGGGGTTTTACTGTTCCACAATACAGATGGGTAGTTCGCGAACGAACTGATAAAATGAACGATTCTTTTAGGTGAACTAAATGAACTAGTTCGCGACTTTGAAATGAACTAGTTCAAAATGAACTATCGAACTTTTAGCAATCTTTAATATGAATTAGGTGATCGATCGGTCCATAGTTCGCAAACTACTGTAATATGAATCATTCTCAGCAGTCAGCACTGTTTGAAAGTGAAACCAACGAATAACATTTTGTCGGTCACCGGTGGCGATAATCGGCTAATGACGAATTTTGTTTGGGCCCGTTGGAGCTCCGCACAACAAATAACTGATTTATTATGATAACACTCGCTGCAAACGAAACTCAACTTATTGTCTGTGGATTATTACATATGCATCGCATATTATTTTATTTATTATTACATCATTTAATTTTTGTGGGCTAGTGTGAAGTATACAGTTTGCGTTACATAATAGTAATAAGAAAACATTGTATTTTATTTAAAATAAAAATTCTAAGTAATATTTTTACAAAAAGAACACGAAACCATTCAACATATTTTATCTGTTTGTCAACAACTAAAAATATATTCAAAAGATGTAGTGTTTGGTAATATTATACCGAGATATCAGATAAATTTATAAGTAGAGTCAACTGTGATTCGTATTATACATTTGACGGTACTGCAGGCTAGTGTCACATTATGTCAAATCACAAAGATAGGTTTTGTTATTTGACACAGACTGACGCAAAACCTAACCTGCTAATCTCGAATTTGACATAGACTGACATTGTCATCAACAATACACTTCAGTTCCAGCACCCACAGGGGGTCGAAGCAAATACAGGCTGGCTAAAACTTATGGATTCATTCATAGCTTTGAGTCTTGTAACGTTCAGTCAAATAAACGAAAATAAAAAGTTGTGTGCCATAATTACACTTTGCTTTCTTACTACTATCCGCAGAATTATCAAAATGATTCCATAAATTACTACAAAAGAATGTAGTCGATCTGATCAGTCAGTCGACACAACTGTAACGCTTGCAAATCTGCATTTCTGCATATTCGTTCTTCGCTCAACATGATCGTTCAACCTTTGTACAGATTACCTAAATGCTTGCGCGCGCATTATAGTTCGCGAACGAACTAGTATATTGAACGATTCTTTCCTACGAACTAGTTCGGGGGAACTAGTTCATCACAACGAACTACTTTTCCCATATCTATTCCACAACTGCTCTTTTAATTAGTGAGGTTAGTTTGACACTTGTTTGGTGAACTTTTACACGAATAACCTAACATTTTGGGAAATTGTTATTTTTTTAGAAGATAAACAAACGAAACTGCGTACTGTAGAGACGGAATAATAGTGTTCCAATAATAATGAGACTGTACAAGAATTTGTTCAAAGTAAATGCCATATTTTTTTAAATATAATTTAAATTTTCAGAAATGCTAATGGAAGAAAGTAAATCTTTATATGACTTGTCTGAGTCAGACACAAATAGCGAAGAAGAATTGTTTGAAAGTGAAATTCTGGGAGTTATGCCTGCAAAAGAACGACAAGGCGGACATCATAAAGTTGGCGAATACTACAAAACTACCTTGAGATTGTTTCACTATATGGCGAAGCCACATATAAGTCCCATTTTCGCATGACCAGGAGGACAATACAGAAAATAATTGGTAATTATGTAGTAGATATAAATACGTACTTAAACAATTAAATGGAATTAGTACCTTCTAGATAGCCTAAACGGAAGCAACTACCAGTCCCTTTATAAAGCTGGAAAACCCCAAGTGAACCCTGAAAAGGCAGTATTGATGACAGTTTGGTATATGAGCAATACCGAAACATTTAGACAAATAAGTGATCGGTTTGATGTGTCATTTAGTACTGCACATACACCAATTAACAATGTATTGGATGTTATAGTGGGAATGAAGGACTCCTTTATTAAATGGCCAACAGAAAATAGTGAAATACAAGAAATTACTACAAACTTTCAAAAAAAGCAGGGCTTTAGCGGATGTATTGGAACTATTGACGGTTGTCATATTAAAATCAATCGTCCTTTAATGAATGAGGAATGCTATGTTAATAGGAAAGGTTACCATAGTCTCCTTTTACAAGCTGTTGCTTTACCAAACAAATTGTTTTCAACTGTATATTGTGGTGAACCAGGTTCAATTCACGATGCTCGAGTATTAAAAAAATCACCATTATACATTCACACTACTAACAATCCCAACTATTTTGGAAACAATTACTTGGTAGGTGACTCGGCTTACCCTAATTTGAATTGGCTTATTGCACCATTCAGAGATAATGGAAATTTAAATAGGCGTCAAAAACAATTTAATTTTAAACACTCTTCAACAAGAATTGTAATTGAACATGCCTATGGACTATTGAAAGGTAGATTTAGACGATTACATCATATAAACAACATAAATATTGATCTTTGTGTAAAAATTATTATGGCGGGTTGCGTTTTGCATAATATTTGTTTAACTAGTAAAGATGATACAATTATAACACTTTATCGAGATGTAGATTTTCCAGCAGATAATAATGATTTAGATGTGTATGAGACTCGTAGGGAACAGTTATTAACTGAAGTATGTCCGTAAATATAATATACCATAAATAAAGCAATGTGTATTATTACTACTTTTTCTTGGTACTCACGCAGTACTCGCACGTTTAAATCTGATAATGCAAATACCTCTTGTACCTTAAATCCCTGTATTTAAAGAATGCTAAACTCATACAACTTTTGTGATATTGATTTGTTTGCGCTAAACAGAAGTCAGTTTAAAAATAAAATAAAGTTTAAAATACTTTCAGTAAGAAATACTTAAACTTAGTATATAAATTTACTGTTTATTTGCTAGAATTAAATTTAGCACTATAATTTTTCACTATATGTATTATTCATTTGTTTTTGTCTTTTAATGTTTAAAATAATAGGTATAATTTTCGATAATTTGTTATTTCTATACTATTATAGCTTCTACTTATGTTAATTAGTGTATTCTTTGTTGGGATTTTTATCCTGTTTGGATATTCGTTGTACAAATAAATAAATAAATAAAACAAATTCAACACAAATAACAATACTTCTACCGTTATAAGGTTGTATTTTATTGTAAAACACAGATAATACATATTTTACTTTGAATCTAGATACAAAAACCACTGTAGGAACAAAAATCAATTCAGTTAAATAAATACTTATTCTAATCACAAATACAAGTTTTACTTTCAATCTAGAAACAAAATCAACTGTAGGAACAAAAATCAATTCCGTTAAATAAATACTTATTCTAATCACAAATACAAGTTTTACTTTCAATCTAGAAACAAAATCAACTGTAGGAACAAAAATCAATTCAGTCAAATACTTATTCTAATCACAAACACATGTGAATTTGAGTCGAGCATTGTAAAAGTTAGTATTCATAGTTTCTCACTTATTTTCTGCAACAAGGCCAACTTTCTTTCTTCCAATTCTAATCTTTTGCGTTCTAAATCCAAGATTGCTGCATGGTGTTCCTTCTTTGTAATGCTTTCAGTTTTTTTAAACATAAGCCAATTTTCTTGCATTGAAAACTGGCTCTTACGTTTTCTGGCACCTGAGTGTTTATTTTCCTTCTGAGAGTCTGTTTTAGTTTTTTCAGCACTGTCCTGCTGTTCAACATTCTGAACGTTTGTGTTAACATTTTGACTTAATTCAGCTAGGTCTTTTGTAATATTACTAGATAAGGTGTGACTGCAACTGGCAATTGGCAATCACCTAATAACGCATCCATTTCGTTGAAAAAGTAAAATCTACTTGGACCTTTACCAGTCTTAAGTTTATTGTCACACGCTGTTTTATAACTTCTTAACAGTCCTTTCCATTTTTGTTGACACTAATCAGCGGTGTAACTAAAGCCTTTGCTTATCATCGATTCACTAACGTTTCCGAAAACGTGTTTGCTTTTTTTTGGATGTTTTAAATCATCCATGTGAATCTCCATTACAGATATTAAAAATAATGTAGCATTGTACTCCCAAGAGCATTTAGAAGACTGAACTTCATCAACTGTGCTGGAACTTGATTCTTGCAGTGCCAATGAAGTACTCAAATCCATCGTACTATCCTCACTAGCATCTCCATCCCCAGTTTCTGTTGTTTGGATTTTTGCAGTACTAATTATTTGAGCGTGCCGCAATAAACTGGCAGCAAATGCCATATCTGCAAATTAATCATATTGAAAGACAATCAGTCTTACATGTGCTGTAAACGGAAATTAAGATATATGTATTTACAAATCTTAATACACACCTTCCTTTGCCTTTTCAGCATCGTCCTGGCTAACTGTAATGTTATATACTTCATTGAGTTCTGGGTCATACAGTGTTACGTTTTCATTATTCATTTTGGTTGTAAACACGTAAATTACAACAAATTACAGCATAAAATAAAAATAGGTTATGTTAAGCACGTCACAGAATATTGTGGTCACGTGATGAAGTGATTATAAATACCTGTATTATTTACAACTACTTTAAGTTGCATCGAGCTGCACTAGAGCGAGCTACTCTTGCACATACAAACACCAAATCGAAAGCGCCTAAGGAATACTGCTTACATGCAGAATATCAATTTACGCTCTTATCTGGATTAACAAACATCCTTATGGTTGGTCGGAACAATTTGATACAGTAATAATCCTGTTATGTTTACAGGTCCTTTCACAATCAATATTGAATACAAAAGAGAATGCAATTTAGCTAAATTTTAAAATATAAAAATTTGGCTTCTGATGTCTGCTTCTGAATACATTTGCTCGGTGGTCTCGTTGAAGTGTGCTAGTGTGCATTTTAATTATTAGCGGTCTTTTGAAAAATGAAGCGTGCTAAGACACTTTGATTCTACTCCCACTGCAGCAATAATATAATCAAAGAGACCAACGTTGCTAAAAAGGGCGAATTAAATACTGAAAATAATAGTGTTGTGGAGATGAAGGAGTTCCCTGAAGATACCAAATAAAGTGTTTGCAAAGATGATGATAATGACAATAACGTAAGCAATAACAATATGTCTGATGAAGGTCTCTCAGGTTTCTCAGTTTTAGAAAAACTGCATGTGTTTGTTAGTTCTACAGTGCACCCAAAATTTATCAACCTACAAAAAGAAATATATCCTAAACAAAAACCAATGGAACTAAAACGACTGACTGACACCCGTTAGATTGCACAACTTCTTTCATGTGATATGGTGATCAAGACATTTGAATCAATTATAGTGTTACTGCATGGTATAGCTGACGGTGAAGGTAATTTTAAAGATGAGAGTACTCATCGAGTAGATGCTACTCGACTCTTAAATCAATTAAATGAAACATTTGTTATGTTTCTTTTTATTTTTAAAGTATTGTTAAGACAAACAGGTTCTTTGTCTGACCATTTACAGAACTCAAATGTAGATTATGCTAAAGCCGTAGATTTAGTTGATGCAACAGTAAGTGTTTTAAAAAACTTCTTAATTTAGTACATCAATACCGTGATGCACTTGAGACATTGTATAACTTACTAAAAATAGCAGTGACATTACCTGTTTAACTGCTTCTTGCGAAAGGTCTTTTTCTAGTTTGAAAAGATTCGACACTTATCTCAGAACTAGAATGACTAATTAGAGGCTCTGCAACATTTCCACTTTATCTATTGAAAAGGAAATTGCAAAAAACATAGATGTAGATAAAGTACTCGACCCATGCAAATAGGCTAATAGTTCTTTAATAGCGTTTAGTTGTTGTTCTACCTAATATGTGATTATATTGTATTATAAGTACCTAAATAAAATATTACCCTGTAATAATCTGTAAATGTACTAACGGTTTTATTTATTAATAAAGTAGTTATTAAATTGAGAATATAATTCATGTATCAAGTGACGCCATTTCAACCAATGAGGTACATGCCAATGCCTAGTTACAAATTATCACAGCGGTAGTAATTTATTTTCGTAATTGTTTTTAGGTTGACATAAAAATAAAATTAATACCCAATAGGTGATTTCATAATTTTGTCGGTTTGTCAAATTGACATTTGTTTGCTTTATTTTCTTTGTACAATTTCACATTTAAAATAAAACTATATACGTAATATTGGATATTTTGCATTTCATTCAATATATTTTCTTTCCAAATATAATTCGTGTAATGATTAATGATCGATGATTTTTTACTCGTTAAAACCGGAACAGCAAATTTTACTCTTGCTACGCACTCGTTCAATTTAGGTTCAGGTTTTAACACGGAAAAAATCATCGATAATAATCATTCCACTTGGTATATTACAACTGAAAATACATTTTTTGATCTGCCCCCTAAAGTTTAACTTGGCCCCTCTAGGCCCCTCCAAGCAAAATTTTCTAGTGCCGCCACTGCTTGATGCTGATCAAAATGTTGATGTTGCTGATTCTTCTGTAGTGCATTACGATATACTCCGTGACGTAAAACAAGGGTCGTCGTGTGACGACAATTTTAATGTTGATGTTAGTGACAGAAGAAAGCAGGTTAGTTTTAATAAAAATTGGTTGACAAAATATGACTGGCTCTACTTAGATGAAACTCGCGATGGAGCATTTTGTAAGCTTTGCGAAGTATTTTTGAAAAACGATTTAAAAGCCCTACAAAAAAGTTCTGGCGTGTTTATCTCTAAACCATTTCAAGATTATCGAAAAGCTACCGGTAAATCAGGGAAGCTCGAAAAACACGCTAATTCTGATCATCATGCACGTAGTCTTTCAATGGAAAAAATGCGCTTGCAAAATGTGAGAATACCGTTACATGCTATATTAAACACTGAAAGTGAAATTCAAATTTCCGAAAATAGACAATCATTGTCCTCCCTTATCCATGGTCTTTATTTTTTGGCTAAAGAGGAAATTCCACATACAACAAAATACGAACCTCTTGCTAAAAAGCTATTGCTGAAAAACAATGTTGCCTTACATAATTGGGTGCTGAATCAAAGTAATCGTTCAACTTACATCAGCAAAGCGACAGGCAGTGAACTTCTTTCTTGTATCTGAGAGACTTTGGACAAGAGAGATTCAAATAAATTAAATAATAAATACTTCTCTTTAATGGCGGATGAGTCCACAAATATATATAAATAATATTACGGAATTGACTATTGTTATGCGTTACGTAGATGAGAATAAATTTATCAAAGAAATGTTTTTGTGTCTAGTTGAACTAAAAAATATAGATGCAAGCACAGTTACTGAAACTATTGTTAATGAACTATCGAAGAGAAATATTAATCCAAATAAAATCGTTGCATGTGCCTTTGACGGAGCAGCAACATTTTCTGGAAATATTTCCGGAGTAAGACAACGCCTATCGGACAAAGTACAACGTGAAATTCCCTATATACACTGTCGAGCTCATATTTTGGCATTAGCGTTAACTAGTGCACGAAACAAATATCCGCACATTAAGGGCATTTTACATGTAATTAAAGATATTTATAAATTACTCCATAAATCATCTAAACGCGAAAGAGTGCTACATGATATCCAAGCAATATTAGACGAACCGATCTTAAAAATTCCAGAGTGGATTGATGTGCGCTGGCTTAGTAATTATGGATCAGTGCATGCTGTAAAAATGTGTTACGTGGCTATAATGATGACATGTGAACATATACACAAAGACGGGGCGGATCTTGCTTCATTGGCTGGAGGAATTTTGCTGGAAATGGAGAAATCCAGTTTTCTCATCACCCTATGTGTTTTGGATGAAGCCTTATTTACAGTTAGCAACTTAAGTAAAGTTTTGCAAAGAGAGAGTTTAATGCTTTCAAGTTTGCCTACATTAATATCGGCGACTTATGACCATTTAGAAAATATTGCTTCGCAATGCCTTCATTTCAATATACAGAGCGAATTATTCCAGAATTGTGAGAAGCTAATTGAAAAAGCTTCCACTTCGCGGAAAATTATTGAAAATGAACCCAAAACCACAACGATAAAGTCGGCTAAGAAGTTTGTCGATACAATGGTAGATCAAATGAAAACACGATTCAGTGATAAAGCAGTTACCCTAATAAGTTTGTGCTCCAAATTTGAGTTGGTGGAGTCGTTCAACACTTTGACCATTGATGATGTGAGCAAGTAATGTTCTTATATTAACATTAACGACATTGACGCAGTTTGGGCAGATATTCGTTCTTTTAAGTACGTTTTAAACATTGCGAAAGAAAACAATAACAATGTAATTGCTTACATTCTGGAATCAAATATTGGGTATGAAAGTCTAAAAGATGTGTGAATTCGGATATGGTGCATTCCAGTTACAACTGCTAGTGCGGAAAGATCATTCAGTACAATGAATCGAATATGTACGAAGCTTCGAAATCGAATGGGGCAAGAAACACTAAATGCATGTATGAAAATTAGCATTGAAGGGTCGGAAGAGCTGATAGATTTATTCGCCAAACACAAACCACGCAGAATTAGATTACTTACCTAAATGAAATAATTTTTTTCATCTAATCCCGCATTTATGTCTTTAAATTAAGTAAGCACTATGTATATCTGTAGTATGTATCTCTGTATTTTAATAAAAAAGTTAATACCCCCAAGAAGTTTAGTTTTATTCCCCCCCCCCCCCCCCCGGGGGGCAAAAGGTCTGAATTCAACACTGCTGGAAACCTACTTCTTTGTCAAGTTTGTGAGAAAAATGTAAGTGTGCCAATTATTATGTTTTTATTAATGTTCATTCATTCATAGTCATGCGCCCTTTTACCGCAAACGCAGTGTCCGATAATGAAAACAGATATTCTTTTATATCACTATTCATTAATATCTGATACAGGGGAAATTTTAATTGTCTTTTTTTATTTTAGATTAATACGACAAAAAGGTTTCATGTAACGCAACATTTGCAGACTGCGTTGCATGTAGCTAATGCAAAGCGTAAAACTGCAAAAGAACAATTAATATCAAATTCGTTTGGACCCATTAATTCAAAAAGCGGACCCAGTAAATCTGGTTTCTCATTAGAACTCGTCGTTTTTTGAAAAACATACAAACCAAGCGATTCCGGATGATTCGACGTTGAGGAAGAATTATTTGCATTTGTGTTACCAATCGGTATGAATACATAATTTTAATTATTAAACCATATTATTTGAAAAATGGCATTTTTTCTTTGGGGCATTGAAGCTATACGCGGGGACAATTTTATATGGACGTGCGTTGATAAAACAACAGGAATATAATATTGTTGGAAAATTAGTAACCGATGAAGCAGGAACGCCCTATTTGTTGGACTCAAAGCAATTGGAAAAAACCAAACCTCCAAACAATTGCAAAAGTTTTTAAGGACATCATGCGTAAGTGTAGTTATTTTTATTGTAAACAAATGTTTGCATATTTCTTTTGTTTTGGGCATATTGTATCACAATGAAGTACCTGACGAAAAAAATTTACTTTTACTTAGTGACGCTGCACCTTACATGGTAAAAGCAGCAAAAGCGCTAGAACAATTTATGACAGTAAATTAATTAATTTCGTCAACAAAAAAGGTACGTTTATATTAGTTTTGTTGGATTATATAAATATATTTCCTGTTTTTTAAAGGTGTTTTTAAAAGCGCCGTTAGGGGTAGCGGTTGACAAAGAAAAGCTCCAGGGAATTCCGCTACCACATGAACCAATCATCACTAGATGGGGAACGTGCATCCGACTTTTATGCTACTAATTTTACAGCAGTTAAACAGGTATGTAGACATATTAACATCTTGTTCTATTTTGAATTATGAAATGATACGTGTAAAGAAAAAACGGCAAACATGCATAAATTTATTGGATATATGAAATGGTTTAATTATTTGTCAACTAATACGAGTACATATTAGTCCAGTAAAATGGTGCTCAAAAAGAGCTTAAAGTGGAAAGTTCTGGTGTAATTGTTTTGAGTGACTTACTTTATGTTTTTTAGGGTGCTGAACACGAATATGAAGTTGTCCAACAAAATTTTTTTCGGCAAATATGAGAAATAATAAAAAAAAAACTAAAAATCACAGTTTTTTTTAGTTTTTGGGTTATAGCTTGCAAAGTGAGCTTTTTACGCAAAAGATGACCCTATAGTAAAATAAAGACGAGAAAATTTCCTACAATTCATGTTCGTATCAGTTTTTTGCACGACATATGGTTTCCGCGCTAAGAGGCGTTGAAAAACTGCCGAAAATCAGTTGATTTTGGAAAATAGCAAAAAACATATTTTGTACAGCCTTTCCGTTCATAGCACTAAAACTAAGCATTTCTCTGTAAACATTATCCTATACTTTGAAAGAGCAGATAAAATTCTGTACAATTTATGTGTAAATAATTTTTTCGGACCTTCAATAGTTATGAGAAAAGCAATGACGAATGCATGAAGTAGTCAGTCGCCTCCTTATTGAAGGCATATACTTAAATGCACAATTATATGTCTGCGCATATATGTAAAACGTTAACCTTAGGTTATATAGGTGCAACAAAAAGATAAACAGCGATTCATGGTTGATTAATATGAAAACTGTGCAATGTTAAACAATACATATAATAACATTGGTATATAGGTAGGTATTTTATAAAACGCTTATTATTAAATGATTATTGACATTGAAGTGAACCTCGTCAGTCAAACCAACCCCTCTTGGTCAAAGGTTCCATGATTTCTGCAGGGATGCCTTCCGGTTCCTCTACATCTAAAAAAATAAATTAAATATAATTAATGACTTAGTTTTAATTGTTTGAACATGGAATAGTTGTATTAGGATACATATTTTGAACACATAAATAAAAGTGAATGAGTAAAAAAATAAAGGTGAAATGGAATTATTTATGCATAGTTACATTCAAGTACTTCAGGAAGTTCCGGGTTATCCCCGTACTCTTCGATTTCAGTAAGAGACATGTTATTGCAACTGGTTTCGCAGTTCACACACATATTGGAGCACTTGAGGCCTGCTTTTTTCATCCACAGTTTTTCTGACAGGTCTTCTTGCATTTGCAAGAAATAAGTTTCAAAACGGCTTGAGGTGCTGGTGGTTCTAGCGTGGTTACTGGCTCCAGACCATCTATGGTTTTCTTCCAACCCCATTGTTCAGGATCTTCTTCATTCCCAAGCTAGCCTCGGCAGGTCGAAAGTGTTCACAGATGCTTGCTGATTCATAGATTTTCATTGTTCTACGGAAGTGAGTAAAGCTGTATATATACTGCTAAATCGCTCGGTGGAGCATTGATAAATGGCACGCAAGCAACAAAGGATACCACTTGTGGTTTGCTCCATGAAACCACTCCATCCTGGAATGCTGGGCACATCTTTCCACTTGCTGTAAAGCCAAATTAGGTCCGCCAAACAGGGTGTGATAGTATCGGATGCAACAACAAACTTTTGGAAATCCTTTAAGCCAGGAGAACCTGCATTCTCAAAAATTTTCAAGGAAACGGCGCCCATCTTGCCAACTAGTTGAGCTGGTAGTATTTTCTTCACTCGGAGGACAATTCTCTGATCTGGAGCAATAGCATTTCTTGGGATTATCAAATGTATACACCCCATTGCATGAAAGGTATTATACCCATTCAGTGTACGAGTGTTAAAATTTGTGTTGTCATGAACGGATTGATGGAAAGCTGTGGAGTCTATTCGTAAAGATGGTCTCATGATTACTGACACTTCCAAACGAACAGCTTCAGAATAAGAGGTGCAAAGTCCCAAGGCTGACATAATATCAATTAGTTTTCGTGACCCATACTTCTTATAAAAGAAGCTCATAGTCCAATTTGTAAGGCAAAGAACTAGGTCTGACAACGCTAATAACACTGTGAAATGGCTAAAACTTTTTTTTCCATTTATTACTGTCCTCACGGTTCTTCTTTAGTATCAGCATTTCAAAGAAAAGATTGAGAACCTCAGGAACAAGGCTTTCATTTTCGTGCAAGAAAGAATCTGGAGGGGGATAATCATCCACGACATACGCTACAGATCTTATCTCTTCAAGAATTATAACAGCTGCTGTTTCAACTAATCGAAGACGTTTTTCGGTGTACCACGGATCTGGCCAGTATGTTTGAAACATACGATCGTATTCTGTTTAATCTTTGATATGATTACATCCTCCCTTCCTCCCCATATCTCTCCAGTAAATGCTTTATTACTGTTTTGGGGAATGTATTCACCCTCTGTCTGAGCTATTAACTGGTCTAATGAAAATTAACATTCCTCATCACTGTTTTCCATAAAAGTAAAAATGTTCTCCCAATTTCTTTAGCATAAGGGCCAACCTTGTTTTTCACATCAACCTTGGGCTTACCAATGTACAGATTTTTTAAACAGTTATCATGGTACTAACAATCAGCAGCAATATCTGTTCATATCTCTATCATCAGAAAGAGGTGGAGCTGAAGGTCACAAGATAGTCCGCTAGCTCAATACGTCACATACCTGTTTTATTATATTGATAAAAATACACAGTTTTCATATTAATCAACCATGAATCGCTGTTTATCTTTTTGTTGCACCTATATAACCTAAGGTTAACGTTTTACATATCTGCGCAGACGTATAATGATGCATTTAAGTATATGCCTCCAAAAAGAAGGAGACTGACTACTTCATGCATTCGTCATTGCTTTTCTCATAACTATTGAAAGTCCGAAAAAATTATTTACACATAAATTGTACAAAATTTTATCTGCTCTTTCGAAGTATAGGATAATATTTACAAAGAAATGCTTAGTTTTAGTGCTATGAACGGAAAGGCTCTAAAAAATGTGTTTTTTGCTATTTTCCAAAATCTACTGATTTTCGGCAGTTTTTCAACGCCTCTTAGCGCGGAAACCATGTATCCTACAAAAAAATTATATGAACATGAATTGTAGGAAAATTTCTCGTCTTTATTTTAATATAGTATCATCTTTTGCGTAAAAAGCTTACTTTGAAAATTATAAGCCAAAAACTAAAAAAAACTGTGATTTTTAGTGGTTTTTTTATGATTTCTCATATTTGCCGAAAAAAATTTTGTTGGACAACTTCAGATTCGTGTTCAGCACCCCAAAAAACATAAAGTAAGCCACTAAAACCAATTACACCAGAACTTTCCACCTCGAATTACCATTTGACTGGACTATATTCTTTTACAGGTTGTACTCTGATTTGATGCTTCAAATTCCAATGCCATCTCAAAATCACAAAAAGCCTATAATGACAGTGACGTATTACGAGCCTTAACATATATTCAAACAAATTTCTCTTGGTTGCCCCACGAAATAAAGAAATTAGAAACAGTTGGACTGACTCTTGTGGAATCCCTATAAATTGTACAAAAGGCAGTGGATCTCACATAGAGGGCCCCAGGACCAGCAGGAATAAAAATAAAGGATAAACTTAACCCTATTTTGCAAAAAAAATCCTTCTTTAGAAAATTTAAAAATAATTTCCAAAATTCATCAGGGGATTCCACTCAAGATTCTAGGCATGATATACTGTCACCACAACAAATTAGTTCTCTGAAATACGCTTCGATAACGTCATGTGACGTAGAAAGGTCCTTTTCAAGAGAACTTGTTTGACTTCGGAGAACACAAGAGAAATTACTGGTGACTTTAAAGACTAATGTGCGTACCTATAATAAATAAATTGTCAGTACTGTATATACGTATTTATGCAATTTTTTTAAATCAACAAATTTAATTAAACTTTAGTTGTTTTAATTTTAACTTGAATAGATATTTTGCTGTTGCTTTTTCCCTCTCAGTTAAACGCCGCTTCTTTTAATTTTGCCTTTTTTTCGTTTTTGACTTTTTTTACTTTACTTTTGCCTTTTTAGTGCTTTTCTAATTTTTTTTTGCCTTTTTCGAGACTTTATTTTTCCTAACTATCCTAGCTCTAATAATGACAAATAGGCCAGTCATTAGACACATAATAATAGTGTTTGGATGCAAAAGGTTAAGGAGTTTTGAAACTTGGCAGAAGTGCAGTCTTGGAGGTCCTTAACATGCATCTAAGTTTGCGACCGCCGCTCGCGCCGGCATCTTGAAAAAATGGCCACCAAAATCAGTTTCTGGCATATAACTCGTTTCCTATAGATTTTAAAAACAAACATTGCAATGAAAAGTTAAAGAGAATAAAATTTTCTACAACATCGCTTTTATATTTTTTATTTGTTAGACTAATACTTCCCGAGTCAAAGGACCGAACAGTAGGGAGAACTTTTTAAAATCTCGTAAAGGCGGAAATTGCATGGCACTTTTTACCAATTTTCCACAAACTAGTCTACCTAGAGTATTCTAATATACTATATAACTGTTTATACAGTAATATATACACTTGCCTGTTGTTTGTGTTGATTGGTGGCGTATGCCACGTGACCAGAACGATGTGGCAAAGATTGCAGAATGGCTGTTGCAACATAATCCGTTTCCGCAAGTCGACAGTTTGCTCTTCATCAACAGTGGCGTCGTTGGAGTTAAAACATTAAATTGCCACACGGCATAAGAAATTGGTGCTGCGGTTATGGCGAAGACTGGGCAATCATTTTGGTTGGATAAAATTTAACGGTAAAGATGCACTGATTTTCTTAGAAGCAGCTAAAGGCCGTATCAAAGTTGACAAAATTCCTATTTTCATCAATCCCCTGTTATTTCAAAGATCTGTATCGCCAAAAAAGCGATGAGATATTAAAAAATTATTTTAAGTTTGATCTCGCCTCATATCCCTTATCGCTATTTAATGAGGATGGCATTTTGTCCAGTAGACCAACCTGTACAACCTGATAACAGAATTTTGCATGTACTGAACGGCGGCTATGTTTGTTGCATCGAGTGGTATGGCATCGCAATGATTCGTATGGACAAATCTGCATAAACTACGTTCAATATGATCCTAATATAACGCAGTTGTAGTATTTGATGGTTATCTAGCGAACGCAGCTAGCCGTAATACGAAAAGCGCAGAAAGATATCGCCGCTCTAGAGCACATGTATCCACTGATGGCCCACTTGTTTCGCAAGAAAAATGCTTCTCGAGCGATACTAACATAGGGAATTTAATTTCCATGTTAATTGCGAAGTTTGAAGAACAAAATTACACAGCAAAGCAGGCAGACATCGACATGTCATCATCTTTTACGCGTTTTCCTTGTCGGAGAAGACATATTTGTTGGTTCTTTTAACTGCAAAGACCAGAGATCGGGAAAACATTTTTTTACTAAAACCAGAGAGAGGTAAAGTTGCGAAAACGCTGTATTCGATATGGAGTCTGAAATACAAGGAAGCTGTGGCGAAGACCATTTTGTTTTTACATGCAATTAGTGGTTGTGACACAACCTCTGCCCTTTTTAAGCAGGGGCAATTGAGGTTCCCCAGTCTCCTGTATACAAACGACTCGTTGCTTGAAACTATAGCAATCTTCCAAGACCTCTAATCAGATGTGGATACTCTCGTTGCAGCTGGTGTAGCGTTTTTATTGGCACTCTATGGTGGATCGTTTGAAAAGGACACATTAAATTCGCTCCGTAGTCTGTGTCCAAGAACAAATTTAATTTCGCGTCCCTGCCATCCACAAGAGATGCTGCAAGGCAGCATTGTCTGCTAGTGTATCACCAAGTTGCGATGTGGTGTGGCAGAGAAAAAGCAATATAGCTGGCAGAAAAGGAGGAACGTTTTCGATAATGTTCGGGCTACGTCAGAAACAACCCTCAACGACATATTAAAATGAATATCCTGTAAATGTAAAAACGCTGTACAGGAGCGTATGGACGTCGAAAAACAAGTTTAAAATTCTCAGTGGACTATCTATATTGTAACGGGACAGTATGGATTCGGTTCCCGAAGACCTAAACGAAGCTTATCACCACTTGGAGTGGATGTTGGAGGAGACGTGAGACAAACAAGATTTGAGAGATAGTAAACATGATGAACCAGGGACATCCCATAGTACAAAACGGCAGAAACTGTGCAGTGTGGGTTAGTCCTACTGGGGATACCACGTTAAAAATAATGCGCCGCTCAACACTACATCCTGGGTGGTGTGGAAGCGAGTTAATAGCCTACTAGCTGAAACCCGCGGCATATGCCGCATTTAAAATATACGACGAATCTAATAACTTTTGTTGCACTAAAGAAAGTTTTAAAAGCACGTTACAGATTGGAAATATTTGGATAGCCTCCAGGCCACTTTCCTCCTACATATTGGATACACCGATACTGCTGAATTGAATAGTGTCTTCTTTTTTCTGTTCAGTATTAAATGCTAATTATTGTTACAATGCTATAAATCCAGTTAGTGGAAATGTCACTGGGACAGTTTCTAAAAACTAAATTCCTGGAATTTGCTGATCTCTAAAAGCACTATATTTAGACAAACCTACAATTTTCTGTAAATAGGGACAATTAAGTACTTATCTGCTTTTGGAATATCCCAAATATAAAGGAAATATGTTTTATTGTTATGATGTATAATTTGTATACGTATTTAAGTGTCCAATTCCTATTCCAAAAACTCAGGTAATCAACCCCACTTGTAAAACAACCTGATATCAGCAACATTATTGCTTAAAGTTCTTGGTGTTCAGTCGCTTTTGTAATTTTGTCTTGGTATATTGTTTATTTGGCTTGGTGTCTTGTTCTTATAAGTGGTGTGTGAATCAACATTAGGGTGACCACCCGTCCCGATTTACCCGGGACAGTCCCGTGTTTGATGACCAATGTTCCGGTCCCGAGTTGGTATCGCCCGGGACATAACATTTCCCGATAGAGGGTAAATTTATTTCCCCCCTTTATTTCATGTATTACGACTTCATTTCGTCAGCAAAAGCAATAGCTGACAAATTTTTTTAGCTCTTTGAAAAAGCACAATCTTCCAAGTAATAGAATATCAGCATTGTCTGCAGATAATGCAGCCGTAAATTTTGGAAAACAGAACTCCGTCTTTAAAATACTATCTCTCAAAAATGGTAAACTCTTAGCTGCACATTGTCCAAGATTTTAAGATTTTTACTTCCTCTTACGAAAGGAAGTATTGGGTTCACCCCAAAAATTCTAAATTGAGTTTTCCACAGATTTAAAGTCCCCTGAACCCAAAATACATATTTTTGTTCATTGGTCTGTCATTCTGTCTGTGTATGTGTGTCTGTCTGTCTGTGAACAGAATATCTCAAAAACGAAAAGAGGTATGGCGTTGAAACTTCATAAATAAGTTTTGTGTACTATCTAGATGCGACAGCAAGCTTTTGAAGAAAATTTTTCAAAAACAACTCTTAAAACGATTTTTTTTCAATCTTTACATGTTTATTACATTTTTAATTTATATTGATGAAAGATAGGTGATTTTCCAGTTGAATACCACCAAAAAAAGTTTCGTTTGTTTTTTTCCTATTTTTTTATGAACTCCTATTTTAAATAGAACATCCGGTATATTATTAATTTTTGAATTCAGCTTAAAAAATTTGTCTCTTGAACTAACGCTCCATTTTGTAGGGTTTCTTTAGCAATTGTAATTTTTGAAAATGTCTGACAAATAATGCTTAAAAATTAAAAATGAAATTTTTGGCTAATTATAAGATCACTGTAAAAGGAAGTTGTGTGCGTGTATCACACCAGATTTTTTTCTATTCGTTAGTAGCTATGGTCAATATAAATAAATAGGTGTCAAATGTTCCGAGTTAGCTTTTCCAAAAGGTGGTCACCCTAATCAACATGGTAAGTAAAATGTCCATCATATTACCTACTTTTTCTACAAAAAAATACGTAATTGGCTTAACTAATGTTATTACACATTTATATTTGTCAATAAATTTCCTGAACATATTCTAAGTACCTACGAGATTTAAAAAAGAGCTAGTATTATTGCAATTTTTTTTTCAATTGATAACTGTAAATCAGTTGGTTTCTGGCCTGCCCATGAAAGTTGGTGTTTTATAAACAGTCATTTAAAATTTGTATTCCGCTAGTGATTTAAAATTTTTATTGCGCTAGCGCTTTAAAAATGTCAAATAAATGTCAACCAAAATAAATCAATAATTTATCAAAAAATTAACATAAGTACATTACAACTAAATTAACAAAACGACGTCCAAGTCGTCAATTTTCATTTTGACCAGTTCTCCAATGCGACAACCGCCAGCAATACCCATAAGTATAGTCTGCAATGTAATTTTACAATTAAAAGGAAACAAATGGAGCAATAATGCTAACCTTTGCAAATAAATACTTCTCGTCCGGTGAAGTACGAATGCACCTCAAAACTTCGTCGCGGCTAAGAACTTTCGACTTATTGGGCTTAAAGTGCTCTTGCGTTTTGCTTGGAAAAGTTACTGGCTCCACACAAATAAAAATTTAATTAAAACGATTTTCTTACCATATATGAATGTGACCAGTAAGTGTATATATACAGTGTGTCCTAGATCGAGTGGGATTGCATAGGTAACTTTTTTATCATTGAAGATGGAGATTTGGTTAAATTGGCAATGTCGAACCAGTTAAGTTATTTAAAAAAAAACTAAAAACTGTCATTTTCTTGTATGTCAAATATCTTTGTAAGTATAAGAGATACGAAAAAAAGTTTTATATAAAAGTCGCTGTTTTCGATGAGATCAATTTAAAATTGGTGTCGAACAAAAATTCAAGATGGCTGCTTTTGAGGTACTCGTATCAACTTCCTTAAGTTATATGGGAGCAATATTTGATTTTTAGGTTACTGAATAGAATTTTTTATTCTCTTTTCAACGATGTAAGATAACGTATGATTGAATAAAAAATACCAGTAAAATTAATTGTTTTTACATTTTAATCAAGTAGGCTTACATGGATCCAAACAAAAACAAACAAAATTTATTTAAAAACAAAACAATCCTGATAATCACATGAAATGATCAAAATGCTGACGATTGTTAGCGAAACATAGTTGACACCATTTGACGACACGACGGGTTACTTTACGCAAACTTTCTTATTGTTTTTCATCATAGCTGGTTACCTACTTGATTATACATTTAAAAAGCAATATCACGATGGTTTTTGTGGTTCAAGTACTTAGTACTGAATTAACATGTTACTAAGTATTATAGGAATTACATACAAAGGTTTTCTAAAATAAATTTCAACTAATTTTGTTTTGATCCATGTAAGCTTACTTGATTAAAATGTAAAAACAATTAATTTTACTGGTATTTTTTATTCAATCATACGTTATCTTACATCGTTGAAAAGAGAATAGAAATTCTATTCAGTAACCTAAAAATCAAATAAAAAGTTTTATATAAAAATCGCTGTTTTCGATGAGATCAATTTAAAATTGGTGTCGAACAAAAATTCAAGATGGCTGCTTTTGAGGTACTCGTATCAACTTCCTTAAGTTATATGGGAGCAATATTTGATTTTTAGGTTACTGAATAGAATTTATTCTCTTTTCAACGATGTAAGATAACGTATGATTGAATAAAAAATACCAGTAAAATTAATTGTTTTTACATTTTAATCAAGTAGGCTTACATGGATCCTAACAAAAACAAACAACATTTATTTAAAAACAAAACATAATCCTGATAATCACATGAAATGATCAAAATGCTGGCGATTGTTAGCGAAACATAGTTGACACCATTTGACGACACGACGGGTTACTTTACGCAAACTTTCTTATTGTTTTTCATCATAGCTGGTTACCTACTTGATTATACATTTAAAAAGCAATATCACGATGGTTTTTGTGGTTCAAGTACTTAGTACTGAATTAACATGTTACTAAGTATTATAGGAATTACATACAAAGGTTTTCTAAAATAAATTTCAACTAATTTTGTTTTGATCCATGTAAGCTTACTTGATTAAAATGTAAAAACAATTAATTTTACTGGTATTTTTTATTCAATCATACGTTATCTTACATCGTTGAAAAGAGAATAAAAATTCTATTCAGTAACTTAAAAATCAAATATTACTTTTTTCGTATCTCTTATACTTACAAATATATTTGACATACAAGAAAATGACAGTTTTTAGTTTTTTACTAATAAATTTTGACTGGTTCGACATTCTAAACTTTTTCAAACAGATATTAAATCAGCATATGAAACTGGAAAACATTGGCCATTTAACCAAATCTCCATCTTCAATGATAAGAAAGTTACCCATGCAATCCCAGTCGATCTGGGACACACTGTATGTAATTGCTTCATATGTGCCATTGGGATTTAAAGTATAATTAAATCGTAACACAAATTAAAACATGATATCGAGTCCCAAACTTTCATTTTTATCTGTTAACACACAAAAAATAAGCACACACATAATGAAATTCCACTAAATAACTTACAAACAAAATCTGATGCTTCCCGGATAGTTACATTGGACATGTACACTTACGATCATTGAAAATGAACAGGGTTATGCATGTCAAATTGACTTAACCGACGTTTTGCAATTGCGTGCAACGTTATTTTATTATTACGATGAGGAGAGAGTTAGGACAACACGATTCTGCTTTAGAGACAAGGGAAATTCAGAAAACGTATATGAACTACTGCAATGTTTGTTGCATAGCCCTGTTCATTTTCAATGATTCTTTCCCAGTGAACACAATGATCCTGTTACGTATCTGTAAAGGATCATAGAGAGAACAGTGATATGTAACTTTTGTTCTGTACAAGTAATATCTATGAAACTTTCTTGTTACTACCTTGATACAAACTTGGATATGTTACGGTGAATACGTGACCGACATGTGTCTAACATAAAACCAAGTTACTTACTTGACACATTTAAATTTATTAAAAATAAGCTTGGATATGTGCGCCGTATACGTCACCGATACGTGTCAAAAATAAAATCTACAAACTTATTTGATACATTTAAATGTAATAATATAATATTTTCTATTCTTAATATATAAACCCCAAAATTTGTTGGGTTTGTTAATTGAGACACAAATTATTTACCTACATTTTTTAAGCTCTTTATAAGTTATTGTAAAAACAAAAATTACTAAAAAGCAAATAATACCCTTATAATCTACATGTACAAAAGTCATATGAACATTTAAAAAACTGTTTTTTATTAGGTTAATTTTTATACATATACCGATTGTAAATATATAGTCTAAGGAATTAATACTATATAATACTATTTATCACATTCTTTAATTACGATTTAAAATACGCGCCATTAACCACAAGTCCGGATAGTGCGGGTTTATGAGGATAGAGGGTATTTGTTTACTCTTTGTCTTTGTGCGTGTTTGATTATCCTTGGGGTGTTAATTTATTGCTTATGGTAAGTACTTATTAAAGAAAACAATAATTGTAAAACAGCTCATTCAAGTTGTGTGTGAATAACTCTCTGGAGCTACCAATTAGCTATGTAAAATACGTTATTAGATCACAACTTCAGTAAGTTGACTCTTACCTAACATCACTTTTTTATTTGATTGTTTTGCCTTTTACCGCCTTTTTATAGTAGGTATAGCTCAAATTTTATATTAAATTTTATTTACTATAGTTAACATTTTTAGCTAGCTTATACGTTGCAAGAAAATATGCTGCAGATAATACAACAACAGATAATGAAGAGAATAAAGGCCGTGGAAAACGTAAGAAGAAAAAGTCTGTGTTAGTACAAGACAACAGCAGTGAAGATGAACAATCAGATAGAAGTAAGTTTAATATTAAGAACAGTAAATCAAAGAGAATTGTTTATTTTATTCTAGGTTATTCTCCACCGCCAAAAATACCAAGGATTAAAAATACCCCAAAACTTCCAAATAATGAAAAACCGCCTGAAATGCTCATTAATGATAATAACATTAATGTATCAGAAACTAATCCCCAGCAATTACAAGAAATTGTGGATTTATCATCTCAAAATGTTGATTTTGTTAATGCACTTATTGCTTCTGCTCCAGTGGTGTTCCTTGATGATAA
The DNA here is from genome assembly GCA_940337035.1 of Agriotes lineatus. Lineage (NCBI taxonomy): Eukaryota > Metazoa > Arthropoda > Insecta > Coleoptera > Elateridae > Agriotes > Agriotes lineatus. The sequence continues at coordinate 26,297 of CALNHX010000547.1, forward strand.
TCAAGTAAATATGCAAAATGAAGCTTCTTCGTCGTCGACAGCTATGGTATCCACTCCCACATCAAGTTCAAGTAAGTAGATTTTTACACTTCAAAAATGATTGTTGGATATTTTGTATGTCGTACATCAAATACTATCAGGTATGCAACTACATCGAATGAAGATAGTGTACTAAGTAAGTATATAGTAAATAATAATGATTCCTTAAGTTACATATAAATCAGTAACTTTTCATGTGTCATTTTTCAGCTAATAAATTTTTCCACCTGTGTTCATACATCAAATTAGCATTGCATAACATTGATGCAAGATTAAGAAAAATAGAAGAAAATAGTTGCAACTCAGCAAGAAATGAAATTTATGATTTCAGCAAGTTTGAAGACTTAATACCAATTAATTCAAATGAAGAATTAAACAACTTTGGAGTATTTATAGAAGATGGGGCACATAAAAATTTGTTTGTGAGTAAATTTTTGTTTTATACACTCCCCTCCAAAAAACCGGATCAGTTTTTGATTTTTTGAAATGAAATTCTAGTTTTTCATATTACATATCTTTTCATTTTCCTGATCTTTTTAATAAAAAAATTACAAATTTTTATTATTATGTTTACTGTCATTAAGCAATACTTACATAAATATAAAATGCATATTCAGACATTTAAAAATGATCTGTTGTATAAAAATAACATTAAAAAAAATGATCTGTTTTTTTGGAGGGTAGTGTATTAGAAAATATCATGTGATCTCTTAACTTTCCAATTAGAGAAGGCTATGTCGATTACAAAATTTTGGCCAATACCTTAAACGTAGCTACGAAAGTGATGAATGAGGAAGTAACATTTATGTTATCGTAACCCAACCTCAATGTAACACATAAATGGTATAAACCAATAAACGGTCCTATGTAATTTTACGGTTATGGCCTACTCTATAACTGGAAATTTAAATGATCACATGTTATAATGAACTTATATTTATTTTAGAAAATATTTGTGCGTTCAATAAGTGGCAAGGATTTTTGTCAACGAATTTTTAAAAGAGTGTTTACTAATAAAATGGCTACTAAATGCAGCTGGCTTGGACAGCGAAACAATATAAAAAAATGTGATTTGAAAATTACTACAATAATTAAACGTTAGTATTTTATAATACATTTATTTAATGAAATTATGCATTATCAAGTATATTTTAGGTGTAGTTATGTCCCAGTTCAAAGATTTCAAAGAAGCAAATTTTGACATTGTGATTAGTGAATGGTTTAGGCAGGCTAAACTGCGATATTCAAGAGAAATTTCAAAACAAAACAAAGAATAAAATACAATATTTTTTCTTGTTATATATAATTTGGTTTTGCTATATGTATCACTCTATAGGTATATAACTTGTTAAATAATATAGTTACAATGTATAGTGCATTTACCAAATTTGAGTTCTCTAAATAATCAATTCCAGTTTAAAAAGCCACATGAGATTGATTTGGTTGTAAAAACTCAATAAGATTTATTGCAGAGTGCAAACTTCTGTATCAACTATATCCTATTTGTGAATTTAATGATATTGAATATGTATTCGTGTTATAGGCCAACTGGCATTCTTTCAATAAGTTTATTTTTAATAATTCACTTGTATTTTATAATGTAATAAAATTATTGAATTTATTTTGGTTTTTGTTTGGATTTATCCAGTGTAAAATAAAAAGTGCTTCAAAATGGTCACAAGAGTAACATGTAGGAGATGTTACATGGTTAACATATCTGTATAATAAAGTAGTAACGTATCTGAGATGTTACACAGGTGACGTATCTGTAGAGTAAAATAGCAACATATTTGAGATGTTACACAGGTGACGTATCTGTAGAGTAAAATAGCAACGTATTTGAGATGTAACGCTGGTGTGTACTTGATGAGGACATTGAACGTTTTTATGAAACATACATGGAATTCACATGTTACGAGTCTGACATATTCTATAGATCAGATGTTTCATATCGGTTATGTCTATCTTACGTAACTGTGTTTACTGGGTTGTGTACCTTAGGCTTTGATTAAATTTGCCAGTTTTTAATAAATATTAGGTAGTTGCTTTCAAAATATCCAGTATTAATGCCCAATCAGCTACTGCCGATGTACTCTGAAATAAAATTTAAATAAAACACACAGTGATTCTAAAATACCAACAAATTACCTTGGCTGTGAACAGTCCTTTTAGCGTTGCTCATTATTCTACACTGTAGGCTTTCTTTTCTTTAACTTTTGGTAAGAATTTTTCTTGTAACCACTTGGAAAAATTCTTGTTATTCATATCGTCATGGTAGTCGCCAGTCTTAAGGCCCGATTTAAAAATAATTAGCCCATTCGGAACAAAACCTATTTTACCGCCAGCATGCACAATAATTAAGTGGTCTGTTTTCTGAATTAGCACTTGTCGTACAGCTCATTCTAACCTATAAACAATTTTCAATCTTAAACTTGTACTTGCAGTTGCAATAAAATGCTGTAGCTCTGTAGCGTTGAAAAAACTGTTTTATAATAAATAGAAATATAAGTAGATAAAGAATGCAAAAACTAACTTATAAGCACGAAAACACAAAAACGCAATGATATTTTCAGGTTGGTTTGTTGCTTCTGACAACCACCGTTCTTCCTAGAGGTAGTAAAGTCCACTTGCAAAAAGTTTATAACCATATTTTTGTACAAAGCTCCGAATTCTTACTGCCGATGTACTCTGAAATAAAATTTAAATAAAACACACAGTGATTCTAAAATACCAACAAATTACCTTGGCTGTGAACAGTCCTTTTAGTGTTGCTCATTATTCTACACTGTAGCCTTTCTTTTCTTTAACTTTTGGTAAGAATTTTTCTTGTAACCACTTGGAAAAATGCTTGTTATTCATATCGTCATGGTAGTCGCCAGTCTTAAGGCCTGATTTAAAAATAATTAGCCCATTCGGAACAAAACCTATTTTACCGCCAGCATGCACAATAATTAAGTGGTCTGTTTTCTGAATTAGCACTTGTCGTACAGCTCATTCTAACCTATAAACAATTTTCAATCTTAAACTTGTACTTACAGTTGCAATAAAATGCTGTAGCTCTGTAGCGTTGAAAAAACTGTTTTATAATAAATAGAAATATAAGTAGATAAAGAATGCAAAAACTAACTTATAAGCACGAAAACACAAAAACGCAATGATATTTTCAGGTTGGTTTGTTGCTTCTGACAACCACCGTTCTTCCTAGAGGTAGTAAAGTCCACTTGCAAAAAGTTTATAACCATATTTTTGTACAAAGCTCCGAATTTAGGTTATTTGCAAATTTAATATTTATGTGTACATAGTACAAACATTCCTGTGTTGTGTAAAAAAATGTGTGTAGGCCCTAACAAGAGCATTAATTGTTCTCTCCTTCCATATTACTGGCTCTTAGAAAATATCAAGACCACGCCCACAATCGTAACCACGCATAGACCACGAGTTGAAATGTTTGACCTTGGGAATTGTTCTGCTTTATTATAGAGTTATGATTATGATTATGATGTTTTTATTACTTTACTGCACCAAACTACTTTAGGTATGATAGTGTATACATAATTCGTAAAAAGCACCATGCAAATGCCGGAGCCGGACATTTGGGCGCGGCCGTTTGGGCGCGGCCGTTCGGGCGCGGCCGTTTGGGCGCGAAGACACTTGGGCGCAAAGCCACTTGGGCGCGAGACATTTGGGCGCGAGGAAATTAATTAACGTATATTAGTATTAGCTAGCTTTACTATTCATAGGTCTGAAAATTTATTTTAAATAACGAAAATTACCTAAAGCACGTTCAAGGAGGTGGCGGGCGGCAAAAATTTAGTATATAAATATTAATTGTCAAAAATTAGAATATTATTAAAGCAAGTTAAAAATTTTAACTTTCCGAGAAATACTAGCAAATCTTTTGCGGAGATCTATTACATTAAAATAATAAGTAACAAAGAATAAATGGATAGAGATTGGGTACAAACAGAGCTATTGATGAACCATCCAACCATTTGGAGATTCGTCGACAGCCTGAAAACTATTCAACGAAGGAGAGATGTTGATGTTGCTTATGAACAGTTACTTGCGGGAAATGAGCCCACTGAAAAAAAACAAAAATTTATCCAGGCTAATAGAAAATAAAAAATTTGGTTAAAGATTATAATAATCAATATAATCATGCAGACGGCGAAAACAATAGGGACATTCTAGAAATTTTAAGAGGCATTTCGTAAAATTATGAAATAAATGCGTGGATGCTTTTTGTTTATATTTTAAAAAATTGTATATATTTACTTCAAGAATAATATGTATTATAATGGTAAAAATGTCAAAAATAAATTTTGATTATTAAAATTAATCTTTTTATATGATTATTTATTATTATTCTTATTTCTGCTCTTATCTTCAGTTAGTCGGTTCATAACATAACGAAAATAATTGATTACTTTAAAATTTAAGGTTTATTGTTAGGTATTATCATTATAAACAAAACTCGAAGTCGACTAGTTTCGGTCAAAACGGAACACATATTAGAAACATATTAAACATTAGAACCATCAATCGATTGTTTTCAGCATTATTCATTTACCAGCACAATAAATGAATTTTTATTTAAAATTATTTTCAACACCTATATATAATCTATTTCCATCTTTATTTCAATTCAGAATTATTATTTCATATCTAACATAGGTACTGCCTTTTTTATGTATTCAGAATTATTTCAAAACTAATCTAATATTCTACCTTCTTTATTTTTATTATCTAATATAGGTACATACTACCACCTTATTTAAAATTAATCTCATAACGGTTTCAATAAATAATTGGATTATTCTTTTAATATTGTTTGATTAATTACATTAACTTCTCAGGATAAATAATGATTTAATAAATGTTTGTTTATTTATGCCAAAGTGAAATTATTCACACTTAATGTGTTCCTGAATCCCAATGTTGACCCTTTCTTGCGCCCAAGTGTCTCGCGCCCAAGTGTCTCGCGCCCAAGTGTCTGGCGCCCAAGTGTCCCCGCGCCCAAACGGCCGCGCCCAGACGGCCGCGCCAAAACGGCCGCGCCCAAATGTCCTAGACCGTGCAAATGCTGCTTATACGAGACTTAATAAAATTCACTCTACTGTTGGCACTGTAACTCGAAAAGTATTAGTCTGACATAGTATATTAAAACACGAGTTTTATAAAACTTGTATTTCGACACGAGTCCAGTTTGCAGCACGACTGTCGAAGGCAGGAGTGCTGTGAAGGACGAGTGGTCGGAAGTTTTATAAAACGAATTTTTTATGTAATTTTTTCTAATTTGCAAGTTAAATACCAATCGAGGGGGTAATCACTTGTGAAATATTAGGTACACGGTTAGTGAAATATTATGAAATAATATGAAATATTGTGAAATATTAGGGAATATTATAAAATACTGAAATATTATTAAATAATGTGGAATATTATGAAATATTGTGTAATATTATTAAATATTGTGAAATATTATTAAAGATTATGAAATAAGATGAAATATTATGAAATATTGTGAAATATTTTAGAATATTATGAAATAATGAAATAATGTGGGATATTATGAAATATTATGAAATTTGAAATAATATGAAATATTGTAAAATATTATGAAAAATTATGAAATATTGTGAAACATTACGGGATATGAAATAATGAAATAATATGGAATTTTATGAAATGATGTGGAATACTATGATTTGATAAAATACTAATATTTGATAATTTTTTGTACAATATCAGCATCCAAGGCCCACGGGGTATAATGGTCCACTAAAAATTTGTGCTGTGCAACAAGATCTTTTTAATTCGCTGCGTTCAATTTAATCAGAGAATGACATTTTACGATCTTTGGATTTTAATATTATTCAGGTTTTTTTTATGTTGGAAGCAGAATTTTTCTCCCAATTTTCTTCCCTTACAATCAATTATATCCCATCAAAAGCTAATCGTTTGTTTTGGGTTCATTTAATTGTTTGGTAAGAAATTCTGCCAATAAAACTAGTAAAAAAGACTGCGGTCTTTGTCCAAAAGAGGCCCATCGAGAGACTCGTCCAGGCCGGTCCTGCATTCAGAACAGTGAAAGGTTAAAGTGCCGTCACGCTTTCCCACTACCCCCGAATTATTTCAATAAAAAAACGCTTGGGTAAGTAATATCGGTATTATTTATTTTTTAATGTGTTAAGTATAAGCAGCTTGTAACCTATGTACGGTAGGTATATAGTATAGTTACTATTAATAATTATTAATAGGAATAGGTAGAAATAGTGTTAAATGTGTTCAGCCCTATAATAAACAAGTGCCAGCTGCGAGGCCAGCTGCTTATACTTTTAAGTAAAAGGGGCAATTTGGGATTTCCACAAACACATTTTACGATTATAACCCTTCCATGTCCATCATTCCGTTTTAAAATATTGGTCAGTTTGGAGATGTTAGTGTTTGTCAAAGTTGTTTAGTGTTCCGTCTGTTTTGCACAGAAGTGCAGAACTTCGCAATTTCGAAAATGTTTCATAATTTACTGCGCGAGTAGGTTACTGGCTGTGAACTGAATTGTATTGTGCCTGTTTGTGTGTATAGCGAAGTGTAAGTATAATATACTCGTTAGTCTGGCCTGGTCTGGTCAGGTCAATTTTACATTGTTCAGTTAGAAGCATCGCTGGATCTTGCGTTTAACGAAAAAAAAAGATGACTTTATATTAATGGTTTCAGATTTGGTTTTTAAAAATCGTAAATTTGTAAGAACATCTCGGATTAATATCAAATTTGGTACAAATATCTTATCTACTTGACTGAAAGTCGATCTTAACGCGGATGCAGGGGCGGTCGTATCTCATGTTTCTGGAGGGGGCGATTCAATTTTTTTAAATATTTAACACTCGATTTAACATCAAAACTGAAAAAAAGGCTTCGCAGGCGAAATTTTTTAAAATTAATATACGTAAACCGTGATTTTATAAATAAAAACTAGAAATAATTTCTTTGAAATTGGGTGTCAAAATTATTTTATTTTAAAATGCCCCCCGTTAAAACCGCCTTTGTTAAGATGTCTCACATTTTTTTTCTCTACAAAATGGTATGGTTTTATCTGAAGTTTGATCTGATTTAATATGAAAGTAATCCAGTATATTTGCGTAAAATTAGTTGGCAGTTTTAAGTTTGTAAAACGACTGTTTAATAACATGTTTTTATTAGTTTACGTCGTCAGTAGTAACGTGTTTAAAAGATTTCATTAGGCACGTTGTCAGCAGCAAGGTGTTTTAAAATTTTTAAAACACGCAAAATTACGACCGGTTGCTGGTAATCCTTTTTTTATATTTACCGTGTTTTCTAAATTCTATCGTAGATAAAATATTGTAGGATACACATGCGTAAAGCATCTTTAGCCACTCGCGGGGCTTAAAACGCTCGCTCACTCGCGTTTTAACTCTACCCCACTCGTGCCTAAAGAGTAGCTTTACGCACTTGTATAGTAAATTACTATTATTTTCACACATAATCTCATAAGAGCATTAATTCTTTCCGGAAATTTTTTTGAGTGTGTTTCAACAACATCTTATTAATTTGCCCGAGCGGGACGCGAGGGAAAATTAGGACGTTGTTGAATGCACGAAAAATAATTTCCGGATATGAATTAATGCTCGAATGCAGATTCGGTAAGAAAATCGTAACGACACAAACCCTAAAAAGCAATGTCTACCTACAAAAAATTTCCAAGAAATTTTGTTGTTGTCTTGGATACGGCTCGTGAGCTAATTTTTCTATTGGCCATTAATGAGTGTCGTACGATTTTCACTATAATTATGTATTATGCACTATACAGGTTATAGTGCCAAGGTAAAGTCAGTAAAAATTATTGGAAATCGAGATGGAAACCCCTAATTACCTATGTCAGTTTATAATATTATTCATTGCTTTGGAATTAGCAGGAATTAGGTACTTTGGGGTAAAATCATACGTTGAATTTAAGAAATTTACTTGGTATAAAATTTGTATTACTTCCGATTTAACCTGAAGTGGCGTTTAATTATTTTTTTAAGTGCAACACCGTGCACCTTTTTATATTTTTGGAATCCTAAGTAAATTCTGGATACAAGATCCTTTAGGAAGCAATTTAATCTTGTTATCTCGTTCAACTAGGGCGCCATGGCTCAATAAATTTGCTTTAATTTGCTGACAATAAAAAAAGAAATGAAAACTAACGTTAAATTTCAAAATTTTAGAAATCTGCGTAAGAATATTTACCCATTATTTATAATTACTAATTAATAAAATTGTGTTCTGAATGACCTTAGCGCGCAATATCTTTACAGTAAATGTAAGATGTCAATATTTAACTAACAGCACAAGAGGCATTGTTGCCGTAGATGGTACACACCTGTGAGGCGTGCAATAGCTGGAGAGGGGCAGGACCGTTGCATTATTGTTATAAATGCGGAAGCTGGCAACGCGGTCGAATGATCCCCATTTAAAATACGTATTAGCCTATGCTGCCTGAACTGAAAGTGCGGCCCGCACTATAGAGAAACAAGTTGACCTGGCTTCTAGAATATGAGGCGCCTTATTATATCCACAATGTTCATAAATTTTCAAAAATATAAAAATATATAGGTGTTTCGTTTAAAAGAATAAAGTTGAAGTCATTTCCGGTCAAACCGGAAGTGGTACAAAATTCATAACACATTTTTTTAATTCCCCATCCCCATCTGATTTTATCCCCGGCAGATTAAACAAAACCCAGGCCCAGAGGCTGCAGGCGACTATTTCGCTGATAAAATCAATTTTGGTAATTTAAGGAATTTTATAACAGTTGGTAACAGTTTTATTGCAAAGCATACATTTAATACAAAATTTTAAATTTGAATCAAGTAGACTCACCATAAATGTCATTTTTCGCAAGCGTTCGCACGTGAAATTGTAAAATTAGTGTGAATTAGTGTTTCACAATGAATTCAGAAATTTCCTGCACTCCGCCAGAAAAACGGAAAATTTCCGAAAATGCTACGGTTAATTTACTGCCGGTAAAATCTCATGATAAATATGAAAAGCAATTTCGGCATTTTGAAAAATGGTGTGCCGAGAATCAGATCCATGGGATATCTGAAAATGTTCTATTAGCATACTTCGATATGTAAGTAAGTAAGTAAGTAAGTAAATTTATTCATCAAGATAGATGTTTACAAAAAAAAAGACACATAATTCATTTACAAACAGATTTGACATAGTTAGAACATAACCTTTTAAATTGCGATACATTTGTTGCCTGTTTCGCTTCATCAGGCATTTCATTATATAATTTTAAACCTTTGTAATATAGATTTTTTTGTGAACACGCTTTCGTTGTTGTAGGTAATCTAAAATTATTTACACTTCTTGTCTCATAACTATGTATATCTCTATTGTATACAATAAATTTATTTAAATATGCAGGTAATTTGTTATTAACAATTTTAAAGATCAGAATTAAAGTATTAAAATAAATTCGCTGTTTAATACTAAGCCATTGCAGCGTTTCCAACATTAAATTGATGCTGGTTCGTTTATTACAAAATAGAATAATACGCATTGCTCTATTTTGCAGTTTTTGTAGACGCTGCAATTCACCTTCGTTGGCTATAAATAACACGCTAGCACAATATTCAAAATGTGGTGCAATAATTGTTTTGTAAACAAGTATCCTCGACCACAAGTTTAATTTGGAACTGATTCGCCCAAAGAAACCTATTTTTTTAGCCGTTTTACCTACAACAAAATCCACATGTTCCTTAAAAGATAGCCTATTATCTATTACAATTCCAAGATATTTTATTTTAGGGACATATTCAATCACTACATCGTCAACAATTACACTAGTTATCGTATCGGTTAATAATCGTCCGCTACTGATAACCATTGCTTTTGTTTTAGATGTATTTAACTTAAGCTTGTTCAATTTTAGCCATTTAGATATATTTTTCAGGTCACTATTTAATTTATTTACTGCATCGTTCACATTTATATCGGCACTAGTTACCAGAGTGTCATCTGCGAATAAGTTATATTGACAACCTTGCACTGCTGAGTTTATATCATTGATGTAGAGGATAAACAAAAGAGGGCCTAAAATTGAGCCTTGAGGAACCCCTAAACACACTTCAACTGCTCGAGAATCTTCACCTTCGTATCTAGTAATTTGCTGCCGGCCACATAGATAATTCTTGAACCATCTTAATTCGAATCCTTTTATTCCGTATTTTTCCATTTTTGCTAAGAGCAGATCTCTGTCGATTGTTTCAAATGCTCTTTTCAGGTCTATGAACGCTGCCACTATTTTTTTCCCATGTTCTATATCCTCTTTCCAGTTCACTAAAACTAAATTTAATGAAGTTTCACAAGAGTGAAGTGTTAAGACAAAAATATAAGCCATCTTCTTTATGGAGCATGTATTCAATGGTACGAGTCTGCCTGAATGTCCACAAAAATGTGGATATTTCCAACTATAAAAAACTGCAAGCCTTACTGAAACGCTCCTGACAGGGATATGTCCCTAAAAAATCAAAAATTCTAGAGGAGAGTGATATAAAAAGATTTACACAAGAAGCTGACAATAAAAAATACCTGGCTATGAAAGTGAGTTATCAGATTTTATATTTCTCAACCCTCACTGTAGGATTGCGTTCTAGGTTATCCTTATAATGGGTTACAATGGCGCCTGTAGGACTCATCTTTAAGTAATAAAATTCACGTTTAAAAAATGTTTGCCCAGGAAACAAACGTTAACCAACCTTGCTGTTCTACGATCACCAATTCAAACGAATTTGATACAGAATTGCAGAGAGCAGAAAAAACTCCAAATCCAGCACAAAACAAAAACATCGCCGTTGGAGGGAATAATACCCTTGAAGAGAATTTTTACTCAACTGGTGGCATAATTATCAACGCCACTGTAAATATAAATGTTTACAGCAACTGTACTTTTGCAAACAATAATTAGAACTTAAATTCAACAATCCAAACAATTTCTCTGTACTTGACCCTGCAACTGTAATTAGTGTCATTGGCTATAACCTTAAACTCACACTGAGATTTCGTGCAATGTCACCAACCGAAAAAAAGTTGATTTCGGTTTTGGTAATGGTTCATGACCGCACTCAAAATGGATGCGGTAACGGCATTGTTAAGACAGCAAATTAGAAAAAAAATATATAAAACCGATTTTGTACCAAATTTCATCCTCTTCACCTTTTCATTGGAAATGTTTTTCTAAAATCTACATAAACCAATTTATACGCCAATAAGTGATTTTGGCCGCCATTTTTTTAAGATGGCGGTGCGAGCGGGGGTCACCTAATATCGCAAACTTACTGTCATATTTGGGGCCACCTAGCATACAATCGTGCCAAGTTTCAAAACTCCCCAACCTTTTGCAACCAAAAAAGTATCTAATGACTGGACTAAAATTAATCGCTGCATTACTACGTAGAGGAAGCCACTATCACCTCCTCTACGGCTCCGCAACGGCGCATGTTGTGACATTTTAATTCAAAGACCATTGTGGAAGACTATACTTATTTCCACTATATATTGTTACATTTATTTGTCACCGTAATTTCCCCTAACAATGGTCCTGGCCCGCAACTATGGTCCAACCGCACCGTTAACGCATTAAAATAGTTCCTTCCGTCGCCGTTATAGTAGAGTAAATAATTTGCGCGGGAATTACTTGATGAATAAGCAAGCCAACCGATGACGGCAATTTACCTCGTGCATTCCGTCGCTCAACTTGCAGCCGCGCGTTTGAATATTTCTACGAATTCGAGTTAAAAGTTAAAGTTTGTGTACTTTCCTCGCTACTGTTGTGAAGGTAAGGTCTATTACATCAACAGGTATTTCTACATGGACGCATATATGTCCTTAGAATACTAGGTACATAACCATTGGGCCTATTTCACCTTTTTTTTTTGGTTTTTTTTTTTTTTGGTCAGGTTAAGTGAAAAATTGTAACTCGCAATACAACAATAGTCCACTGGACCAAATGGACCATTGTTGTGTTCCCATGCATCAACTTAGAATTTATATGTGTTCTGACATGTTGGACCATTGTTGTAGGATCACTGATTATTTATTACTAAGGTAAGGTGGGACAAGTGCGTCTACGGGGCAAGTGCAGTTTCTGCCATTATATTTCACGTTTATGCATATATTGCACTGCCACCTATGAAGAGGACATCTAACTAGCGTGTTCTTTCCTATTTTACCGACTGGGGATGTTTGGATCCCTTATTGTTGTGAAGACACACGTGCGAAAGTTTGCTTATGCTTTTCGGTTGCGTGATGAGTTAGTGGTGTTTTAATAATCGTCCAACATCTTCAAAATTAACGACGTTTTTGTGGTGAGTTTTGGTGAGTATGCAGGTTTTTACGTTTTATTCATTATTCTTAGAGCATTTTTCTTCTTGTTTACATGAAACTCCATTTTTGTGGGTGGGTCGCACTTACCCCGGCCATTTTAATTGCCGGGGCAAGTGAAGTTATTTTAGTGGGGCAAGTGCAGTCAATAGAGCGCACTTGCCCCGTATTAGAATTTAAAATCAAAATCATGATTCCTTCCTTTTCAGATGAACAATGGTTCGCAATTATGTGCGCAAAAGTAATAGAGGAGCAGGATATTCTAAAGAGACACTCGCAATAGCAGTAGACCTTGTCAAGAGTGGTTCGTTGACAACTTATAGAGCTAGCAAGATATACAAAATACCTAAAAATACTCTTGCTGATCATGTTAAAGGACGAAGAGGTAAATTAAGTTCAAGTTATGGTAGGAGACCAGACTTTACTCCTGAAGAAGAGAGATCGCTAGCTGACTGTATTCGCTGTTTGGAGAAATGGGGATTCGGCCTGACTAGAAAAGAAATAATACAAATCGTCGCCGATTACGTTAGGCTAAACAATATTACAACTCAGTTTAAAAATGGAGTTCCCGGCGAAGATTGGTTTTTAAACTTTAAGCGTAGACATAATCTTTCCCTAAAAACTCCCCAAAGTGTCCAATTTGCCAGAAAGAAAAATGTTGATCCGTTTCTAATATATGACTATTTCGACTTGCTTGAAAGGACAGTAACGGAACTCGGATTGGAGAATAAACCATCTCAAATTTGGAATTTAGATGAGAGTAGTTTCTGTTCCGATCCGTCCAAAACCAAAATTGTTGGCCAACAAGGACATCCGTCAACTCGTACAACAAGTGGTCCCGGGAAACAGAATACTACTGTTTTAATGTGCTGTAATGCAATTGGTGACAAGGCGCCTCCCCTTATAATTTTTAAGGGCAAGAATGTGTGGGATCAGTGGGTAGCACCACCTGCTACTGAATTCCCTAACACTACATATGCGGCAACTTCTAACGGGTGGATGGAGAGCACTGTTTTCAAGAACTATTTTGAAAAAAGCTTCATTAAACAGTTACCCGAAGATCGACCAGTTTTAGTAATTTATGACGGCCATGCTACTCATGTAAGTGTGGACGTTATTAAAACTGCAATAGAAAATCAGGTAACTATTTTAAAACTTCCACCGCATACCAGCCACTTGCTCCAACCTCTCGATTTAAGCGTGTTTAAGTCTCTTAAAACGCGTTGGGATGCTAAGCTGGTAGAGTGGCAACGAAAAAACGTAGGTGTGAAGATTCCGAAGCGTATATTCTCAAAGTTAATTGGCGAAATATGGACCGACACTAAGCCAGAAATAATAATAAATGGATTTGTTAAAGCTGGAATTTGTCCAACAAACCGAAATGTCGTGCCTGTAGAATTATTCGATCCGACTGCTTTTCAAAGATGGAAATCTTCTCAAGCCCAGAAAATTGCTGACGAAAGTTTACCCTCAACATTCAGCATGCATGATATTGATCATCAGATGATGCCTTCAACATCCAGCGTGCAAGATAATGATCAGATGCCGACGTCAACATCCAGAATTCATAATGATTCACAGATTCCGCCGGATCTGTCATTAGATCAAAAATCTGAAATTCTAACCCAAGGTCAAGAAAGTTCAACGGGCGCACCAACAATGGTAAATCTTCAGTTGCAAGATAACTCACATAAAACCGGAGCTAGTTTTCAAGAGCTCTTACTGAAATTCGTGAAACGTGATCAAATTGCTACAAAACAAACAAGAAAGCGAGTTTGCTTAGGAGCAGATGTGATAACACAGAAAGATGTTGCACATTTTCAACAAAAAACACAAGAAAAGAAAGTTTCCAAAAAGAAAAAAAAAATTCAAAAGAAGAAAAACATTGTTCAACAGAAGAAGACACGAAAAATTAGTTCTGACGAGAGTGACTTAGAGTCTTGGATAAGTAGTGCTAGTAGTGACAGAATAACTGAGTTCGATGATTTGTCGGATGCTGAAATGAATGAAAAAAGAGATTTTATTGCTGAATTCTCAAACAATTATTCAAACTCCAATCCGCAAAGCAGGGAAAATAACGGGACAATTAATAATGATGAAAATCAAATCCTCACAATTCAACATGGCGACTTCATTTTATCGCATTTTTATGGGAAGCAGAAAACTTACAAATATGTATGTCTCGTGACAGGAGTTTCAGACGATGAAGCTGAAGTGACATGTTTACGCAAATTGAAAAATCCATGTGAATATCGGCTGGATGAAAACGACAAATGCTCAATTTTGCTGTCGGATGTCGTAGAAAAGCTCCCACAACCAAAACTATTACCACATGGTAATTTCCAAAAATATGTGTTTCCGGAGTCCGTTAAAGTTTCTGAATTATAAATAAATGTAATAAGTATGGACCTATTTAGAATTATATCTTTTTGTTTTTTAGTACGTATTATAAATGATTTAATACTTATTTGTGACTTATTTTATATGGACTGAATTAGAATTATTTTTTTATTTGTTATTATATGTCCACTGTAGTTTTTTTTAAATAAAAAAGCCTTGTGTTGTTTTCCATAGCTCATATTTGAATAATTTCGGATAAATGCCGCGGCAGTTAAAAGTTAGTAATTTTTATATCTTGCAAATGAATTATTTTTGGTTCGGTGCGCAGTAAAGAATATACATCAAGTTGTATTGAACTAGCCCCGTTTATTAATCACAGTATTGTGTTCGGAGAAAAAGGCCCTGGCCGCTCTTGTCCCGCTTTGGTGGGGCAAGTGCGTCTAACGTAGATCAAAATAAAAAAAAAACATTTATCCAGCAATACTGTATCGAACCAAATATACTGTGTTATATAGAGTATGTACAGGGTTATTCATTATAAATTACCCACCCCTTATCATCGTTATTATTGTCTATAGAAAAAAAAGTTTTAAATAAAAGTTATGTGGTTATAACTGAATTTTGTTAAAATGCTATCAAAAGTACAGTGGCGTGCATAATTAAGGGGATACAAAAAAGTAATATATTTTTTTAAATGGAACACCCTGTATATTATTAAATTTTTGGAATGATCTTTCTTTCCTGATTTCAAAAATATACCATATGTTACCCCCTACCTTATACCGTTTTTGAGTTATTAAACGTCGAATATTATTATTTATTATTATTTTGTATAGTATAACAAGTAAATATTTTTTTCTTCCTCACTGTAAACCATTTTGATTATTTCATTAAATAAATGTCACTTATCAAACATTAGTTGTCATTTTCATAGCTTACTTTAATAATGTTAACTTTTCCATATTTACAGTAACTACTTTAACTAAGATATTCGACGGTTAATAACTCAAAAACGGTATAATATAGGGGTAACATATAATATATTTTTGAAATCAGGAGAAAAAGATCATTCCAAAAATTTAATAATATACAGGGTGTTCCATTTAAAAAAATATATTACTTTTTTGTATCCCCTTAAACCTGTACGCCACTGTACTTTTGATAGCATTTAAACAAAATTCAGTCATAACCACACAACTTTTATTTAAAACTTTTTTTTCTATAGACAATAATAACGATGATAAGGGGTGGGTAATTTATAATGAATAACCCTGTACCAAGCTACTCTACTGCCAAGAGAAAAATTCCGTCAGCAAATAGTATTTCAGTTACAGCGAATGGAAGTTACACTTATCATTTTTTGGGCAGCACTTGCCCCACCTCACCTTATATTTTTGTTATAGATAATGCCGCCAAGCAAATTAGCAAGACGGAAGGTCGGAGGAAGGCCATATACTCCATATTCTGACGAACAATTACAACAGTGTGTCAATGATGTGCAATCACATAAATTGTCACAAAGAGAGGCGTGTGCTCGTTACAAAATTCCTCGCAGTAGTCTCATTTTGAAATTAAAAGCTATAAAAAACAATTCTGTTAACGTACCCGGACGTACATGTATATTTAACAAAGATGAAGAAAACGCTTTTGTTCAACATATTATTGCTATGTGCGATTTCGGGTTTCCTCTAACCACTTTCGACCTGCGATGTATAATACAAAGCTTTCTGGACAGCTCTGGGCGTCAAGAACCATTGTTCACGAATATTCTACCGGGTAAACGTTGGGCCGAAGGTTTTTTGGCACGACAAAATGGAAAGCTATCCAAACGTCTCTGCAGTAATATTAAAAGAAGTCGAGCGGCAATCGACGACAACATTATAAACTCGTATTTTGACAATTTGGCGATAGTACTTGAGGGTGTCCCTCCCACTGCAATATGGAACTATGATGAAACCAACTTAGTTGATGACCCTGAAAAAAAACAGTCCTCACAAAACGGGGATGTAAGTACCCTGAGGCGATCAAGAACTCCACAAAAGCGGCAGTATCAATAATGGTGTGCGGCAGTGCCGCAGGCGAAATTTGTCCAGCATATGTGAATTATAAAGCTGAGAAAATGTGGGACACATGGACCGAGGGGGGGCCACATGGGGCAAGGTACAACCGTACCAAAAGCGGTTGGTTCGACTCCTGCAGTTTCGAAGACTGGTTCATAACTATCATGTTGCCTAGAATTAAAAGCAGTGCTAATGGAAAAAGCGTAGTTATTGGAGACAATTTAAGTTCCCATATTAGTCCCAGAGTTTTAAATCTATGCAAAGACAATAATATCGCTTTTGTGGCACAGCCCCCAAACGCGACACATTTGACACAACCCCTCGACGTCGCATTTTTTCGACCTTTCAAAATAGCCTGGAGAGCTGTACTTGACGAGTGGAAAAACACGCAGGACGGCGGCATCCCACAGTGCCCAAAGACGTTTTCCCATCTTTGCTAAAAAAATTATTTGAAAAACTGAAACCAAACAGTGAATCAAATTTAAAATCCGGTTTTAAAAAGACCGGAATTTATCCACTAAACCGGGAGCCTGTTTTAGAAAAGATTCCTAACAGTGATAGGCTTCATTCCAAAATTAATTTAGATTTAGTGAACAAATCGTTCACAGAATATTTACAAGCCACGAGACCTGCTGAAACAGTCCCCAAAATCGTTCGCAAGAAAAAAAAGTCAATGTTGAGGCTGGAAAAAGCATATCACCCGAAGATAAAAATTTAACAACTACGCTAGCGGAAGTTGAACGCCGTGCTGGACCATCCGGGATTAGACGCAAGAAGAAAAAGGCACTTCAGAAAATATCCAACAGTGACTCGGAAGAAAGTTCAGGGCATATGTCACTTGCCTCAGATACGGAATCGGAAGATTTTAATGATCATATTAGTGATCACTCAGAACCACCTGATAAAGTTCAGGAGAATGACGCTTTCATCATTGGTGATTTTGTTATTGTAAGGTATGATGAAGTATATTGGCCAGGGATTGTTGGGGATGTTCTAGAAAATGGTTTTATTGTAAGCTGCATGCAAAAAGTTGGCAATTTATGGAAGTGGCCCGACGCAAAAGATGTTCTTGAATATAATAAAAACGACATCGTTATGAAAATACCTAGCCCTAAATTATTTTCTAAAACAAGATCACTATACTCTGTTCCATACAACAAAACATAATGTTATCACAGAAGCACTAAAGGAACAAGGGTACAATGTCAAGCAAATAATGACAGTGTTGGACAGAGTCAAGAAAACACCAAAAAATCTATTCATAGATATAGAAAGGAAAGCGAATAATGGTGAAATATACAAAATTAGAACTCTCCTAAATGCAGTCGTACGATTTGAAACCCCTAACAAAAAACAGACGATCGTCCAATGCAAACGTTGTCAAGCATACGGCCATACAAGAAACCAGTGTACGCAACAATTCCGTTCCGTTAAGTGTGCAGGATCGCATGATTATCGAACATGTACCAAAAAGAAAACGGATGGAAAACCAGCCAAATGTGCTCTTTGCGAAGGAGCACATCCAGCAAATTTTAAGGGATGCCAGGTATATCTGGAGATCATCAAAAAAAGATTTCCTACACGAAATGGGGCAGCATTAAACCAGCCAACTCCACAAATGAAACAAATGCCATCCACTCCTACAGTAATCAATGCTCCAAAAAATGCAAATAATCCACAAATCAAAGCAGGGTTGCAGTACCATACTCAAACAACAGCACCACAACCTCAACAAAGTCAGCATTCCCAACTATGTCAACAACAACCAGATTACAATATTATAATTTTCCTCCAACAACAAAACGCATACTTACAGCAACAAAATATACAATTACAGCAGCAAATAGGAAAACAACAACAAGCTATATTGGAATTGACGCAAGAAATCAGACAGCTTAGAGAAGAGATGAGGCGCCCAACAAACCTCCAGAAATAATGGCGCAATTATACAAAATAGCTCTTTGGAACGCAAATGGCATCACAAACCATAAATACGAAATAGAACTATTTTTGACTCTACACAAGATCGATATCTTACTTATATCGGAATCCCATTTAACAACTAACACCAGTTTCAACATACCACATTACGTCACTTATAACGCAGCCCATCCCGATACAGAGAGAAGGGCCAGCGCTGGCGCGGCTGTCATTATACGACAGGGTATTAAACATCATAGGCTTCATAAGATTGAAGAAACATATCTCCAGGCGGCAAGCGTAGTTATCGAAGATTGGCATGGACCGATAACTGTATCCGCAGCGTATTGCCCACCAAACTACCGTGCTAACAAAGAAGGTTTTATAGAGTATTATAATCAACTCGGACATAGATTCTTAGCAGGGGGCGACTACAACGCGAAGCATACCAGTTGGGGTTCCAGAATATCCGCTCCTGGAAGGGGGAAAGTACTACACGGGGTCATACAACAATTGCACCTAAACCATTTATCCACTTATGAACCAACGTACTGGCCAACTGATCCCCAAAAAATTCCAGATTGCCTAGACTTTTTTGTCACTAAAGGCTTCACACCGGGACAGTTGGACATAACATCAAATTATGACATTGCGTCTGACCATACCCCGGTAATACCAAACATCTACACCGGAATAAAGAAAAAAGAGCCAGCAGCAAAACTTTATAATCAGAACACAAATCAGAATCACTCAATACAAAGATAAACCTAAGGGTTTCACTCAAAACGAAAGAAGAGCTGGAAACCGAAGTACAAACATTTACAAAGCAAATACAAGAAGCTGCATGGGAAGCAACACCACCTACAAAACCGAAGCACCATAAAACAGCAGACTATCCAGTTAACATTCGAGAAAAAATAACAGAGAAAAGAAGACTTTGTAAAATCTGGCAAACGTCAAGATACCCACAGGACAAAACAAACTACAATAGAGCAGCAAGACAACTAAAAGAATTACTAACAAAACTCAAAAACGACTCATTTCAACAACACCTCGAAAGCCTAACGCCAACAGCTGACACCGAATATTCCCTATGGAAAGCTACAAGTAGACTAAAGCAGCAAAGAACACATATACCACCCATAAGAAAACCGACTGACGAATGGGCCAAAACAGATAAAGATAAGGCCAAAACTTTTGCTGACTATTTAGAAACAGTCTTTAAACCACTTCCTGCTGTTGAAGAAGATGAAAATAATGAAATTCAAACATATTTAGAAGAACCAGGACAAACAGGGGGGCCTATACAACCGGTAGCACAGAAAGAAGTAAAAGACATAATTACAAATGACCTGAATCCAAGAAGAGCACCAGGTTATGACCAAATAACGGGAAAATTAGTTAAGGAACTTCCACATAAAGGGGTAGTTATGCTGACACAACTTGTAAATGCAGCTTTCAGACTAAAATACTTCCCAATGGAAGACAGCGGAAGTTATACTAATACAAAAACCGGGAAAGCCACCGAACGAATCTTCATCCTATCGACCGATCAGTCTGCTGCCCATTATGTCTAAGATCGCTGAGAAACTTCTTGTTAAAAGGCTAAATAAAATTGTTGCCGAAAGAAATCTGATACCGGACCATCAATTTGGTTTCAGATGCCAGCACTCTACGATAGAACAAGCGCATCGAGTCGTTGACACTATAAACAAGAGCTTTGAGGAAAAGAGTTATTGTGTAGCAGTATTCCTGGCATCAGGGACTGTTGTATAAACTCAAAAAAACCTACCGTATGAAATCTATCTTATCCTCAAATCATATCTAAGTGAAAGATACTTCCGGATACGATATGAGTCAGAGATAACAGCAATATACCCAATAACATCAGGCGTGGCGCAGGGCAGCGTGCTGGGCCCGATTTTGTACCTGCTCTTCACAGCCGATCTTCCTACAAACGAAACTATAACCACAACCACATTCGCAGATGACACCGCCATCTTAGCCGTACATCGTGATCCAGTTGAAGCCAGAAACCTGTTACAGCAAAACATCCATGAAATAGAAAAATGGACTAAAAAATGGCGCATCAAGGTAAATGATGACAAGTCAAACCACATTACATTTACAAAATGTCGCGGAAGCTCACCACCAATAACATTCAATAATGAAATTATACCTACCACAGACAGCGTTAAATACTCGGGCATCCATTTCGACAAAGGATTAACGTGGCGCACGCACATTTGGAAGAAACGTAAACAACTGGGAGCTAAATTTCAAAAACACTATTGGTTACTAGGTAGGAAGTCCCAACTTTCATTACGCAATAAATTACTTGCATACAACGTTGTCCTCAAACCAGTATGGACCTACGGGTTGCAACTATGGAGAACGGCGTCAAAGTCAAACATCAACATCATCGAGAGGTTTCAGACAAAGGTATTACGTGATATGACAAATGCTCCATGATTCGTGACTAATAAAGATATCTACATTGACCTAGAAGTGCCTACAGTAAGTGAAGTGATTACGGAGTGCAGTGCAAAATACATACAGCGTCTAGAAAAACTTCCAAATGTGCTAGCTATAAACTTACTCGACAACAGTCACCAAACAAGGCGGCTTAAGCGTAAGATGCCACTAGACTTAGTGTAAAATCAATACAAAATGACAAATTTGTTAGCAGTGGCGGATTTGCAGTCCTAGCCGCTCTAGGCCCCAGGCCATGTGCCGCCCCTTTCTCAGCACCCATCATATAGACTAGATACATAATTAATGAATTTACTTTATTGCCCATTTTTAATTGATTTAGAAAATTGGTTAATGTTAACTAAAAGCTGCTAGTTTATAATATTTTCCGAGGTTTCAGGGATGATTGGACATTTAAATAAAACATTTAAAACGGTTTTAGGTTTTGTTTATTAATAAATGTTTTAACAATGTGTTACAAAACTCGTCTGCACTTAAGCGCAGCAAAATCAGTTATTAAATCATCGCAATCCAATTTGCTTAAAAAATCAGCTTCTATGTTAAGCAGAGCAAGATAGTTTAACCTCTGCTCCGTCATTGTTGTGCGTAAATAGTTTTTAACTCTGCGCAAACAAGAAAACGATCTTTCTCCTGTACAGTTACTGGCGGGTGTACACACACACATACGAAGAGCAATATCCACGTTTAGGTAAATGGTTTGAAGACCTTCGGTTCGTAACCATTTCAGCAAACTGACTGCACTCTTTCGCTCCTCATTTTTTATGCTGCAGTGAGAACGAAAATAAAGACATTCTTCTATAAAATTTTCTTCTAAGTCAGTAGAATAAATCATTTGCAATGCCTTGGCGTTATCTTCGACTTCTGAGATGCTTAGATTCGTCAGGTTAGTAATAAAGTAAAATTTACTGTAGAGTAATTCATAAGCATCCTGGCGTCTTTTCAGTTCTTCTGACAATGTATCAATTACTACCAAAAAAGTATTTATTCTAAAATTTTCATGACCATTCTTTTGATGCATCTCTTCACCTGTATTTGTCTCGCAAGGAAGCAGCTTGCGCTTTCGATTGCGTCGAAAATCTTTTTCATATTCCTGTACGAAGGACAGTTTTTTGGTTTTTTTTTCGAAATCATCGATATTCTCTCTTGTTTCGCCAAAATTATTTATACTTTGAATACGCAAAAATAGTGATTTAGGACGATTATAATCATAAGGTACCCGAGCCTTTAATATATTAAGATACTTTGCATTTGATTTATTTCTTGTTAATCTTGTTATCATCAGTGAGTTTTTTTGGCACGATTTGCCGCCCTTAATATCTGGCCGCCCTAGGCCCGCGCCTACTGGGCCTTAGGGCAAATCCGCCACTGTTTGTTAGAACTGTAAGAAACTTAGTATAAGGAAAATTGTACATATGTAGTATAATTAATTATTATATATCTCATATAGAGATCATCGCTCGCTAGAGCAAAATCTCTACCACGCCATTACTATCATTCCACAAAAATGCTTAATATTGGATACTCTGATAGATTGCATTGTAAACAATAAACAAAACAAAAAAGAATTAGATAAGCTGTAATATTATATTATATTCGAAATAAAAGTTACCTGTAACGCTTTCCAATTTAATTTTTGCAGTTTTTGTGGTTTATTATTGAACTACCTAGCCCCAACTATAGTAATATCTATCATTTACACCGGTTTACACGGTAAAATCGGGGTGGACCATAGTTGCGCAACTTGAAATACAACTATGTACCACGTTTTCAAAATTCATAACAATTTTTTGGAGAGACTTTTGAAATAATTAACACCGTATGCTATTTGCATATATCATAAGCTACCAATAAAAAAATAATGAATTGAATTTGTTTGTTCGTTCAGAATTTATCACCAAAAATATGCTAAAAGTGGACCATTGTTAGGGGAAATTACGGCACCTTATTTGTTACATACTGAAGAGTCAATTGAAAAAAATAAAAGGCGGTACAAAAGTCACATGTGTGTCATTAGAAAAAATTACAATAAATTTGAATTAGTAGTAATTAGAATATTACAACCATTGTTTTCTGTGTACGGCTGATGTAACAGAATTAATGACAAAGTTGCAGAAACGGGGCCCTCGTGAGGGTAATTGCAAGATAGTGTACAAATCACTAAAATTCATAACGACGATTGGGGTCGAATGATTGCTAAGCGTCTATAGCAAGTTCACGAATTAGTGCAGTTGATGGACTGTATCACATAGCACGCATGAGAAAGTTGTACCACGCACCATCGTCAGAAGAAACCGATAGAAAGAGGTCCGTATGCGAGCGAGATGGATACCGCAATGCAGTATATTTACTCTCATCTTGAGGCGAATTCAGAAGAATGTCAGTTTTCTCTGGAGGAGTTAATGGACAAACTTGAAGGCGATCATCGTCCGCACATAGACTGTGTAGGAGCAACTTTTAAAGAAATATACCGACGATAATGTAATTGCATACTCTGCCAACAAGTTCCTATAGTCTGCTTTCGAGACACACGATACAAAATATTAATAAATATCTCGTACAACCAGAAATCGTCGAACGATGATGAATAACGGATGCGTATTGTGAAAACTGCTGCAGTAATCATTACAGATAGGGTTACGAGACGTCCTCTTTATACCGGACAAGTCCTTTTTGCGACAGGTAAAAATTCAGTCCGGTAACTTTTTTTACTTTTTGTTAAAAGGTCCTCTTTTAGCGCTAAATAATTTAAAAATATTTAAATCGTCTGTAAAAATTCCTGAGAAGTAACTTTTACGTGGTATGACACATTCTGTACCGACTAATGCCGATCCTGTCCGATTTGCCTCGAATGTTTTCGTTCTTTACGTGTAGTTAAATATTTCGAGGGAAAACTGGGCAAACCTAACCTATAATATATGTTTGGTTCATTGTTTAGTGCTCTGTACGATTTGTGTTTTGCGGTGTTTGGTGTAAACTTAAACATCGAAACCTGCATATAAGTTACGTTTTTCGGACTTCAGTAGCTCTACGATGCCTAAACGCAAATGCAAGTTCAATGAGGAGTTGCAAAAACAATATCCCACGTTTCAAAAGACTGAGTCAGAATCTGAAGCATTTTGTTCGCTGTGCGGGGAAATCGGATCTTGAACAACATTTGAGTAGCAAAAAACACCAGCAGAATATTAGAGGAACGGAAAACAGCATTAAAGTTACGGATTTCTTCCGAAAAAGTTTTACCAAAATCGATGAGCAAATATTGGCGACAGAAGGAACGTTAGCCTTCCATACTGTGCGACATCATTTTAGTTACAAATCGACAGACTGTTCAACCAAGTTGCTCCAGAAAATACTGCCAGATTCAACTATAGCAAAGAAGATTTCTAGTGCTCGTACCAAGATGGAAGCTATTATAAATAATGTACTTGGCCCCCATTCATTGGACCAAATTGTATGTACTATTTGTAAATGTAATTATGTAGGAATTTCCAGAGATGCAAGTAACCACGGTTCTATAAAAATATTTCCAGTGTTAGTTCAATATTTTAACAGGGAAAATGGACTTTCAGTGAAAATAATTGAGTTGAAAGATCTTGAAAGTGAAACATCTGAAGCAATTTCCGATTATTTGATAGTAATTTTGAATGATAACCATTTGAAAACAAAGTGTGTGGCTTTCGCCGGAGACAATTGTAATACCAATTCGGGTGGTGTAAATCGCTTTGGTAAAAAAAATGTTTATGCATATTTAAAAAAAGAAGTGAATTCTTCACTTATAGGTATTGGTTGTCCAGCTCATGTTCTTAATAACTGCATTCAATATGGGACTGATGCCTTGCCTATTGACATGGAATCATTAATTTATACTGTTCGCACGCTAGCATTAAAGAACTTTTGTGATTTTGTTAATGTTCAATATAAGCAATTGTTAACACATTCAAAAACAAGGTGGCTATCATTATTCCCCTGTTTAAATAGATTCTTAGAAAGAAGGTAAAGAGATTGAAGTTGGCATTTTAAAAAAAAAATTCCTATTTGTTTATGACCGTTGTCTGGAGTATCTAGATAAGTGGACTTCAACCTTTCTTGAACTTCAAGTGGATGAATTTACAAACTGTTCCTATTTGGACGGACATTGAAAATACACTAACCTTCCTTGCGGAAAAGAATATTACAAACATAAAGTTATTCGATCAATTTTGCAATTTGAAACTATTTGTTTCTGAGTCAATAAAATCCAATGATTTTAATTACTGTCCCTTGAAAAATGCCATCCTTCAGATGAAGAAACTTCGGAGTTTTTAAAAAATTTGTGAATTTTTTTTTTTCGATACCAGCCCATAATGCAAATGTTGAAAGGGTATTTTCTTTAATGAATACACAATGAACGATGACTGGAACAGACTCTCTGTAAATTCAATAAACAATATTGTAATGGTACAGTTAAATCAAAAATCACTTTCTTGTGAAGAATTTTATAATTATTTATTAACTGAAAAGTCAATTTTGAAAAAAATTGGTTCGTCAGCAAAATATGATATCGCGCCTTTCCTCTATGGTGCTTCCCTTTGCGCGCTCTCAAAAAAAGATGGTGGTATACGACCTATTGCAATCGGTTCAACGTTTAGACGAATTACACCTAAATTAGGAAGTTATCACATTAAACAAAAGTTATCTTCTTTCTTTCATCCAAGTTATTTTTAAATTAGACGTAAAAAACGCTTTTAACTCCGTTGAAAGAGATTCCCTTCTTTCTTCAGTTAAAGAAATTCTTCCAGATCTGTATCCATATCTCTGGCAGTGTTATGCTTTCAAGTCTAACTTAATTTTTAATGATAAAGTCATTGATTCTCTCGTTGGTTGTCAAGAAGGTGACCCCTTAGGTCCAGCCATCTTTAGCCTTTCCATTCACAACATTATACAAAATTTAATTTCTGATCTTAATGTATGGTATTTAGAAGATGGCACATTAGAAGGTAAGGCAGTTGATGTCTTACAGGATTTAGAAAGGATAATTGTTGAATTTGAAAAATTAGGTTTGGTTCTTAATTTCAGTAAATGTGAATTATATTTTCTAAGTTCTGTCCCGAAAGATGTTCAATCCAGTATCTTAGAGAAATTTGTATCTTTAACTGGAGGTATTCTTGTTCGTTCGGATGACGATTTCTTCTTATTAGGGTCTCCTTTATTAGAATCAGCTTTACCGCAAATATTTTCTAAGAAATTGGAAGAATTTTCTGTGTTATCTACAAATTTATGTCAAGTCAATCCACATATTGGGTTATTTTTGCTTCGTAATTGTTTTTGGATGCCTCGTTTCAATCTTCTTCTCAGATGCTGTCCATTATGGAAATTTGACAATATTTGCCAAAATTTTGACAATAAAATTTATTCAACATTAGAATCTATTTTAAATATTAAATTTACTGAAAGGTCATGGAACCAAGCTAAATTACCTGTTCGATTTGGTGGTTTGGGTATTCGCTCTGTTACAGCAAATAAAGCAGAACATTTAAAGAAACAGAAATATAAATCTCTAATTAAAAATTATTTCTTCGTTGCATTCGCAGTAGGAACACTGGGTCCTTGGTGTTATGACGCTAAACTTTTGTTCAAGGAATTAGGGAAAATGATTATTGATTGCACTGGTATCCCTCAGGCGACAATTTGTTTAAGACAGCGTATCAGTATTGCCATCCAAAGAGGCAATGCTGTTAGTATCCTGGGAACTGCACCTGTATCACTATCTTTCGACAATTTTTTTTATTTAACTTAAGGCTCTATCGGTTGGAACAAATTTATAGTTGTAATTAATATTATATAAATCGTTTAAAAATTTATTACAATTTACAGTGTTTTATTTAATAATAAATAGATAAATATATAAATATGTGCCTCTTAATTCAAACTTGTTAGTAAAAGCTTTTATAACAATAGGTCCTCTTTTTTCGAAGCTACAATATGGTAACCCTAATTACAAAGGACATCCGCTCTAAGGTCTACGAGACCACGCATTATCCGCCATCGAATAATTTTCTTCAGAGAATATCCTCCGACGTACCTGAAACCTTACGCGTCTTACTTGACGAAGTAATTTTGAAAAATAACCTTTCGCCTTTTTAGAAAAGTGGAAGATCAAAAGTATTGCTCTGGCGCATGACGTAATTGCTGCACCAAGGCCAAAATCTTCATTATCGCCGATGCAAATTCGCGTAGCAGCACTTTTGCACCGTCAACTGGGGTTACTTTGGCCCTTACGGGGTTACATTAACCCACTACATATTAAAAGTTTTTAATTTTTATAGGCAATTTACATGACCGTTTGTGGCGCCACCACGGCCACCAATATGGTGGCGATTGAAGTTATCGGTTGTACACTCAATACGTCAATTATATTGCGAGTGTTCTTCGATTCAATTAAACTTGTGTATGGTTTGTTTACTGATATATGTAATATCTTCTGCTACCTGAACGAGTTAGGAACATTTAAAATTGCGTTTATTTCTTCAGATAAAACCAGTAGATTCGGTAGGTAAGCTATTATGTGTTAGATTAACATTAGTGCTGACGTACCTCGTTGTTTATATTTCATTAATTACAGCAAAGCCATGGACGAATGTGCCTTTTTAACATTTCAAGCAGTATTTAACTATTTGGGTGATTCATCTAATTCGCGCTGCGTAAACGAGGGTCAAGCGGTGTTAAATGCAAAACATTTAATTACATGCGGAGTGGCAGAGAAACGGTTGAAGAAATTTTTGCACGCTCCCTGCAAACCAGTGCATTAATAGAACGGTCCCATGAAGTAAAATAGATCCTGCGTTATACCAACAGGGAGTTTGGTATTGCAAAATTTCTATGCAGTTGCAAGGCTGGAACATATCGCTGCTGTTTTGCTTCTATCTACCAGGTAGAACAAATGAAGTAATTTTTCACATAGCATTAAATAGTTATCTGTAATTATTCTAGAGAATATAATTCATGTATCACGTGACGCTACTACAACCAATGACGTGCATACAAATGCCAAGTTACATATTATCACAGCGTTAGTAATTTATTTTCGTAATTGTTTTCAGGTTGCCATGAAAATAAAATTAATACGCAACTGTCAGATTCCTGCTATTTTACAGTAATTGTTCTGAAATCATGATTTCGGGGAAATCTTGCAATCCAAAAAATAGGTGATGCAATTTTAAAAGCTACGCCAAAATATACTGCGATAAATAAGCAGTCACAGTGGCAACAAATTTAGAACTTCTCATCCAAAAATTACCAAATTGATAGAAATACTCCAATTCGTAAACTTGCTGAGATTTTACAAGACTGGGCCTACAATATGAGACTATATGACGGTAAGGATTATAAAGAAGCAGTGGTAAAACACTATGAAATAGCATTGCAAAATTACTCCAGGAAAGTTTTTATAATGATTACCAAATCAAATTCGATCCTTTCCTGGATATCGAGTTTAAAGAAGCAAGGCTGGCTAGAGATTCTAAACGAAAAGAACTTCAAAGTCAGCAGGAGAAGCGTAAGTTTAGTGCTGTAGCATTTTCCAGCAACGAGAATGTAAAAATGCAGAAAATATGGGACGAGAATGGTCCAAAGGGACTTCAAAAAAAGTTTTTTAATATTGTTGCCAATGGCGTGGCAATGAAGCTGGGTATGCAACCACGTTCTTCTTTAAAAAAGAATATGATAATTATGGAAAATTTACAAAAAGGATTGAATACAATCCAGTATTTAACAAAACTTGTCAAGGAGGCAGTAGACACTGTAGTAACAAGGCAGTAGACACTGTAGTAACAGTTAATTTAATTGACGTAGAGGTGTGTCCAGTTCGCCTGTACTGTAACTTATGGAAAAACGTCCCAAACATATAACAACTAACCGTTTTTTTCTTACACCTAATCCGAAATGGAAGCTTGATTCCGCGGTTGGTTGGTATAAAAGCCTTCCAGTGAAAATAAATAATTTATCAACCTGAACTAACGAAACTGCACAGAAAATAGGAATTAACGTTGAGAATAAAAAAAAATACAAACCATTCTTACAGATCAACAGCGGTAACACATTTTACAAATGCTCAAATCCCTGATCAGTTATTAATAAAAATAACGGGCCATGCAAATGCCAGTTCGATTCAAAGTTATTTAAATATGCAGCCAGTTCGTGATGCCGAAATTGTTAATCAGATGCGTGGAAATTCTGGAAACCACATTCGAATTACTAGCACCAAAAGTAGTACCAACATCAGTACCAGTTCCCCCAGTAGTACTTCCAGAATAGTCTACAATAACTGCACATTTCATATTGAAATTTTTTATTCCAATTAAATTATTTAGTTGTTTCATAATTTTGTCGGTTTGTGAAATTGACATTTGTTTGCTTTGTTTTCTTTGTATAATTTCACATTTAAAATAAAACTATGTTCGTAATATTTGATATTTTGCATTTCATTCAATATATTCTCTTTCCAAATATAATTCGTGTAATGATTAATGATCGATAATTTTTTACTCGTTAAAACCGGAACAGCAAATTTAACTCGTGCTACGCACTCGTTAAATTTAGGTTCCGGTTTTAACTCTGAAAAAAATCATCGATAATAATAATCATTCCACTTGTTATATTACAACTGATTATACCACTCCCTGTAACATTAACCAATGAAAATCGGCAAAATGTATAGTTACACATATGTACTAACTTTTAATAATGTGCATTAGGGTGGGGCGAAAAAATTAAAATCAACATTTTGAATAGCAATTCAAAACTTGTCTTTGGATGTAACGGTAAACCACATTTTCTTTCAGATTTTTTAAACATCATCTTTCGCCTCCAACTTGACCTTGAATTGTATACTATGCACCAAAATATTTTATTATGCTATTGAAATCAGATAATGATTATAATATGCAGAGCTGTGCAATCTAAGGGATATATTGTGAAACACAAAACATATCTATGAAACGGAAGAACAGGTAGCGCCATTATTAACCAATTTCTAACTCCTTAAGCTCGAAATATATCGACACCTGACCGCTGACGGTTCACTCTGTGCCTTGCAATTGTGTGATTCGTTAGTTATTTGTTGAAAGAATACAGTAGAAATTGTGTGTCTTCACCAGTGGCGTAACTATGGGGGGTGATATGGGTGTCGGAACACCTCCCAGAGACTTCAGGAATAACTAAAATTCGGCTTAAACAAAAAAATATAAAATTACATTGTAGATATGATAATTGAATATCAGTTATTACATTCGGAATTCGGACTCGACCATTTTTAAAATCCCATCTCAACGAACCTCCTTCGGACGTGATTGCTGAGTTCAAATTGCCAAAATGTACAAAATCTTCCATATAACACAGCAATGGATGCGCTAGCTACGTGCAATAAGGACATGTTTCCAAGCATATTCAAGTTGCTGCAAATTCTTGCAACGATTCCTGTGTCAACTGCAACAGCTGAAAGATCATTCTCCACCTTAAAAATAATTAAGACTTACCTCCGAAATACAACAGCGCAATATAGGCTAAATGGATTGGCAATGATCTCAATTCACAGAGAACTGCAGATGAAATTATAAAAGAGTTAGCAAAAAAAAAGCCAAGAAAACTTGAATTACTACTATAAGTTGTATTGCAATTGTGATGATTTTATTGTTTATAAATAAACAGTATAGTTGCTTTCATTTCTAAAGGACTTGCAGTAGGCCGTGATTTAACTAATTTTCTACGGTCAAAATATCATTTAACATTTTCATAGGTTATAGAGTTATTGCAAGGACATGCATTATCTTCGAATTTTGTTCTGCAAGCAAGCTGTAATATAACTCTTTCTCGCGGTGTTATTACAATTAATATCAAACCCCAAAGTGTAAGTCAAAATGTAATAGCTCTCTTTTTAGAGCACTAATACATATCAAATAAAATATACCTTTTTTATAATTATCAAAAAGAAGCACTATCAGGTATAGCTCACTTATGTACTTACCCTACTTCTTAATGTAATGACTAGTAATTGACGTATTTCATAAATCAATTTGACATTTAAAATTATGTCATGCGATTATTGTTTTTGGAACCTCGACTAGTCAGTTTTACAAGCAATGGGACTCATAAATCCCAGCTGAATGGGTTAATCTTCAACTAACAACTTTATCTTGCAGTTAAAGACTGAATTACTTTTAAAATATAATAACTATTTGACTTCAGTTTGTTAGTAGCACATTGAAGTTTGATCTGACATTACAAAATAAAATACAAATTGTCAAAAACAATTTAATCTAATATTAAATATGTCCAAACTTGATTTACATATATGAAAATTCTAAAAATAACATAATTCCAAGAAGTAAATTTCAAAATAGAATTGTCGAAAAACGTCGAGTACTCGAATCATTATTAAATTTAGAAAAATAATTCTAAATTAATTTCTAAATACAATTACAATTATCTTAATTATTTGCCGCACCAAACTTGCTGTATAACTTCTTAATATTTCTTAAGAAACGGGCTCTAACCTTCTGATTGTCTCTCTTGTACCTGAATGCTCTACCTCAGCTTCTAACTGGATAAATTCTAGTCAGAAAACACCTGCCTGGGTTGTTCCCGGCCAAATCAAAGCTCGTTGTAGCTCTTTGAAACCTCTATTATGTGGATAGACAGTTCAACAGCATACCATAACACTGGCTTTCACTGGTTTTATTGGCTTCGTAGTAATATACCATGTTAAATGGAATCAAACAGTCTCGAATTTTATATTTGTATAATATTTGTGACTTGAAGTCAAATTTGATCGTTGAGAATACTATATTGCTACTACGTATCAAATCATCAATTATTATTATTCTTCACAATTAATGGGAATTTAACCCTTGACGTGACTATTTCTCGTAGATTATCAATTCAAGTTATTTTAGTACTACTAAATATAAACAACCCTCTGTCTGGTTGCCCTTACAACCCCACTAGTTAAAACATACAACTGTTACATCACATGATTTACATAAGATATCTGGATATTATTTAAATTAAATGCATCGTTCATACGGTATGCTGCATTACAAAGCTAAGTTGTTATTTATTTAACAAATAATTATTTTTGACTTCTTTTGGTTAATAAGCAAAAAATAAATTCTTAAATGTAACTAGGTGGTCTATACTGCCAAGAAGTTAAATCAAGGCCTACCGCAAGTCCTGTAGAAATAAAATCAACTATACTTTATGGTACACTCATTTTTTTAAATTCTTATTGTAAGGTTGATCACTCTCCCAGAACACCCCCCAGAGCAAAATCTTAGTTACGCCACTGGTCTTCACAGTTTAAGTTCCTGTCGCTTAGTTATTATAATACTACGTACGACATCGTGTAATAATATGTATTACTTATGTACTAATGTAAAGTAGTTGATTTTGCATTTGCAGGTTAAAGTGTCGACCCAAACTAGAAGTCAAGTAATGATATAATTATTAGTGTGCCTAAAGACTTCAGTGGTAATGTTTTGCCAACTTACGAAGACATTCTTAAGTGTTACTTGTGGTTAATACATAAACTTAAACAAAATTCAAAACAGGAACCGACAATTTCAGAAATATCAAACGTCTCAACATTAAAATGTAGACAAATTTGGAAAAAAGCCTCAATACCGACATTTTTTTAACCTTGCATTAAATCTCTCATTCAGTAATGTCATAGTAATTATATGCGCTTGATGAAGCAACCAAAAGTAAATTGAATAGTGATACATACAAAGAAAATTTAAGAAAATTCAGAAAAAATTCTACAATTCAGTTATTTGATATTGCCGCCTGTAAATGCGATTTCAGGATCACTACCCCTACATGCAAGTGTGAAAAGATAGAAAAAGTACCCATAAATGAACTCGCTTTTCTCACAGACAAATAAAACTTTAAGAAAAATGTTCATTGGCCACGTTGATTCGGTGATGTCTAAGAAATGATTTCTTCTAGAGGATAGAAAATTTAAAAATACTACGGTTCCTGGTGCTGACTCAAATTTGGAGAATGCATCAAATAGTGACAATGAATTGCATAAAATAAATGTATCTGAGCCGGGGCCAAAATATCAACGGATTGACGAAGACGATCACAAACCTTTTAATCACCCTGGAACTTCAACATCATCAATAATACCAACTCTTAATATCTAAACAGCCTCAAATGAGAATTGGCATTGGCCAAAACATGTGACAGATTTGAGGATTCCAGTAGATGAACCGCTGCAGCAATCACCTCTGCCGTTTTACAAGATGTAGGAGTGATTGTCAAAGATGACACATTGAGGGTAATTGATAACCGTAAATTCCAAAGGGAGAGAGTAAAAGCTCGTGTTGCATTGAACGAAACAATGAAGGTAAAGTAGTCCGTGCTTTATTTTTCGACGGTAGAGACAAGATACTGGGAATGGAACATAACGAGACTAAACACCATCGTCGAACTATCGTACAAGAACATCTGGCATTGATTGAAGAACCAGGGCAACATTATTTAGGACATGCTACACCATCTTCGGATTCTGAGGAGAATTAGGACTGAGGCATATTCTTAAAGCTCGACAAGCCAAAGACAACAATTGTACGAAACTAATCAAAATTCCGCAGCTTAATTTCGCTGCCACTGACTACATTGACATGATTAACTGGCAAACACCTAAAATAACTGAGCTTTCTATTTTAAAAGATATCTCTCATGAAGATTTAAATTTTCTTATTTAGCAGGAGCAAACATCGGTGGTACATTTTTCAAGATTTTCCTGCCACACACAAGCAGTGGAACGATGTGTAAAATTAATAACTGATGCTAGCACACCTGTCGTAAGACCTGACAAGAGATGGTTTCATCCGAGCCAGAATCAAATCAAGACGAGATCTGAGAAGTTTTGAAACTAAATCAAATTTTCAAGTAATTTGAAGGTTTAGAGTTGTTTCAATTTAATGTAATAAAATGTATTTGAAAAATGCATTTGTGCTTATTCACGTGTGTCTAAACTTACATGAATTATCAGCATTGCATGATAAATCGAGCAAAATATTTAGAGGCAAGTTGGAGGCAGAAAACATTTTGCAAATTGAAAAGAGTTTTTGCAAATACATTACGCACACCAACAGGCAACTTTTGACAGGTAATGCGTTATAAAAAAATTAAAACGTTTTTTAGCCATTTTTTGCCCCACCCTAATGTGCATAGCAACTGTGATAATTTTATACCTTCTTGACTAGTAAGTGATAGTCAAATACCTTCACAAACATCGCGTTATCTGCTGACAGTACAATTGTCATTGCAACTACACTAACTGTACTTTTTATATTTATAAATAAACTGTTCAAACGTTGTTTATTGACTCGTGATATAATCTAGCCGAGTGCAACTCGTATCTTCTTGATTATCAACTTATTTTTGTCGCCACTCGATATATTGTCCTTCGGACTCGCGTGATTGCCAAACAATATATCTCGTGTAAACAGAAATGATTATTTGATAATCAAGAACCCACTAGTTGCATTATATACGATAATATATTGGAGTTACCACAATATCGTCCACTGATTTAAAATGTTTTTGGACTTTGCGCACATCAGAGAAGCAATATACTCCAGCTCCTATGTTAGTGCAACAGTGCATAGCACCAAATGTATCTCCCACCAAAAAGGTGTTGTCAGGTGAAGAGAAAATCGAAATGGAACAATAATTTTATTATTTTCCAGATGGTGCATATAGAAATCATAGGTATGCAATTGCATTTTATTTGTACGGCACAGCTAATCCATAGAATTTAACTTTTTTATAAATGTTTTTAGAACCGCCCGTAGGGAAAACATAGGGGAGCAAACAGTGGTGGCAAACAGTTGACTAAATTCAGAATAGTTGCTGCAATTAAATAGTGGTTGAAAACTGCGCAAAATCTAATTTCCTTGATCAGTTATCAGCACTTTTTACTGGCAACTGTTATCAGGAGGTTTTTCATAACCTAGCGGATGTGGATGTTGCTAACATAGCAATGACAACTAAAATCAGTAGAGAGATGTGGAACAAAGAGCGGCAGTTCCGAATTACAGGTTCAAGATGCTACACTATTTATGGACGTACGTAAACTACAGCGGCTTAATCCTCATTAGCCAGGTAGAGTTTCCAAAAAGTATGTAAACTGCAGCGGGTTCATGTTAATGACGAACGCCGTGTAATTACCATGATCTAATGAGCGCCTAATGATGGAATTCCATACTGTAAAATTTATGGTATTCCATTTTGAAGATGTGTTAACAAATAGACGAACTGTTGCAAGAAATTCTCACTATTCATTTAGCAACGAAAGCGAACGTTTCTACACTTAAAATTAATAAAGTAATGGTTGTTGAGAGCGAACGCGGCATAAAACTGCTCTTAGCAAACGGCTGCAAGTTTTATAAAAAGGAAACTTTGAAGTCTTCGGGTGAAGAAAAGTGGTGTTGCACGGTGCGAGGTTGCACAGCAAAGCTGTATATCCTCTACAACGGAGCCGATCTTGCTATTTCAAGAAGGGATGGTGGGCACAACCACAATATTGACGCGAGGAAGATCCAGAAACAGATCTTCACAGCATCCTGCAAGAGGAAAGCCGAAGATGACTTGTTCTGCGGTCCAGCGAAGCTCTGCCGTACTGCGCTTGGAAGAATGCCCGAAGTCGAAAGCAATCTGCTTCAAACAACAGACATCACCAATGTAAAACGCGCAATTTACAATGCCCGTCGGAAGAAATTCCCTCCATTGCCGAAATCTGCAGACGAAGTCCACCAGAAAGTCGAGGAGCAAAGCTACACAACGAACTGCTGCGAAAGTTTTGTTCCCATCAACGATGTGACGCGGAGCCTCATTGTGTTTCCTTGTTCAACGAATCTGCAATTTTTGTGCGCTTGTGACACGATTTTTATGGACGGAACGTTCTCGTACTGCACGCTATTTTTTACGCAGTTGTTTACGATTCACGGGTACAGAAACTGGCATTACGTGCCCCTTGCATTTTGTTTGATTAGAGACAAAAGTGCAGCATCCTACGAGGCCTTCTTTCGCGAAATCGTTACGGAGTGCCGAAAAAATAATGCAACCTTTAATCAGTTGAAGATCGTGATTGACTTCGAGCAATCGTGCCGCAAACAACGTTTGGCCAGAGGCTGATATCGTGGGATGCAGATTTTACTTGAGCCAATCGTGGTGGCGCAAAATTCAAGACTTGGATTGGCTGCTGATTACAAGAATCAATCAGAGATTGGAAAGTTTCTGAAAACAACGTTTGCTCTGCAGTACCTGCCACCCACTGAAGTAGGGGATGCTCTCGCGTTTGACCTTGGAGCCGTACAACCCGAAGATCAACGCGTCTAAAGGTACTTGGATTACCTAGTTGACACCTACGTTTCCGAAGAGACTCTCTTTCCCTCATCTATCTGGGCATCACCCTCAGCAGAGATGTGTCGAACGACTAACGCATGCGAGTCGTTCCACTCTCATTTCAATAAAAACTTCAGCACTTCCCATCCAAATCTGAACATCTTTGTTCAAACTCTCTTGGAGTATCAGACCGAAACTTACGTCAAAATGAGGAGCATCGACTGCAAGAAAAAAGTGAACCTCGAAACGTTGAATAAACGACAGTTTTTAGAAGTCCGTTTGTCCGCGTACAAAAACGGATCTATAAATAGACTGAGTTTCTTGCAGCAAGTATGCCATCACTTTAGCGATACCGTGATGCACAAGAAGTAATTTTATTTGGTGATTAAAAAGAAATTTAAAAAAAAACAAATATCGAAAACACAAAAATACTTGCATGTTATTTGTTAAAAAAAAAGTGGAAACCAGCTTTTCCATTATTTTTAAACACGCCGAATATATATTTAATATGTATATTTCGTCAGTCCCAAGCCTGAATAAAGTGTGAGGGGAAATGACGTGATTAGTTGTCGATTAATGTTAATTTTATGACCCCGCTGCAGTTTACATACGTTGCAAAAACTACCTGAACGGTGCCCGCTGCAGTTTAAGTACCCTCACTAATGATCCGCTGCAGTTTACAAACGCCGCTATTTATACGTATATCAAAAACGATTGGGAAACAAAATTAATACAATAATTTTTGTTAAAAACATTCATCAGTAAATATACGGCTTACGGTGCAGACTACGAAGGTGCTGCCAGAGAGGCTTACAGTGAATACACAATTGCAGAAGCAGGGTTCCTCGTTAGCAAAAAACCAGCTAAACTATTAGAGATAAAATGTCCATATTCGGGTAAGTACTTGAAAAGAAGTTTAATGTCTCTAACTAACCCATTTATTCTACAGGAAAGGATGTTACAGCTGGCTAATTTATAATACTTGCAGCTATTTGAAATGCTGCGATGGCGTCGTGAGTGTGAAAGAAAAACATCTCTACTAT
The DNA here is from genome assembly GCA_940337035.1 of Agriotes lineatus. Taxonomy (NCBI): domain Eukaryota; kingdom Metazoa; phylum Arthropoda; class Insecta; order Coleoptera; family Elateridae; genus Agriotes; species Agriotes lineatus. The sequence goes on from CALNHX010000547.1 coordinate 63,972, forward strand.
GCTCAAATGCAAGTAGGAATGCTATGATGAAATTTACCAGAATGCAATTTTGTATTGTATTCCTCATTTGGCCAAAATTTGCCGAGCATTAGTGTAAAGTATAATGAAGCATACACACAGCTATTGGTCAAAAAATTACATTTTAATTATTTCACGAAAATGTTGCATTATATTTGTTTAACCAATTGGGAATGATACAATATCTATACCTATTCGTAAATGTATAATGTATATCATTAGATTAAGATTAGTGATGGGCATAACCGGACAATTTTCATAACCGAATTATTTGCATTCGAATCATATTAATAACCGATTGATTATTTGAATAATCATTCGAATCAATTTTGGCTCTCGATTCGTTTCGATTAAGTCAGCCGGTTTGCCGGTTGGCGGTTCATCGTCATCTTCATCGGCATCGTAACTTGCAGATAGCAGAGGAACTCAGTTAATTGTTAATTATAATAATGGTATAAATGATTTTTATTTGATTTCTAAGGAGTTTTAACCATTGAGAATAGCTATATCAATACTAACCATAAAGAAATTATAAATATGCGAATACAAAGTATCTATTGAATCTATTTTTAGTTCCTAAAATTCTCTAGTAGTCACCCTTCCATTTTCGCTTGCAGATCATACCGGTATATTTTAGAATCCATCATTTATCTACGTTCAGCCTTCCGCGGTTCAAAAGACGCACACTTAAAATTTTCAACATCGAAATCCACTTCTTGTCCCGACTGCTCCGTTATTAAAAATTAAATATAAATCTTTTACGATATTGGAAAATCTTATTTCGCTTTCTGTTTATCCCTTATTAGGCATAATCAACCGCGTTTCGAAGCAAAAATTTAGGCTTATAAAATAATACCAACCTTCGGCAAATCTCATACTCAGCAGAACGTTATCTTTAATAGGAACGGCCCCATAAATTTAACTCGTCGACTGGGAGTATCAAATGTCTTAATAACATCAACAAGCAGCCGCGGCCTCACTTGGGTCAATCAAGTACATAGTAGTAAAGGTTATATGAGTTATGAATGCCGTATTATTTACAGAATTTCGATCACTCGCAGGTCGCTGAGACGCGGCACGTAGTACGTATCAGGATGAGGTTATTTTTCATCCGAATACTTGGAACGAAAACAATAAGCCCATCACTAATTAAGATGTTAACATTATGAAATCATTATAAGTCTATTAACACTTGAGCCATTTATTTAAAACATAATATTACCAGAAAATATTCTAATTTTCTATGCATTAATAAATATAAAAGCAAAGTGTTACCGTACAAAAACGACACAACGACATAACAAACCACCCCTCAAGCGTGTACAACAAAATCATACGCTCGAGAGCCGGACTTGTTAGTTGTGACACGATAAAACGACAAAATCGGGAGGTCGATCGAAAATACAAGGCCCTAACCCCGTTAGATGACGGTAACAGGAAGGGTTGCTCCGACTAAACTCAACCGGGAGGGCGGGTTCTTTTATACCTTCGAGTTAGGGCTGTACATCGATACAAAAGAGGTTAAAGATGTTAAATAATTGATGCGCCACCATTTTCTTGACTAAATCGGGAAACAACAATGACAACACAGGTGAGATTACTTTGAAAATGGAAGTACATAAAGTCACCTTGCTATTTTTTCCCTTGGCAGAGTTCGGTTGGCGAGTTACATACAGTATCGACTTACCTTACAACAGCTGCTAATCTCCTCTTACATCTGAAACAGTACATATAAAAACGAAAACAAATACCAGAGCACCAATGAAAACCAGCAGTACTTGACAAAGAACTCTATTGAGATAAATAAAATATATGCAGGTGACAATGATCATTACATTGACTAGTTAGATTTAAAAATACTCAAAAGGTTAGTTAGGTTAGATGGCGCCATACGTTAACTTAATTACAACTATTGGACTTGACTGCAAACACATTAATATGGCTCAAGGGCGAAACTGCCACCAGTTACGTTAAACAGCAAACACAGAAATACGCCAATGCGTTAAATTTTGCAACTAGCAAATAACATCGTTAACAACAAATGCGCTGATCGTTCAACATTCGACGGGGCGTTCACTTTTTGTTATACACACAGTAAAACTAGTTTACAAGGACTTTTTACCTGAAGGAAATCAGCTGGCTGCATATTTACGAGCGGCACTGTAGGTAGAGTCGCCTCCCAAACAACTGCCTGAAGGTGCCTAAGCTGTCTAAAGGAACTGCACTGCAGCGACACAAGCTGCGGGTTGAAGCGGTCTAGGTGTCATATCCCCTAGCGGGCGAACTGGACGAAGTCTCAAAAACGATAAGGCAGATTTCGAAACGGTAAGAACTTCTATGCACAATCTAAGTCTTTGTAATGGAATCCCCACGACATTGATCCGTCCGAAGACGTATTTAAAGCTGCCACTTTACGGTAAACGGGAATATCCAGACTTGACAATATGCGGTACTCACGACAATTAGCCACAACCCCCAAACACAACGTGTGCAGTTCGAGACACAATACGGCGGTGAGCTAGCTGTTACTTGAAACGTTTATTGAACGATTTCTAATTGACGGAAAAGCACACCGGTAGGTTCCAGAAAGTTCTCCAGAAGGCACTGACAAATAGCGGAACACACACAATTAATTCTAAAGCGAAAGCGGAACTATAACATCGTTACAATGGCCTCCGGTCGCATTAGTACTCTGCGACCGGAGGCAAAAATCACACGTCTTGTTTTGCCCAGAGGCCCGCAGGAAGTTAACTTAAGCTACGGACTCCGAATCCCACTGCTGTTAACGCAAGCGCGCGCCCACGCTTCGTCCTTGTCTAACTTAATCAAAGAACGAGAGCGGTGCGGAATTTCCCAACGAATTGATGCAATGTGCGTTGACAGCTTATTCGAAACTTGGGGAAGCCCCGGGTCATTTGAGGCGCCCGTTTGTCGCCGTTAAAGCCATAAACGATAAGAGATAGCGTCACTGCAACAATGCATAAAAAAAAATTGAACACAGAATTCTACGAACTTAATCCGCAGAAAAGAACAAAGCATGAATTTTATAAGTGGATTTCGATGAATACAAAGAGGTCTGTAACACGTTAGCACCGGAAAATTAAATCTCGATGAATATGCAAGACTATAATGCGTTAATATTTGAAATGGACCACGCGGAAATAAGGTTTATGGAATTGACTTTTGATAACATTACTGCAAAATTACGAATTTCTTTACTACGTGACTCGGAAAATGCTAGGATTTGAGGCTAAAGTACCAAAAGTAACTGCTTTAATAGAATTGTTCTAACAAAAGCAATTGTAAAAACTAATTAGCTACGTACATCAATTACGAGAAAATTATAAAGGTACCTAAAGCTAGGGTTTCAGGCAAGTAAACATACAGATTGCGACAGGCAACTAGGACTATTGCAAAAGCAAGGAGAATATGCATGTGGCCGTCGTGGACGAAAAATCAATGTGCGATAGCGGTAGGTCGTTGGGATCATTATAAATAAAAGGTATATATTCGATTTTTAATTTTTTAAATACAATTACGGCCACATGTAAAGTCCCCTTGCTTTTTCTATGGTCCTAGTTGCCTGCCGCAATCTGTATATAAACCACTTACTTCAAAAAATTATCGTCGCTTAAAATTGATGGTGATAAGTTTATAATTGCACAAGCAACATTAAAAATGTCTTCAATTTTTGGAACAAGTGCCCAAGATGGAGGCTTACAAAAAATTTCAAACATTTTAATTCTTTGGTTTGTTCTTTCGATCGTTACAGGACAGAAAACCCCTGGACAAAAAACCGCGGACATAAGACCCCCGGACAAAGAACCCCCGGACTAAAAACCCCCCGGATAAAAAACTCCCGGATTAAAACCCCCCCGGATAAAAAAAACCCGGACTAAAAACCCCCACTATAAAGAAAACACTCGCACATTATGTGGGGTCCGTGGGCGATTATTATTATTATGTTGAAAATAAGTTATTATCATTCATTACTGATACAATAATGCATAAAAAATAGATATGTAAAGTGGGGCATTTATTTAATATAATATCTACACATACAGAAAATTCACAGCCCAATGTTATTATCTACGGCAATTTTCTAAATCACGTTCGCCTTGTCAATGCATAATCCGTTGCTGTCGAAATGCACAACGTTGCCTAATTTAACAACTTTTCAACGCTAATATTTCAAAAACTATTCGTCCAAGACCAAATGATAATTATAATTTTTGGTTAAATTTTTAATATACAATTGCGTGCTGTAAATATTCTCCGTACGTTTTAATACACCCTGTATAATCTTGGCTCTTGGAATACTTGTTTCAGGCGGGTTTGCAAAATTTGATATGTCGGTCTTTTATATTCTTCAGAGAAAGCCAATTTAGTTTAGTCTGTCGCCAATTTCCAAATATTAATTATCATTCCGTACTTATGCAAGAATGCATTTGCAATAGATAGAATATTAGAAAATAGTAATCACCTGCCTTCTTATTGGACAACTATAATTACCCCTGATAACAAAATCTATAATACAAAGGTACCTGCTAATGCATTTTGTATTAAATAAATGCCCTACTTTTTACATGTGTCATTTTGATCTGCAATCTTGCATCAGTGGTAATTATAATTATAATTAATAACTCATTATTATTAATAAAAATAATAATCTCCCACGGACCCCACATGATTTGAGGGTGTTTTCTTTATGATGGGGGTTGTCAGTCGGGGGGTTTTTTATCCGGGAGATTTTTAGTCCGGGGTTTTTTATCCGGGGGGTTTTTAGTCCGGGGTTTTTTATCCGGGGGGTTTTTAGTTACTTTATAAATCCCCTCAAACTACCAATTTTATGTCCCCAAACACCATATTTTTCTTCGTTTTCATAAATCTTTATATATCCATCTCGAATAAATAAAAATAAGGTCATTAATGTAAATTCATCTCCTTCACGACAAAATCATTTGTATTTAATAGTATCTATCATAGAAACGGGGTTATTGATAGGATAATCAAATTAGTTATTATTACATTTTCATCAGTTACAACGTCATTTAAATATTCATAATAATTTTCTAATCCTCTTTAGGGTATTCATTCATTTATTGAACCATTAAATATTTTTTTCATTTTATTATACAAATTATTTTTTAAACATTAATCAACATTCTGTAAACTCAATCTTACCTTCTTCTTTATAAATCATGTTATAATTATTAGAGTATTGAGTAGGGAGTAGATAAAGCCCTTACAAATATAAGCAATCAAGTCAATTTAACTATCATGTCCTGCTATAGCTAATTGAGCATGAATCTTAATTGCCTGGCGTCTCCACGAATTACCGATAAAGTACCTGTTAAGTCTTTTCCAAAAAATATTTTAAATCTCTGCGAAAATTTAAATCTTGCGATCCAAACTTTAACGTTTCTGGAGATATTGATCTTTTATTACGATTCAAAGTATTTTGGTCGATATTATGTGCACGTCAAAAACGGTTGGGCAACAACTTACCCACTTTACAGAACAAGCAGTTAGGGAGGGTCACTGCAGGCAATTTAAGTTTTGGTCCGACAGGTAATACTGCCATCAGCTGCTTAAGCATTAGTTCTGAGAATTTACTAAATAATGCGCTTTTAAAGTTTTGGAATTTAGAAAAATTAAGCGACATCCAAGTGTAGTCCGAGTCAGAAATATTGTGAAACACATTTCCAAAGAACGATTAGGTAAAATTCTAGTGACAGATTTATTGTCAATATTCCCTCGGACTCGTTAGAAACGTTAGGAGGTTCCCGACCGCATTTCGGCATAACGTACCACGTTTTAACCCTTATACAAAAATTGAATGCCCTGATTGGTCCGCACTGATACGAGGTACGTTTTGTCCAGCTAGGGCTGAACTCGGGCACGAATTGTATCACTCTCACGCGTCAACCTTGTGCGCTGCGATGTTTGCCCATTGGTGGTTGGCTTTCTGTGTTGTACTTGTACGCTGGGTAACGCGAATTGTTAATTGTAATGTCGACGATTTTACAATTCCCCCAAGAATTTAACTATGCACAGCAAATAAATGAAAATGGTATAACAGTACAGTGTGGTAAAGTGCGACGAATGGATAAGGAAATTTTCGCAGCTAACCTCAACCTCGTGGATCGTGCGACGTACGAAGCCAGCATCATCTAAGCTGTTACTTAACTTAGGTAGACGGGAACTGATTAAAACTTAGCGAAAAACGCTAGGAAGGTTTATTATCAGCTACAATTTACCAAGGGAAGTGATAATCACCCCCAAATAACAACTCGAAAGTGCGTTGCCTAGAAATATTTCTTAAAGGTAACGCACTTGAGGGATATTATTTGTCAAAATTCTAAAGATTTATCACCGGCCGCGGTGAATTCGGGAAGATAAGTTCTTAAATAAATTAATCACTTTTACCGAAGCGAGAAGCCATTTTTCTGACACATTAATTTAACACTTCATTACAATAATGTTGGTGGCACTGTAAGTCTATGTCAAATTCGAGGTTATCAGGTTAGGTTATGCTTCAGTTTTGACACAGACTGACGCAAAACCTAACCTGCTAACCTCGAATTTGACCTAGATTTACAGTGCCACCAACTTGTCATAGGATACTACTGAATTTTAATTGGGTAGTTTCCATGGTGATTGAAAATCACCCTAGGGTCATTTTTACTTCAAGTGTGATCTGATTGGTCAAACTGACTCACGTGATTAAAAATAATCAAATTGGATTGGTCTGAAATATATGTAAGAACTTATCTTAACAATCATCTCAGTGTTTTACCCATAGTTTATAATAATTGTCAAGCGTCTTTACTGTATTTGAAGAATAAGGTATATGACTTCCTAAAATGTTTTTAGGTGCATCGTTTTACATTTATTTAAAAGAAAAAGAAAGATTAAGATGGTATTTATTTTGAGAATAGCAAAAAAATACCGAAACGTACGTAGATATAATTATGTTATCCCTGTATTGTATTCCTAATATTTTAAAATGATACAGTTCATTATTGTTTCTCCTATTATTAACTTTTGAGTATTCACGTATCTTACTATGATTTTTTTATTGTAATTATGATTATAATTTTGTATCTTATTGATAGGAAGATGTAAAACAGTTTTTATGTATTTATTTTAAGTGTATGTTTTACAATGAATAGCATTTTAATTCTTTTTATATGTATCTTTTTATTTAAAACATTAATCGGATTGAATTATTCTCTTCGTACTAAAAAATATCCAAAAAAATCTTGAACTTTTCTTTTAAGATTACGTTTTAGTTAGAGTGCACGCCTATGTATTTCGAAGTTTCGAAGATTAGTGTTCTGAGAATTTACTCTACCTTACATTTCAAATAAGGTATAGCAATTTTATCGAATATTCATTTTCTACATATGCATTTGAGAAAAATGTCTGAAAAATAATTATGACCTGCAGTATAAATGAAATAACGAGCATTTCATTTCTGTCCATACTATTAATTGGTACGGAAATTACTATTAAAAATTACAACTATTATGAAAGGCACAAATGATGCCAGTTCCTTCAAGAAAGTTAAACCCACCGTAAAGAAGAAATCGAAAAACTTAAACTGTCACGCCTCAATTTCTGTAACTGTAAAACCCACCACTAAAGAGACCAAAAAGAAACATGCGCATATAAAGGTAGGTGCATCGTGCATTTAGAAGTGGTTACATCTCGCATCCATCCACCGCACCGAGCAGACGTGTCTAGCAGAGTAGCCCAACTTCCAAAGCCAGCAGTTCAATTCAAAGTCCAAGAGCACGTGTCGAATCCAGACTCTCGGTGCGTTGGTTCCACGTGCTCCGCAGTGGCGGAGAATTAGCTGCTGGATTTTAACAATAAAAAGAATGTCCAGGCGTTAATTAAAAAGAATAGTCCGCAAGCAACATAAGTCACCAGCCGCCACCATACCAGCCGCCGCCGACGTCCACCACCAAGATGCCTTCCACTCCAGTGATGTCCAGCAGCTGCCTGCAGGCTTCGCCGTCAGCGAGGTTCAGTCGCTCCGCGCACGTGAACTTGGAGCAGCTGCCCAACACCCCGCCAGACTGCCGCCGTAAAAGAAACAACAAGAAGATAAAGACGACGCCGACGGCGCCGCCGCCAACGCTGAAGGAGCCATTGGCGGACCTGACTTGCAAGGAAGCGTTGAAGCTGTTCCCCTACAGATACCTCCAAGGCCTCGATTCTAAAATCCCCTACAAGAGCATGTCTCCCTCCCTGGATGATGAGCCACGCTACATGTTTCCGAACGGATTGCTGGGCTTCAAGCAGAGGCTGCCGCCTAGGGTTGATTCCTACCTCGTCGCGAGACCGCCGACGCCACCGCCAGCTCCGCAACCGACTCCATCGCCGCCTCCGTCTCCAACACCTCCAGAAACCTCCGACGCTGAACCTCCCACCAACACCGGCTCCTGGTCTGACGTCACCGTTCATCGACGCTCCAACTCCCAATCCTCCTACTCCTCCAGATCCTCCATCGACTCCACTTCAACCTTTATTAATACTGTCGCTGTTTCAGGTTTCGTCCGAGAAGCGGCGACCCCAAAAGTCCTCGAGCTCCTGTGCAGGAAGATCCCAGGCCTCCTAGTGTCCAACCTAAAGATCTTCTCTAACGGTGTTGCTACAATCATCTCCCCGCAAGCGGACCTTCGTGAACGCCTCGTCGCCCTTTCCCACCACGCCGGCAAGCCCCTCGCCATCGCCACGGACTACAGACCTCCACCCCCCATAGAGCAGCAATAGAAAAGGCGCCCACCTTCTGCTGCGTGCATCGCGGCGTGCAGCTGGACGTCGACGCCGAAGATGTGAAGACGGTGCTCTCCGCCGCCAACCTCGAGTACATCAACGCCTGGAGGATCATCGCGAAGGCCACCGACAAACCCATCTTCATGTTCCGCATCACCACCAAATCCCAAGCCACAATTGACCACCTCCTCACCAAGGGACTGCGTATGTTCCATTTTACCTACTACGCAGAGCTCTCTCATCCTCCTAAGCCATAGCCCATACAGTGTCGGAAATGCCAAAAGTTCGACCATCCGTCTGATGCTTGTCAACAGCGGAAGGCCATCTGCGGCGCTTCCCATCCAACCAGCACCTACAGAGCCACTACCACCCCTATGCAGCAACTGCAACGGCGATCACGTCGCATTCTCTCCGAGATGCCCGGAGCGCCCTCTAGAAGCTGCAACTCCTTCCCTACACGCTATAATCCGCTTCCTCATGAGCTCCCTATCCAACCTATTTCCTAACCTGCGTGACCGCATCGGTCGAGTATTAAAGCCGCTTATTTACTAGTTTTTTGGTTTGCAGTTTGCGGCATCGTACTCCGGGAACTTCCTGCACTTTTCGCTGGTGTAGCGGATGACACCAGCAGGACTCCGCCGGGACCCGACGCCAAGCACAGACGATGACGACCTCAGGACATGGACGACTTCTGCCCGCCCGCGAGGGTCGCGAAGACTTCACAAAATAGCTAGTTTTCCCTTTGCCATTTCACCCCATTAAAGTAATTTCTTTAAAATTTTCTTTTTTTTTTGTCCCACACAAATGTAAACCAAGCTGAAGAGGCGATGCTACCCCTATAGCGGCTTTTCAGTTAGGATAGATTAGGTTAGAATTATTAAGAATTGTGACTTGTATTTATGCTTGCTGAATAAAAACTTTGATAATTGAAAATTGAAGTGGTTATTGCCAATCAAGCTGTGGCAAACAGAACATTGTAACTGTAGGTAATTTTAAAAATGAACCATTGCTTGATAACAACCTTTCTTCAACGCGCGGTACGTCATTAATCATTTGTTATCTAACCTTTAAAAATTTTAGGAAGGTTTACCAGCAATCATTACACTAAAACACAGACACAGTTACTCCTTAAGCAGTGCTGACATCAGCTGACACAAAAGACTTATTTCTAAGGTACTTGAATTAGAGGCTAGGAATCACTGTAGCAATAAATTACCACATTGATAAAATAAAGCTGGAAATGAATGAAACTGAATTACCCAATTCGTCTTCAAATCCCAAATATCGCACCGTTAAATACTAGTATACAGAGTGGAGGAAAGTAAACCTCGGTCCTCGAACTGGCGTTGGGGTTTTAGAGGTAGGTATAATTGTTTTCAGTTCAGTGAAGCTGGCGGTAGTCCCCCACGTGAATCCTGCTTAACCGAAGAAGTACCACCAAATAAATAAAGCGTTAGTGACATATTTGCAGAGTTTGTAAGTTTTATGAATAATCGGCATAAGCAGTTCGGTTCATCGGAAGCTGTTCTTAACAAATGTTTGTCAAAATTAAAAAACGTGAAAACGAAAAACAATTGGGATACGTTCTTAAGTACCTGCGGAAGTGGCGTTGCCATAAGAAAACGTCATGGATTGGCAATTCGTGTGCAGCCCACTGCAATATCAAGAAGAAAGCCAGGTGTCACGAGAGGTAGCAAACGAATGCCAAGTGGTCGTCCTGCGGCTGGTGAAATCAAAAAAAGAAAAAGATGGAAGCGTAACCTAGCAGATAGTGTTCCAAACAATGTTCCCAATGCGAAATCTCACGGTTCTGGGCATTAGATTTTCTTGATAATTTTGCGATTTATTTTTGATATTGAGTTTTTACACAAGAAATATTGACGTACAAATCAATAGTTACAACAATCCGACATAATAATTTTCATTGCTTGCTTGCTTGGTTGAAGCCACTTTGAGAGCGAACCCGTGGGCCGAATTGGCTGATTTTGGTGTCAATCGACTCACGGCGACGCAAGTAAGCCAGTAGTAGAGTTTTCAAATTTTTATAAGTGACTAATTTTTATGTGGATTTTTCTGTTGATAGCTAACCTCAAAATTAACTCGACACACAAAATGGATCACTCTTGTACAAATTGCATTAACCCCTTACCGCATCATGAGTCATATTTGACACAATTAATATTTTCACATATAATCGTTATTAAATAAAGCCGCATACCAAACTATTTATGCATAGATGGTCATATATGGACCATATTTCATTGCACTTAAGGTCACTATATCAATAAGGTACCGCCATTCGATTCCTCGCTTGAGAATGTGAGAAAATTGTGAGATAAGGATAACAAATACAAATTTCCCAAGTGCAATAGGGATGACACTAGTTTTTGGGGATTTTCTTTTTGGTGTAATGGCACTTGTAAAGTGAGGAATCTGTTAGGTTATGTGTTTTGATCCCCAGTTGGAGAAAATTGTGCGACAAGGATAGATATAAAAAATCACTAATGGCGGTACCTTATTGATATAGTGACCTTAATTGCACTTAGAGATCCTGTATATAGTTTACTAAGAGTTGGGCAAACAGCCTCATTTGACAAGCAATTTTGATCCAAATTAGATATTTGACATATGTCGAACAAAGAGGTTATAGGAACCAATCTTGCTAACTTGCTTTTGATGGGAGAGTTTTCAGAGTATTGATCATTCTTAGAATCTCTAGAACCGACTATTAGGAATATACGCCCAATTTAGTTAAAATTTAAATTTGCATATGCGATACTTTCGGTCGTAATATGTTACAAAATATGTAAAAAAGGCATTTTTATCACACATGCCTTGTAAAAAGTGATCCAAACCAATCAAAATGTATCCCGTTGTTTGCCCAACTCTTAGTAACCTATATACAGGGACTATTGCACTAGTAGTGTAGCGACATCTCTACGCAGCTTGGTGAAGTTTATAACAAATTTGCACTTGGGCGCCGTGTGAACAGGTGTCAGCAGGATTTTTTGAATTTTGATCCACGTTCATTTGAGTTTCTGTGGCTGATTTGGCGTGGAAATAAATATCCACGTAAAGGCTAGAACTTCTCGAAGGGATTTCTGTAAGTAGACCCAAGTAATTCTTTATTTTTTTGCTGTTTTTGATGAGAAATATTCTTGTGCCATATTTGGAACAGTATGCACATTCGTCAAAACTCTCGTGGACATATATGGCACAATATGCATTACGGACATTTCTTTTATTTCGTCGTTTATTTCAGAAAATGGACCCAAAAAAGTTTTATGGTGCCAGCAGATATGTGCCCATGGATATACCAGATGGTAGTGAGGACGAGAGGCTTTCAGAAGATCGAAAACCTGTTATATTAGCTCCAGAGTCTGACTACGAAGACGAAAATGATATGGAGGATAACCAATCACTCGTATTATTCCAGAAACTGATTTAGAAAGCAGCTCCGATAGCGACCACGATACACCTCTGCTTGAACGGATACGTAAACTAAAGAAAAATAGAAACAAGAATCATCCTACCTGGAAGCGGGGTAATTTTAGTCACATCGGATGAGGACCTAAAATTTCTTGGTTCTGCTGGCATGCCACCTCAACTGGAAAACTCAGAGTCTCCTTACGCATTTTTTAACTTTTCCCTAACAAATGATATGATTCGAGATATAGTTTACCAAAGTAAATTATGTGCAACTCAAACGAGACCACAAAAACCTTTGGATTTTACGGAAAAGGAGCTCGAACAGTTTATAGGGACCTGTATTTATATGTCAATAGTGCAATTACCTAATTCTAGAAGTTATTGGAACCAGAACCTGCATCACCGCTTGATCTCCGATGCTATGGTCATGCAACAGATGAGAAGCAATCAAACGGTTTTTGCATTTTGCGAATAATGACGACGCTGTTCCAGCCGACAATCCTGGTCATGATAAACTCTTCAAAATACAACATGTTCTCAGTAAACTAAGGGAGCAACTACTCAAAGTTCCAAAAGAAGAGTATTGGGCTATAGACGAGCAGATTATTCCTACGAAAGCGCGTTCGAGCCTAAAACAATATAATAAAAAAAAACTCACAAATGGGGATATAATGCGTTTGTTCTTAGTGGTGTCAGCGGATTTTCTTACGATTATGAAATGTTCGCAGGAAATCAAACCAATAGTGTCTCCAATGGTTTTCCTGATCTGGGGATGAGTTCAAACGTAGTTCTTCGGCTAACACAAACTGTTCCAAGGCACATAAATCACAAACTGTTTTTTGATAACTGGTTCAATAGCGTCCCATTAGAAATTTACTTGGCACAAAACGGTATGTTAGCGCTCGGAACGGTTAGAATAAACAGAGTTCCAAACAGCAATATGCCAAAAGAGAGTGAACTAAAAAATAAAGGCCGTGGAGCGATGCTGGAAAAAGTCGCCACAATTGATGACACAAAAATATCTGTTACTTCATGGTTGATAATAAATTAGTAAACCTTTTGTCTACATATGCTGGAAGTACGCCGAGAGTTGAGGTTCGACGATTTTCAAAGAAGGATAACAAACATATAATGGTTCCGTGTCCACATGCTGTAACAATTTACAACAAATATATGGAGGAGTAGATCTCCTGGATTCCATGCTAGGATACTATAGGATCAAACTCAGATAAACAAATGGTACATGAGGATATTTTTTCATATTATTGATTTGATGGTTGTCAATGCATGGATACTTTGGAGAAGAAGTGAAAACGAGTTCAAAGATTTACCTCTGGCAGATTTCAAATTGGCCGTTGCAGAGTGCTTGTGTAAATTCAATAAAGTCAGCTCTACAAGAAAAAGAGGTCGTCCCAGTGGAGTCATGGAAAACTTACAAAACAAGAAAAAAAGGGGCCCGATATCAGATGTTCCCATACAAGAGGTTCGAAAAGATCAATATGGCCATCTTCCAGTATGGTGCGATAATAGGCAAAGGTGCACTAAACCCTGTGGTGGAAAGTATTTTGTAAAGTGTGAAAAATGTGGTGTTTATCTTTGCTTGAACAAAGACAGAAACTGCTTTTATAAGTTCCATACTGAATAACTTTTAGTTGATCGATTTGATGTTTTCTTGTAGGTTTTATTGCATACTGTCCCATATACTAGTTAAACAATTTTTTAAATATTTTCCCGTAATCCTGAGGTTTTCTTCCACGTAGTGAATTTTTTTCATAAAAAAAATTCATGCAGTAAGGGGTTAAATGAATTATTCCGCGCCCAATTTGGGTGCAGAACGCTAGTAATAGAATATTGTTAATGGCATGTAAATCATTAATAATAGTAAAAACCAAAGAAAAAATGTCTTACACATTCCTATACGCATAAAAAAGCATGCAAGAAGCCAAAGAAGCCAAGAAACCAACAGACAATCCGTACCTGAGTTCAGCTCTAGCTGGACAAAACGTACCTCGTACCAGTGCGGACCAATCAGATTAAATTTTTGCATAAGGGTTAAAATGTGGTACGTTATGCCTAAATGCTTCCCGACGTATGTCTTTGAGTAGATTTCAAGTGTTCGAAAGAAAACTTAATACATTTCCCGAATTCCAATCGCAATACGTCGCGTTTATGACAATATGTATTACCACACAAGTTCAGGAGTTTCCCTTAATGACGTTCAATTAGTAGGCCCAACATTGCAACAGGATCTTCCTCCAATTCTGTACGTTTTAGAAAATATAATTTTGTTATGACCGCTGATATATCAAAAATGTATCGACAGGTGCTCGTTCAATAGGACCAGAGGGAACATCAAAAAAATATTTGGAGATCTGATCCTAGCGAACAATTAAAATATTACCAATTGAATACTATAATATATGGTACTGCATCTGCACCATACTTGGCTGTTAGATGTTTCTTGCAGCTAGGCATTGACAATGAATCAACATTTCCGGTAGCGAGTAATGTAATAAAAAATGACTTTTATATGGACGATCCCTTAACTGAAACTGATACAAAAATAGGAATGAATCAATTACAAAGGGAAATTATTGAGATTTTGGGAAACGCAGGGTTTGATCTTCGTAAGTGGTTGTGTAACAGTCACGATATTATAGATCATTTTCATATATGTAAACAAAAATTTATATGTTAGTGTGTTGCGCATAGGTCAAAATGAACAAAATAAAACTCTAGGCATTTATTAGGACTTGAACCATGATTTTATTAACTACAAGGTAAACACTAAAACTACAAAGTTAAATAAAATAACAAAACGAAGCATTCTGTCCATAATTAACAAAATATTCGATCCGATAGGCCTATTAACTCCAACAATAAATTATTAATGCTAAGCTAAGCCAACAATTGTGGAAGTTAAAATTGGAGTGGGACAGTGAAGTGCCACAACATTTACGCGATAAATGGCTTTAGTTTCAAAGTAGTTTAGCTACTATCACTAAGTATAAAATACCTAGACAAGCAATGATTTCTGAACGGGCCTACGGGGCAAGTATTCATCTTAGGTGTATAACTTCTGGAGGAAAAATTATTTCAAACTTATTCTGTGTCAAGTCCCTGGTCGCTCCGTTAAGACAAATTAGTTTACCTCGACTGGAATTGTGTGGAGCATTGTTACTTGCAAAACTAGCACACACGGTTATCAATTCGTTAGCAATTAATTTCAATGCCTTACATTATTGGACTGACTCCACAATAGTATTAGCTTGAATTCAGGGTCCAGCAAATAGGTGGAAAACATTGTTTGCCAATTATAGCCGGGTAGCGCGGTTGGGGAAGCGCTTGACTTGCATTAAACAAGTCCTCGGTTTGAATCTCCCTCGGGCCGGAATTTTCCCGCAGCCTTGGCGATTGGAATCGGGCTTGGTGAGACCATTTAAATAAATAAATAAATCTTTATTCAAAATCTGAATCGCAAGGACGAATTTTAGCAGAGCTAGACACTGCGGCCGGAGTTCCAAACGGCTAGCCGAGGAAGGAACGCGCAAATGGCAACAGATGCGCGAATGTGAACGTGCGAAACACAGCACGTATGCTTGTTTGAAACAAAAGAAAATGGGCTGTCGCAAAATACTGCAGCGGAAAGCTAAGTGCAGAAAGAATTGACGGGAACGGGGCTGCAAGAAGAAACAACGAAAGACGAGGTGCAAACGCCGGAAGAAGTCGTGCAGCCTTCTTGGTTCTACTTCAGCCACCTCTACAAGATTTGGCACCAAATTAACTGTGCTCTACTCAGAACCACAGACCTAAGAGATAGAGTAACAAGGTCCACACATCACCAAGACACACACCTTAACACACAGGCACGAAAGGCGCGCTCCAACTTTGTATTTCGCAACTCGGGGCAAGTTGAGCATTACACGGCCAGATGCTAGCGTACAGAGCACCAGCCTCTATCCCGCTAAGGTAACAAGAGGTTAATGATTATACCTACATACATTTGTTGTCAATAGGGTTGGTGAAATTCAGTTACCAACGAATGTCACTTACTGGCATCATGTCAAGTTAGCTGAAAACTCTGCTGATTTAATATCACGTGGCACAACAACGACATCTAACCTTTGGTGGCATTGAGCCAAGTGGCTTTTAATTAATAAATTGGAATGGCAGTCAGACGAAATTGCGTCTGATCTCAATATTCCAGAAAAACGAACTGTTTCATGTGTAACAATGCAAAGCTAAATTTAATAATCAAATTTTCATCGCGTTTCATTCAACACAAGATTAAAAAATAAAGATCTGAGGTTGTGCGGTGTATTAACACTTCCAGAATTAAATAATGCATTGCATATTTTGGATAAAACAACACAAATTCAGTATTTTCCGATAAATTATGACTTATGACAAGAAAACTGTCAATAATAAGAAGCACAATCTTGTCATTAAATTCATTTATGCAATACGTTATTACTCGTGTTGGAGTATATGGAATAACACAGGCGAAGCAACAGTATGATAAGCGGCATCCAATAATTCTACTCACGAGACATATTCTAATTGAACTCATTTTAAAAATGAACACAAAAGACTTTTGCATTGTGTGGCTAAGCAATTACTGTATTCGATAAGGGAAATGTATTGGCCAATTTCAGAGCGAAGTTTATGTAAAGGAATAATAAAGAAATGCACAACCTGCTTCAGAGCAAATCCGACTAGCCCAAACTATATTATGGCGGACTTGCCTGAAGTAAGAATAAATAGTTATTCTCCATTTTTTAATGTGGGTGTTGATTACGGAGGCCCTTTCTATATGAAAGATCGTTAACGCGAGGTGCAAAAATAAGAAAGGCCTATGTGCTTATTTATTTGTACGTGCAAAAGGCTGTACATATAGAATTGGTATCGAAACTGACTACGGATGTTTTAGTCACCTTACAAAGATTTATCGGTAGGAGTGGTACGCCAAAAAACATTTATTCAGACAACGGACGCAAAAAACGAATTAGCAAAATTTATACATTTCTTCAAAATTGTTCTTCTGATATATCTAATCAGCTGGCTCAGAGTGAAAATAAGTGGCATTTTATTCCGCCACGCTCCTCCCCCCCACCCCTTTTGTGGCATGGGGGGGTGGAAATTAAAGGTGCCAAATATCATGTAAAGAGGGTTCTAAGGAATAACCCATTAACATTTGAAAAATTTGCTACGATATTAACACAGATTGAAATTGTCCTAAATTCTAGACCCTTATGCCTTTTAACTGCTGATCCTAATGATCCGAGTGCATTGACACCTCCGCCTCTTCTAACTGGGAAAACACTGACAGCGCTACCGGGCGCTGATTTTCATAGTTTACCTGAAAATCGGCTGTACAAATGTCAACGACTCCAAGCAGCAATTTAACATTTTTGGGCACGTTGGAATAAAGAATATTTGGCAGAGCTGCAGACCAGAACCAAGTGGAAAAGCGATCTTAAGAGCTCCTACATGTTGAGTCGTTGGTTTTGACAAGGGAAGACAACCTACCCCACCGTTAGACTGGCGTTTGGGAAGAATAACGTCCCTTCATCCCGAAAAGGACGGGGTAACCTGAGTAGTGACTGTAAAGGTGCGTGGAAGTGAAATAACACGCGCAGTGAATCGTGTCTGTATATTTCCAATAGACAATTAACAAACATTATGAACAATCAAAATAGTGTATGTATTGTAGTTAGTTGTATATTGCAAAGATTGTAGTTTTTTTTCTTGTTAATGTGCAAATGTGCACTCGGTATGTTTTTTTAAAGTACTTGGTACTGCCAAGGCGGGTAGGATGTTAGGAACCGCAGATACTACGAGGGCTGTCCGATATTAAAGGTACAAGCCAAAATTTTACTAACATATATATTTAATGAAAATATTTAATACATTCTACAAAAAACTACCTACTTTTGTTTATTTCTCGACATATTCTCCATAAAGATTGAGACATTTATCCCAGCGTGACAGCAGTTTGAACATCCCTTCACGGTAGTGTTGCCTGTCAAGTCGGTTAAAGTAGTCCACAACTGTGCCTTGCAATTCCTGTTGATTCGCAATTTCACGAACTTTAACGCGACGATCTTTCCTAATCAAACCCTCAACAATTGAGCAGTTTTCATCCGTGTGTGAGGTCCTTGGTCTGCCTCTGTTCTTCTCCGGATCATCTTTAAATTTTTTGCACCAAACGCTGACTTCTTTTCGGCTTAAGACCTTCGGGCCATAAACGCCCTCTAATCTGCGATGAAGTTCGCTCTGGTTAACTCCTTCGGCTTGCAAAAATCGGATAACCGCACGCACTTCACACTTGGAAATACTCTGCGATTACACCACACGCCATGTTTGTTTGCTTCCCGTAAGATACTAAATGGAGTCTTACACACAACAACGCTCCAGACTCTACTACCACGCTTTAACCTGTCTAGACATGCATATGACGGCAATATTTCGCTTGTGGTGTTTGTTTCACAGCCACCGGTACCTTTAAAATCGGACTGCCTCGTAATTTTAAGAGAGGCCGTCCTTCCTCTGAAAGATGGGCGAGGTTACAGATGACAAAAATGTTCAGTTAACCACTGCAGTTCGATAGAATTTGTCAGGCAGTAATCAAGTAAGTTACTGGCCAAATAAGCTGTATTATTAATTAAAGAGTGTTAAAATACAGTCCACCTTTATTTGTAAAATCAACCACTGGCGTCGACACACAGTTTCTAAATATACTTTTTACTATTACAGATAGCGCATAAAATATAGCATTTTTGGTGCTTGCTTTATTATTTCCCAATATTCTTCGTCGAGAAAGCAAAAGGGTAGCCAGATATTCGAAAGATGCGTTTATAACTTACGTCGAGCTAATTATTCTTATTATAAATACGGCAGTATGTTGTATAAAAAGCATAATTGTTGTAGACTGAAGAAGAATTAAACCCGAATCTTGAAGCTAAATAGAGAAAATTATTCCAAAATAAAAACAGTGAACAACAGAGTGGAAATTTAGCACTGCCAAAGTCCTTTCTAAAGGTAAATGATCGCATGTACGACATTGAATCTGTAATTTGTTTTAAATCGTTTTTTGTTTTAAATGATTGGTATCCTATAGAATATGAACAGTGTTGGACGTCGAGCAGCATGCTGATCTAAGAGGATCGCGAATCAGTCGTGACGATAACGACGTGGACAAATTAATGGATTGGTTCACCCAACATTCTCCTTTTCCTGAAGTAGAGGAAATCATGTCAATAAGCAGTGGAATTCTCGGAACTGAAAAGATTATTCCTCATATAACTCAAGAACTTGGTAGAGCTGGTCTTTCAAAAATTATCGGCGTAGACCTTAACACCGTTAAATTTAAAAGAAATAACGAACTAAATCCACTTAGCGTCATTGTGATAGAAGACGTAGTCACGATTGATCCTTTAGCAATTTTTCAGCCCAGTAAACCATTTTATATAGTATAGATGTAAAATAAATGTTTCTTATAAATGATGTAACCTCTATGCAATTATCGAATTTACATTTAGTCCACTGCATTTAGTCAAAAATAGGTCCAAACTACGGAATAATTCATATTGAAGCAAATAAGGTCAATTTCGGTGTGTTTCGGTGTCCTGAATAGAAGTAGCAAAAGTCCCGAGGATGAGGTTGTACACTTAACATTTGGCAACTCTGCAATGGGCTGAAATTAGGCTTAAAAATCATTTTTCTTGGCATCTATAGACTCTACGACAAAAATACAACAGAGCAAAAATAAAGGTAAGGAAATTCTCTACGAAAAAGGTAGAGAATCATTTTTTCGTGTAGGCGATCGTTTTTGTCAAAAAATCAAGTGAAGAGTCATACTCAAAGAAAATATTTCATTTGTAGCCGTTTTATCACACGGACGCATAAAATCTTTGAAAAATACCATTATTCTATTGCAAGCACGGTGAGATCATTTAAAAACGGGACAGAGAGTGCCATGGAATTTCTGTTTTAGAGTCAGACTTTGATTAACAGCCATTTGTCAATTTATTAACTTAACCTCAAACAAAACAAGCTTTATTAAACGTCAAAAATTACAGTAAATGTTGAAAAAGAGTGCGTTGGAATTTCTTTCTTTTCTCTGTCCCGGTTTTAAATGATGTCACAGTACGAACAAACAAATGTCATATCTGTATGAGAACGTCGAACCTGCTACAAAGACTTTATTATTTTCAATGTGAGTGTGCGCATAATGAGTGGAAATTGTGTTATATGTGATAAATCGCTCGACGAAACACCTACCGCCAAAGTTGATCGTGGATTGGATAAGTTAATTAGTGCCAGTGTGGAGAGAGGTGATGGAAAACACAAACAATTGGTCAAACTAAACTCAATCACGATTCAAGTTCAGTGCCGTAAAGTCTACACTCGTCCATCAAATATCAAGGCGGCCAAGAGAAAACGTGAAAGTCAGAACTCCCTGGTTCGTCGATTCCTTTAAAACAACGAATGAGATCCATCCAACCGCCTTTCGAATTTAAAACCTATTGTTTTATTTGTGGAAACGTGGCCGACGAAGAAGCCGAGAAAAAAAACGGGAAGACCAACGTAGAAGAATACAGCATGTTACAACCCTCAGTTTCAAAGGACAATATTTTGGCACTAGCTACCAAAAGGGGCGATGATTGGGCAAAAACTGTTCAAAAACGTATAATGTTTGATACAGATTTAGTTGCAGCTGAAGCTAAATATCATGCAACTTGTTTTACCAGTCTTAACTTGCCAGTGTCGGAGAGGAATAAGGTAGGTCGTCCCGGTTCTGAAAAGACTCAATTTACATTGACTGAATTGAAAGGAGTACTGACTGATTACACACCTGATGACAAAACTATTAAAACAAGACTTGAAGAGAGGTATGGAGACAAAATTGTTATAACCTCTAAAACACAGGATTTACGATCATTTCATTTCGAGAGACTCATCTAAATATGTTGAATCAGTCGTGGTACAATAAAAAAGATAGTTGTCCCGAGGCTGAACGCCGTAGAATTATCGGTACTTCTGCAGAAATTTTAACGAACTGAAATTTTCGAAACTAATTTTTATCCACCCAGCACCTCTTTGTAAGACAACGTCAATAAATCTATTCCTGATTCATTGATTTTTTTTTGTGGAAGAGCTGCTAAAAACCAGAAAAGGAAAATCAAAGCAGCTAAAAAAGTATGCACTACTGAATGCCATATAATTATGGCTGCACTTCGTCCTCGATCTTCTCAATCTCCTCTGCAGCTTGGATTAGCTGTTCATTTTCACCGACAATATGCGTCACAATATTTAGTTGATATTTTGTCAAGCTTGGGTATATGTACATCATATAAAGAAACATTATTGTACGAAGCTTCAAGTCTGTTCCATCCTCAGCCTTCAACTTTGCCTCCAGAAGAGGGATGTTTCGTGCAGTATGTTTGTGATTACGCGGATCGCAATGTCAATACTCTCGATCGTTTTAAAACATTTCATTCCATGGGAATGATTAAAATAATTGCTCCACACGACAAAATTGTCGACGCTAAGGAAATGGTCAGATTATCGAAAATGCCGACTAAAAACGAAATGATTAATGTTGCTCGTATTCCTCTTAAAGTTTATGACAATCGTGGTGAGCAGGGATTGAAAAAAATAATCGTAACAAAACTGGATTGTGATGAAGTAAAAACAACGGCAATGCTCCGAAACTCTGATATATTGTGGATGTATGCAAGGTGGCAAAATTTATCTAACGTGCCAGGCTGGAGCGGGTTTATGGAAAACTTAACGAAGGAACAAAGATACACCAAGTCACGGATACTTTTTTTACCATTCATTAATGAACCAGCAAGCAATTACAGTAACATTTATACGACTTTACACTATATTCTCAACGATGGAAATAAGCACGGCCATATAAGTGCAAAAGAAATTGTCGCAACAGCAAATGACAGTTCTCCGTTGTCAAAGATAATCGTTAGACTTGGAGGTTTTCATTTACTCATGTCGTACTTTGGATCACTTGGGTACATAATGGCTGGCAGCGGCCTGAAGGAAGCAATGAGCATTATTTTTGCTCCGAATTCCGTAGACAAAATGTTGTTGGGTCATGCGTATTCCAGAACTGTCAGAAGTCACACTTTGCTCCAAGTTGCTATGTCCAGAATTATTTTCGATGAAATAACGTTGGATGACGAAAGAAATGAACAATTGAAACTTTATCTCGATAACTTAGACGGAAAATCATTCGAAGATGTTGAAGCATTGAACGTCATCGAAGAAGTAAAATGATTATTTACTGAAAATTCTTACGAGCGGAAAGGATGGGAAGGTCGGAAATACATTTGGCCAGTGTAAAACAAATGATTCCGTATTTTCATGCGGCTGGACATTTTCTCTACGCATAATATGCACATTTATATGTGCAAGATAAGGTCTAGAAAATTCAATGGACAATGCAGCTTTTCAGAAGTTTACCAACGACTTTACTTTTGCTCAGTTAAGCGCTCTGATAAATATTTCTGTGGAACATCTACTGATATGATAATTGAGGAATCTTTGATGAAATCGTCGAAATCAAAAGGAGGTTTTACACGTGGGAGGAGTACAAATAAAAGTGTCGTCAATAAATGGGTGTCCGGATTACTGACTGCTAGTAACATCAGTGAAGGACTCGCTAACTTTTGTGGGATTTCTTTTCACTCTGGAGAACAGCATGTTGATGCTCGTGAATCTCGTATAAAGAGAGACATTGAGGATATTCAAAAACTAACAGATTGGTTCAATTCTCACAATCCTTTCCCAATTTTACAAAAAGTTATGTCGATTGCAATAGGGGTTACTGGTTGATGAAAAAATGAACTGTCACAATGCTTATAAGATTGGAACTACTGAAATGGAGAAAACAATTGGAAAAAATTTTTATAATATTAAATTCTCACGTGCCGACAGAGTGCTTCCACTATTAACCGCCAACAGCAATCTCAAAGTCCATGATACAAGAGTGCCCATTGATCCACTCTTATTGTTCCAGAGAATTAGTGTCATGAAAAGAACTAATGAAGAGCTTCGCACCTATTTGGAGTATGAATTGGCTCCATTTCCGGTGTCACTCTTTGATGAAGCTGGTTTGCGAAAAACCAACAAGTCAGCTTTCTATGACTAACTTGCACTAGATTTGGATAATGTCCCTTATGTCATCAATGGAGGATTTCCTTTGCATCGCGTTATATGGAATCAGAATGAAACTTATGGTGCTGTTTGCCAAGCATATGTTAATTGTGTACAAAAGCACTTTGGTTCAAACTCCATTATTGTTTTCGATGGCTATGAAAATACAAGGAATAGTGTGAAGGCTATGGAGCAACTACGCCGGTCGTCAAAATCTTCACCTGTTGTTATCCACTTTGATGAGCAGATGGTTGCAACTGTAAGCTAAGAGAAGTTTCTTTCAAACAATCGAAATAAAATCAGATTTATTTCAATGCTAAAAGAAAAGTTTGAAGCTAATAGTTTCATTGTTGAACATGCTGAAGATGATGCTGATATTTTGATAATTGAAACAGCACTCAAGGAGTCATATAAAAATACCACAGTTGTTGTTGGGGAAGCTGTGGATCTTCTCGTAGTTTTAACGGCCCGTACACCTATCAAAAAAGAAATGTTTCTTCTTAAACCAGACAGAGGAAAAGTCGCACGAAAAATTTATTCCTCACGAAGCTTCGATCAACACAGTGAGATTCGAAATCATGTATTGTTTTTGCACGCATTCTCTGGGTGTGATACGTCATCTGCTATTTTTAATAAACGCAAGACTGCAGCTCTGAAACTGTTGAAAAAACGGCAAGACTTTGTAGGAGCCTTGGCGTCGCGTCATGGAAACCAACATAGTTTAGTTTTTAGTTGATATTGTCATTCTGACATAACACATGTATTTATTAGTTACTGAATAAATATTTTAAGTATACTACGTTCAGTATCTACAGTGGTGACACCGACGATGTCAGAAACAAGGCAATCGCGTGAGGATGAGGAAAATGGCACTGCACCCTCCGAGACAGCAGCTGATAGCACTGCTGTCGCACGTGTCGCGGTCAAGCCGCCTCCTTTTTGGCGAGAAGATCCAGCTCTTTGGTTTGCACAGCTAGAAGCACAATTTGCTACAGCTGGCATCACAACGGAACTGACAAAATTTCATTACGTTGTAGGTTCCATCGACACCTCTGTCCTCGCTCAGGTAGCCGACATCATTCGTAATGCACCTGCGACAGACCCCTACAACACCCTTAAAAAACGTCTTACTTCTTGCTTTGCGGAATCACAAGAGAAACGACTTGCACGCCTTCTGAAAGGTACGTCCCTGGGTGACAAGCGTCCCACTCAATTGCTACGAGAACTGAGAAACATAGCTGCAGGGACAGTCAACGACGAAATCCTCCAATCTATTTTTATCAGCAGTTTACCATCCCAGATGCAGTCTATTATAGCTGTATCTCAGAGCAATCTTGATGATATCGCCCTTATTGCTGACAAGGTTCATGACGTATCAAACCACGAAGTGCTTACTATACAGGAGCCAAGTACCTCAGTCTTGCAGTCACAGTTGGACAACATCACCCAGACAATTACTCGACTGGAAGCACGTTTGTCTCGACCTCGTTCCCCTACTCCTCAGCCATCATCGACAGGTCGAAGCACACGGTACTGCTGGTATCATCTGAAGTTTGGCAAACGGGCCCGCCAATGCAAACCACCTTGTGAATTTCCTATTCAGGGAAACGGCAGACGTGGCCGCAATTAGAGGCAAATGCTGCCACGCACCCTAGTCGCCTCATTGTACACGACCCGACCACCCAGTTGTCATTTCTCATTGACACTGGAGCAGATGTATCAGTAATTCCTCCAACGAAACGTAATTTGCCTGTAGATTCGTATCGCCTCTATGCCGCCAACGGCTCGGTGATCAAGACCTTCGGACAGAAATCCCTGAAAGTTGGACTAGGCCTTCGTAGACTATTCAAGTGGACCTTCATTATGGCCGATGTGACTAAACCTATCATCGGAGCCGATTATTTAGAAAATTTTGGTTTGTTAGTCGACCTCAAGAACCGCTGCCTTATTGACCGACTAACTTCTGAGCGTTCACTATGTTCTGTCGTCGGCAGTCCAATTCCCAGCATCAAGACCTTCGACCAGCATATAACGTACCACGATATTCTCTGTCAATTCCCGGCTATAACACGACCACCAGAAATCGTCCCTAAAGTAGCAAAGCACACAACAACG
The DNA here is from genome assembly GCA_940337035.1 of Agriotes lineatus. NCBI lineage: Eukaryota > Metazoa > Arthropoda > Insecta > Coleoptera > Elateridae > Agriotes > Agriotes lineatus. The sequence continues at coordinate 89,499 of CALNHX010000547.1, forward strand.
CATTACATCATCACTAAAGGGCCACCGGTGTTCGGCAGAGCTCGTCGGCTTGCTCCAGATAAACTTGAGGATGCTAAAAAAGATTTCCAGTTCATGATGGATGCAGGGATCTGCCGCCCTTCCAAAAGTACATGGGCGAGTCCATTGCACATGGTTCGCAAGAAAAATGGTACCTGGAGGCCTTGCGGAGATTTTCGTCGTTTAAATGCCGCAACAGTCCCTGACCGGTATCCTTTACCACATCTCCAAGACTTTTCGCACTTGCTACAAGGTAAAACTATCTTTACTACGCTGGACTTAAATAGAGCATATCATCAGATTCCAATTCAAGAAGAAGACATTCCAAAAACCGCAATAATTACACCATTTGGATTATTTGAGTTTGTAAAGATGGCGTTTGGGCTTAGAAATGCTGCTCAGACAATGCAACGCTTTATGCATGAGGTTCTGGGAAATTTATCTTTCGTCTTCGTGTACATAGACGACGTGCTCATAGCCTCCCGGGATGAAAACGAACATCGAAAGCACTTGATACAGGTTCTCGAACGCTTAGATCACTTTGGCATGACAATTAACATGGCCAAATGCCACTTTGGACAGAACGAGGTGCCCTTTCTCGGTCACTGGGTCACTGCGGAAGGGATTAAACCGCTACCCAAACGCGTAGAAACCATCTTAGAGTACAAGCAACCTTCTACGATACATGAGCTTCGTCAGTTCCTCGGCATAATACATTTTTATCGCCGCTTCCTTCCCCAGGCACCTCATCATCAAGCTGTTTTGAATGAATATTTAAAGTCATCACGGAGGAAAGACAACAGGAAGATTGTTTGGACGGATGCTGCTTTTGCAGCGTTTAACAAATGCAAGGATGACCTCGCTTCTGCAACACTCCTAGCACACCCGTCGACCAGTTTCCGTCTTGGCTTGTCCGTCGATGCATCAGATTTGGCAGTAGGAGCGGCGCTACATCAGCTTCACAACGGGAGTTGGCAGCCGCTCGGGTTCTTTTCGAGAAAACTCAAGCCTGCGGAGCAGCGGTACAGCACATACGATCGTGAGCTTCTAGCTGCTTACTTGGCTGTAAAGCACTTTCGGCATATGGTTGAGGGCAGAGAGTTCACGCTGTTCACTGACCACAAACCCCTCGTCTATGCATTCTCGCAGAAAGCTGACAAATGCTCCCCGCGTCAACTAAGACATCTGGATTATATTGGGCAGTTTTCCACTGATATTCAACATATCTCAGGTCGGGATAACATAGTGGCCGACACGTTATCGAGGCTTTGCACCATCGAGATACCATCCCATATTGACCCAGAGACCTTGGCTGTGTCTCAAGGGCAAGACGAAGAGTTATCCCACCTGTTACAATCGAAGAAGACCTCCCTCAAGCTTGAAGTCGTCCTGTACAATGACTGTGAGTTGTATTGTGATACCTCCACGGATCGCGCTCGTCCTTATGTACCTCTTACACTACGACGATCACTTTTCAACACCTTACATAACCTGTCTCATCCTGGCATTCGTAGCTCGGTCCGTTTGGTGCGGCGCCGATACGTTTGGCCATCGATGAACTCTGACTGCCGCACCTTGGCCCGCAACTGCGTCCAATGTCAACGCAGTAAGGTTGGTCGTCATACACAGGCACCCTTGGATAAGTTTCCACTAGCGGAAGATCGTTTCGACCACGTCAACATCGATATAGTCGGTCCACTTCCACCATCAGAAGGTTTTCGCTACATTCTAACATGCATCGACCGGTTCAGTAGATGGCCTGAAGCTTTTCCAATGACTGATATGTCGGCGGATACCGTAGCGAAGACTTTCTTCGGGAACTGGATATCACGCTACGGCGTTCCTTCCCGGTTAACATCAGATCAGGGCAGGCAATTTGAATCTGAGTTATTCCGATCTCTGGCCAACCTGTTAGGAGTCACTAAGTTCCGCACTACACCTTATCATCCAGCTAGCAATGGAATGATTGAGCGCTGGCACCGCTCACTAAAAGCAGCTCTCATGTGTCATGCTCCACGTCCGTGGACTCAGGTTTTGCCAACTGTACTCCTTGGATTACGCACCGCCGTGAAAGAGGATTTTGGATGCTCATCAGCCGAGCTCCTCTATGGAACAACGCTGCGGCTACCTGGCGACTTATTCGAACATTCAAGAGTATTTCACGGCTATGGTAATGAATATGTGGACAATCTACGCCGTACCATCAGGCTATTGAAGCCCACTGCAGCCGATCACGGAATAATGAAAACTTTTGTGCACAAGAATCTTGCTACATGTACTCATGTTTTCTTCCGCTCAGATGCTGTAAAACCTCCACTACAACCCCCATTTGAAGGACCCTTCCGTGTGCTGAGCAGAATGGGCAAAGTCTTCAAGCTGCTTGTTAAAGGATTAGAAAAGAATATCAGCATAGACAGACTTAAACCGGCATTTTTGGAAAGTCAGTCCATTATCACAACACCGTTAGCACCTCCATCTGTTTCACCAACTGCTCCTATTCCACTAACTACGTCTACCGCTAAAGCTGCTCCTGGCACTCCAACCAAATCTGTTATTCCTGTTCCCTCTACTTCCCGGCCCCATCGTACTCGTCAACGTCCCGTGCGTTTCTGTACGTACACCGCTGTCGCTAGGGGGGGAGCACTGTAGGAGCCTTGGCGTCGCGTCATGGAAACCAACATAGTTTAGTTTTTAGTTGATATTGTCATTCTGACATAACACATGTATTTATTAGTTACTGAATAAATATTTTAAGTATACTACGTTCAGTATCTACAACTTGAAAACTGCAGTTGATGTTTTCAATAAAAATGATACTTCTCGTGACTTGATTTCTGGAAATGAAATCAAATTTTTCCTCGGAATGTATAGTGCTCACGCTAAAGAAGTATCTATCAATAACTATCGCTATTCTAGCTTGCTTAAAGCTGTGAGCAGAAGCAGACCAGTGAAATTGAGTTTATTACCACCCACCTTTGACGCAGCTCAGCAGCATCTATTTCGTGTTTACTTTCAAGTTCAGAAATGGTTAGGTAATGAATTTAATCCTGAGGAGTAGGGGTGGATGTCAAAAGAAAATATATTGTGGCCAAGAACAACATGCCAACCTCCTGCGCCTGATTGCATTTTGAACATGATTTTTTGCAATTTATTGTTCGAAAGGTTGTGGAGCATTATGTGGCTGTCGAAGGTTGGGGCTTTGCTGCTCACCAGTTTGTGGCAACTGCCGTGGACAATCTTGCTTGAATGCTGAACCAATTGAAGACTCGTCTGAAAAAGAAACCACCAGTGATGCAGAAAATCAAAGTATTGAGATTGACCCAACGGATTCCCTCGAACAATACATATAATGAATTTATAGAACGAATAAACAACATTTATACAGGGTGATTCGCGAATAGTGTCTGATTTAGCACCGTTTTTTCTGCAACACAACATGATCGACACAAAATTGTATTCAAATCGAAAAACATCGACGTATTCTATGAAAGAGTAATATTTGTTACAGGAATAAAGGCGCTAAATCAGACACTATTCGTGAATCACCCTGTATAAGTATTACATTCGTGGAGTAGGCCCACAGGGGATACCACATGAAAAAAAACGCGCCTAGTACTCAACCTCAAGGGTGGTGAGGAATAGAGTACTTTAATTACCTAAAATATCACATAAGTTCTAATTCAATCCATGATTTTGACAAAAATGATCGCCTTTACGAAAAAATTACCCTCTATCTTTTTTGTAGACAATTTCCTTACCTTTATTTTTGTTCTGATGCATTTTATTCGTACAGTCCATAGATACCGAGATATTCGCGAAAAATAATTTTTGAGCCCAATTTCAACCCATTACAGCGTTGCCAAATTTTAAGCGTACAACCCCATCCTCGGAACTTTTGCTACTTCTATTCAGGACACCGAAGAGACATTGCTCAGTTATATATAAACGTGTTTCACGATAAATTGAATCAAACTTGTTGGTGCATTTTTTTGCATTTTTTACCGTTTTTGAGGAATGGGGAATTTTTTGCTAATTTTTATGGTATTTCCAGCATTTTTTCGGGTTTTTGAGTGTTTTTCTTTGAATTGTTTGCATTTTTGAGGAATAGCGCTAATTTTTTTGATATTTTGCGATATTTTCCTTGGCGAGCTCATACGCTTTTGTTAAAGTTTTATTTTTCATGCAGTCTAGAACAAAATGCAATATTTTTCTATTCTCGGTAGTTCTGTTACCTGTTTAGAAATGAAGCCTAAAACCTCTATTGTTAGCTAAATGCAAAGTTAATGTTTTCTGGGAACATGCTTAAGTCATCCACAAAAGAACGCCCATCAAGGTATTAAATATCTTTGGAATGCAGTCAGTGAGTCAGTAACTTACACAGCTGTTTTCTAAGACTGGCCTGCAGTGGGTGGGAATGAACCAACAATGATATTCCGCCCTTATCTTACCTAATTGCTTCTTAAAATAATTTTGCAGTCTTATTCAGTTTCTTCACGTTCTTTTCAACAGACGGGTGTATTTTGTTCTTCAGTTAAGTTCGAAAGCGGGTTTAGTGCGACCTTCCCTTTTGTTGTGTAGTAAACACGATGCCTAAAGTTAAAAACAGTGCGTCCGTTAAATTAAAACGGTTTGTTTCTCAATATGGAGAAAAGGTCTTTTCCACTGATGACAAAATTTTATTCTGCAAGTTGTGCAATGTGAGGGTAGCTGCCGAAAGAAAGCTTACAGTGGATCAATATGTCAATCGAGAAAAACATAAACGAAGTTTGCAGCGACTGAACGACTAAAAGGTACTACAACAACAGCTTCTTAGCGAAACCGTGTCATCTTCTTATCCTTTTTTTGAAGAGCTCTGTATAGTGTTTCTTTCGGCGGACATCCCGTTGATTAAGCTGAGCCATCCTAAGCTGCGGAATTTCTTAGAAAGGCACACCGGAAAATCAATACCAGATCCTACAACACTGAGAAAAAACTATGTTTCTCGTTGTTACGACAAGACGCTGGTCGAAATAAAGAAACGAGTTGGAGAAAAAACCTGTGGGTATCCATGGATGAGACTACAGATTCTCTAGGACGGCATGTAGCAAATATCATCGTTGAAACTCTGGAAAAGGACGGCCCTGGTGAACAGTTTTTACTTAATTGTGCGCATTTGGAGAAATTTAACTATTCTACAATAAGCAAATTCTTTGATAATTCAATGAGAGCGTTGTGGCCTGATGGAATTCAGCACGATAAAGTACTACTGTTAATAATGGACGCTGCACCCTACATGGTCAAGGCTGCTAACTCTCTTCGGGGCTCTCTACTCCAAGATGCTGCATTTAACGTGCTTGGCCTATGCTTTACATAGAGTCGCTGAGGAATTTCGCGTCCAATTTAAAGGAATTGACAAATTTATTGGCTGTGTAAAAAAGGTGTTTTCAAAAGCTCCTTCACAAAGTTACGGCGTTCAAAACCTAAGCTCCAGATATTTCACTCCCTGCATCCCCCGTTTTAACAAAATGGGGTACCTGGATTGAAGCCTGCAATTTTTTTGAAATTTTCCTTAAGCAGTTATTATCTAAGGAATAAAAATTTTAGATGGAAGGAAAGAAACGAATATTTAACATCACGGGATACAAAAACAAGTATGAATGCCATTTTGAAACAAATATATAGAAGATTGACAGTACCAACATTTTTAAATTATCATGTCATATCATGTTTTTCCTTTAATTTAATAATAATCAGGTGTAACCAGGTTCTTTCAAACTTAAGATATATTTGGCATGTACGTGATGTCAAGAATATACGAGTAGATATATACAGAGAGTGGTTCGACTAAGATAACGCCTCTACATGTCATATTGATGCAACCCAAATTAGATATAAGATATCACAAAAACTTAATTGACTAAAATAACAATAATGTAATTAGGGATCAGGTATACCTGCGAATTGCATATCTGCCTCCAACTGCTGTCAATGACAACCTAGTTCACAAAACAATATTATTTACAGGTATACCTATACTATATTCACCAAATTGAGTCAGCACAAGCTGCAACCCACTTTACAAATATCAGCAGCAGTTGATTACTAATATCAAAGACTATCTAATATATCTATAATATAATTTTCCTTAATGTGTGTCTGTGGCACAAAATAAAATCTTACGTTCCGGCTTCACAGATGTTTTTATTTGTTTAGGTTTTGTTTTTCTTATCTTAGCGCTCGGCTCGGAGCTTGACCTTTCGCGTATCCAATTTCACGTGCGCGCCGATTCAAGACTCGCAGCGCGTAGCGCGCGGTTTGTTTGTATAATATTAAATAGTCTTTGCTAATATAATAATATTAAAATTTAGATCACAGAATTCTGCATACCATGGAAGTTATGTTTTTTGTCAAATTTGACAACTGTTTTTGTTATTTAACTAATTTCAGTTGCTGTGGTACATCCAATATGCGCTGAATAATTACAACTGCAAGGCGCGTTATTTAAGCTGAATCAACTTATATATTAGCTAAATTGGAGCAAAGTAAGCGTACTTGAAAAAAGTATTTTTGTTAAAAAAAGATATTTGTTGCTTTCTAGTAGCTAACTATAAACTAACAGTTCTCAACTGCTTTGAAACTAAATATCTTAGCTAATAGTAAAAGTGGTAGATTCTAAAGAAAAATGTTAGTATTTTCTGGTAGTTGGTGGTATAAGAAATTCCTTGATTGTTTTTTTGCTCTATTTCGAATATAACACAAACCTTTTTCCTTTAATAAATTGTTCTGTATCGGCTTAATTAACTCAATAGATTCATGACCTTTAAAAGTTTTTAAAATGCACTACTGTTTAGCAAAATACGTAATTAATATTGGGCTACTGGTTACTAGCAACACAAGCATTTTTAGAGATCTTCGTTTAAAACCCAATTGTTATGTAAGATTTGAAGATAGGTATCACAAGAAGCATATAATAAAAAAGAGAATGAGCTTTGTACTGAAAATAAAATGAACTATTACTTCTATTAGAAAAATGCAAATTTTTTTATACCTCAAATATTTAATAAACATCAATCTCAGAAATAGTTTTTTCTTATTAGCACCTAAGAATATAGTACTTTTTCCTCTACATAATTTTTTCAGTTTCATTATCAACTTAGATACTTTGCTTAATAAAATTAGAAAATTCTAGTTTCTCCTTGACATCTAATAAGCTAGTATGCATTATTACAGAACCAATTCTAACAGGTCCTACCAAATTCACAGCTTTGTTCCAATTTAACTGATTCACTATATCTTTAGTTGCAGAGTCGCAAATCGTGAATCTCGAAATTACAACACCCTATGTTATACACATATACGTCACTAAACACCACAAATAAAGTACAAAGCACATTAAAATACCTCCATTACATTTTTTTATTAAGTTTATTCCAAAATCTGATAAAGAACATGAATGTAAACCATACATTAAAAAAAATAACATCTAATTCAATGACTAAAAAATGTAGAAGAAGTATACAGAAGGCAGAATCTACTGTTGCGATTTTAGCTGCCGTTGATACCTCTGATTCGCCATTCGAAACCACTCTTTTACAACAGTTTCGAATTGTGCGTCTGTATTGGAACACTGCCGCTTAGTAGCTTCTAAAAACGTAATATTTACTTGATATATACATACATACAGGATTTTATAACAAAGTTACCTTTCAATAAACCAACCATAGTCAAAGCTGACAAGCGGTGGTTGCCTTTAACCCTAATTCGTTTGCAAATAATTTGGTAAGACATCTCTTTATCATCTGCTTGCAATCTTTCCCCCAATTGTATATAAATAAGACATCTGTATAAAATTAATGTAAATATAATTGGTGATGGATAATTTTTATCAACCAACCATTTCAGCAGAACGGTTCTCATTTAAAAGATCTTCCTCCAGTTTTTGGATTTCTTCATATGTCCTTAACGGCAAATTAAGTAGTTTTGTTACGCCCACTGCTGCAGTAGGTGCACGAGTCTGTTTGTAGCTTACCAGTAATAGCTTATGATTGCGTTCGGCAAGCATTTTTGTCTCTACGATTGCCTAAGATAAATTTTAATAAGCTATCTGGATTATTTTCTGAAAAAATTATAATATGAAATATACGGTACCCCCCACCTAAGAAAAGCGCCCTTCCGTGCTTTCCAAGAATACTTCGATACTCAGCATCACTCCGTTTCGCTAATACAATGAAATGCTATGAACCAGTTATTTATCAAAAAAAAAAATAAATAACAAAACATTTTTTTGCCGACGACCATAGCTCAAAAGTTGATGTTGCCTTCATTTTCGGAGGACCTATCGTATGAAAACGATCCAAGACTTTAGGAAGGTTCCTGGCGACCGGAATCGTGTACACATACGAACATACATCCCCCGCACAGCACGTTTAGGCACCCCCCAATACGGGGGATTGATCTAGTGGGCTGGGATCTTCACCAAAAGATCCACACCGCCGAGACGAAGATTTGATATAGTGGGTTCATTAGTCGGTTGGCTCGAATTTTAGAGATATTTGACTCAGAGTGGTTTTCGATATGTGGGAATTTCAATACTTCGTACACTTCGTGTCGAAGTAATACCTTAAAAATATTTTAGAAAATTGATTTAGAAAGAATACCTTCATTTATTATTTCATGATATAATAATCTAGCCAACCAAAATTCTCTATTTATACATATATATTTGTCAATCAGATGAGCATTACAGTTTATTTACAGCATGACTCACTTTGTAACAAATTAGAGAAACGATGTAATAATTGGAAAATAGCATTGTTAGGTTAATGAAGAATTCTTTATTTTAACCTGGTCAAAAATAAATAATTAAAAATTATTTTTGTGCAAGTAAATTAACACAAAAAAAACGTTTTGGTGGTACGTCACGTGTTATAATAGTATAACAATAAAAGTGCTATTTAAATTAGTAGTAAATACAGAAATAATACTAGTATTTTCCAAATACCATTCGCGTTGTAATTTTTGTAGCAAAATATTTTAGACATTTCCATGCAAATTTCTTATTAAAATTAACTCAACATATTTTATTGCAATAAACATCTAAAATATTCACCACTTATAGTATTACAGCTGAAAATATCTAGTATGCTTAATTCATTTATATACAGATTGTCCGGATTGTATTCGGGACATCGGAAATTAATGAGTGCAACAGGGAGAAACAGACAAAATGAGTAGGTAGGACAGAGAAGAAACATATCCAAATTTATCAATATATCAATGGACACTTTCAAAAGTTTTCATGGATATACAAGTTTTTAAAATAAATTAAGCTTAGCTGTCATTAGTGTCATTAAAAGTTTCTTCAAAATTACAAACAATTCTGGATATGCCTGAACGTGAAGGAATGGGACGATTTTCAAATGCAGTTATAATAGTACTTTATGTAACTAGTCCTCAAAGCAAGGCTTTAGGGGACGAGTCGTAATGTTTCCGGACGAGGCGGAGCGAAACGCACCCGAGTCTGTAATATGAAGATGAGTCCTCTAAAGCCATTTGAGGACGTGTTGCATACAACGTTTTTTTGTATTAGCTCTCCAAACATTATAATATGAAGTTTCAATTGCCATTAACGCGGCATTATATTAGGAGGCCGCGCGAAAATGTATTTTTCGCTCCCCAAACTGGTTACTTTGGAAACTGTCTAGGATCCTCAAAATGGCCATTTAGAGGCCTTGTACTTAAAGTCGTCATGGCAACTAATGTTTGAGTCCGCTAAAATGTTGCCATGAGGACTTTAAGTACAAGGCCTCTAAATGGCCATTTTGAGGATCTTAGACAGTTTCCAAAGTAACCAGTTTGGGGAGCGAATACAAAAAATAAATTTATAGTTTTATTAATTGATTTCCCAGCATAAATCCATTTAATAATTTGAACCTTTTCTGCGACCGTGTACTGCATTTTGAAATTTCTAATGGTAGATGCGTCGAATTTATTTAAAAAATGTGTATCCATGAAAAGGTTTTAAAGTGTCCATTGGTATATTGATAAATTTTGATATGTTTTATCTCTGTCATACCTACTCATTTATATTTTGAAAAATATTTGAAAAATTTAAAAATAAATTTTTAGCTAAAGTTAAAAAAATAGGTTATTTCTGGCCTTGAGATTGTTCAGTTAGCTAAAGATAACATACCCTAAAAAATCTCATTGAAATCTTACTTAATTTCCGAAAAATAGCACTTTTTGGATTCTGACAATTTCGAAAAACTCCACTTTCTAAATAAGTAAAAATTACTCGTATATATAATAGGGGTACGATAGGCTTTTAGACAAGCACAAATTATTGACTGTATAGGTTACCTCGTAACTGAGTTTGTGGATGTCGCCTCGCGAGGGGTCAAGGGAGTTCATAAAGCGTCGTGTTTCCCGCATGTTTCTTACTGACCGGTTGCCGGCAGTATAACGCAATCATTTAGTCTATGCGTAAGCGATCAAGTGTGGTTTATGTGTTTGTGTTTTATTTAATAGTTCTTGAAACGCTGTCTATTTGCAGTGTTTTCAAAAGTAAAAGTAAGTACCTACTTAAAAATTAAATAATTTTAACACAATCTATAATTTAATGTAATTTTTAGTTTAAATAAAAGGACAAAGAAAAAACGAATATACCAGGGCAGAGATGTGCTGTTGCAGTTTGCAATTTATTTAATATTTCTTAAAACGCTGTCTATTTGCAGTGTTTTCAAAAGTAAAAGTAAGTACCTACTTAAAAATTAAATAATTTTAACACAATCTATAATTTTATGTAATTTTTAGTTTAAATAAAAGGACAAAGAAAAAACGAATATACCAGGGCAGAGATGTGCTGTTGCAGTTTGTAATTTATTTAATATTTCTTGAAACGCTGTCTATTTGCAGTGTTTTCAAAAGTAAAAGTAAGTACCTACTTAAAAATTAAATAATTTTAACACAATCTATAATTTTATGTAATTTTTAGTTTAAATAAAAGGACAAAGAAAAAACGAATATACCAGGGCAGAGATGTGCTGTTGCAGTTTGTAATTTATTTAATATTTCTTGAAACGCTGTCTATTTGCAGTGTTTTCAAAAGTAAAAGTAAGTACCTAATTAAAAATTAAATAATTTTAACACAATCTATAGTTTAATGTAATTTTTAGTTTAAATAAAAGGACAAAGAAAAAACGAATATACCAGGGCAGAGATGTGCTGTTGCAGTTTGCAATTTATTTAATATTTCTTGAAACACTGTCTATTTGCAGTGTTTTCAAAAGTAAAAGTAAGTACCTACTTAAAAATTAAATAATTTTAACACAATCTATAATTTAATGTAATTTTTAGTTTAAATAAAAGGAAAAAGAAAAAACCAATACACCAGGGCAGAGATGTGCTGTTGCAGTTTGCAATTTATTTAATATTTCTTGAAACGCTGTCTATTTGCAGTGTTTTCAAAAGTAAAAGTAAGTACCTACTTAAAAATTAAATAATTTTAACACAATCTATAATTTAATGTAATTTTTAGTTTAAATAAAAGGAAAAAGAAAAAACCAATATACCACGGCAGAGATGTGCTGTTGAAGTTTGTAATTTATTTAATATTTCTTGAAACGCTCTCTATTTGCAGTGTTTTCAAAAGTAAAAGTAAGTACCTACTTAAAAATTAAATAATTTTAACACAATCTATAATTTAATGTAATTTTTAGTTTAAATAAAAGGAAAACGAAAAAACCAATACACCAGGGCAGAGATGTGCTGTTGCAGTTTGCAATTTATTTAATATTTCTTGAAACGCTGTCTATTTGCAGTGTTTTCAAAAGTAAAAGTAAGTACCTACTTAAAAATTAAATAATTTTAACACAATCTATAATTTAATGTAATTTTTAGTTTAAATAAAAGGACAAAGAAAAAACGAATATACCACGGCAGAGATGTGCTGGTGCAGTTTGTAATTTATTTAATATTTCTTGAAACGCTCTCTATTTGCAGTGTTTTCAAAAGTAAAAGTAAGTACCTACTTAAAAATTAAATAATTTTAACACAATCTATAATTTAATGTAATTTTTAGTTTAAATAAAAGGAATAAGAAAAAACGAACATACCAGGGCAGAAATGTGCTGTTGCAGTTTGCAATAATTTTTATAATAAACAAAAAGGTGACCAGAATGAGTCGTATTATTCTATTCCAAAAGATCCCTAACTTCGTAAACAGTGGATAACTGCTTGTCGAAAGAATGAAAAATTTAATCCAGACACAAGCAGGGTCTGTTCCATCCACTTCAAAGAGGGTGACTTTCAAGTAAATATGATGGCTAAAATGCTCAACATACCGACAAGAAAAGGTTTAATATCCGCAGATATTTAACTACCTAGAAGCATATTTATTTAGTCATAATAATTAATTACTCTTAATGTTTGTGATAATTATTTCACTGTACCAACACTTCATCTGACCTCAACTACTGATGTCGCTACTTCTACTACTACTACCCGAAACAAGAGAATGCAGAAAAGGCAACGCAAGGCTTTGGTTGAAGAAATGTTAGAGCAGATTAGGTTTCCTAAACTAGACAATGCGGCAGTTGGAAATGCGGCGGAAAGTGCAGTTGAAAATATTCCATCTACTAGTAAAGAAGACGAATACAATACACTGCTGCAAAAGTATGAAGCGACCTTTCAAGAAAATAGAAACCTAAAACTGCAACTACTTCAGAATAAAGATGTAAAAAATTACCAAAACCAAATTAAAGACTTTGAAAAACAATTATCTTTATTGCCAGGAAAAATTAATAAAGAACAGCAAATTGCTTTGGAACATAAAATAAAACAAATATTTGATGGTGTACTTACCAAGAATCAATTACAGATAATTACGAAAAAAAAGAAGAGGGTAGTTTGGAACGCTGAAGATATTTCAAAAGCATTTACCATTCGATACTTTAGTAAACGGTGTTATCTGTTCCTAAGGAAAACGCTAAACTATCCTCTCCCAGGAATTTCTTCACTACAAAGATGGGCTGCAAATATAAACTTGAGGCAAGGCGTTCTTCAAGATATCTTGCGCATAATGAAAGTGATGGGTCAGACAATGCGAGCGTTTGAAAAAATAACGGTTTTGCAATATGATGAAATAAAAATTTCGTCTCTATACAAATATGATCAAAAAGAATATGAAGTGGTTGGTCCCCATTCATACATGCAAGTCGTGATGGCGAGGGGATTGTTTGCTAAATGGAAGCAACCTATCTTCATTGAATTTGATCAAAAGATGACAAAATATATTTTAGATAAAATAGTGGTTAGTTTACATAACATTAACTATAACGTTGTAGCTTGTGTTAGTGATTGCGGTGGCGGTAATGTAGGACTGTAGAAGGAACTATGGGTATGTTTAAACTTGATATAAACACACATAAATTTTAATAACAAAATTTACGAAACCAGTCAGAAGTTCTAAATGTAATTCTGATTTCATAAACAAACAGTTTTAACCTCCAGTTTTACTTCATAATTTCACAAGTTTATATTTAATTGAGATCTATTTTAATCTTGAATTAAAACAGGCAAATTTCAGTTCCCATTTACGGAATATTAACAAACGAATATTGTTTCGCAAGCATTGAGTTTAACCACTTCAGTAAACTGCAACTTGGCATTTCGCTCAGTAAGTAAAGCCAAGTTCACCGCACCTTCCTGCAAACCCATGCGGAACTATAAACAGCTTATTATGCTGAATTGTCATCTTCGTACCTTTAAACGCGTTCCATTACACTACACTATTATGAACTTTGATATGTTACTTAGTTAAGCATTCTTGTTTTGTATAAATACACCGTTTATTTTCGTAATAAAACAATCTGCATTTAATGTCTGATTCATTCACTACGCCGCCACCCTAATACCAAGCCTAATATCATCGAGACGTGAGGCTGCGTCTCTTGGGGTGGTTTACTGTCGTCCCTTTCAAGTACCATTGACTACATTGGTTTAAAACGTAAACACAGTCTTGTTTACGTGCTTGAGGGATAGAACCAGCGCAAAGCAACGGAATCCTGAAACAGCCTCCAGGCAATTCTGTTCAGGTATCAATGGAAAAAACCTCCTACGAACATCCTGTAACTAAAGATCCCATCTATTTTTTTGCAGATCAACCACACTTATTAAAGCTCATTCGAAATTGGTTACTAGATACAGGTTTTGCTTTGAAAAACGGAACAATTATTAACAGTGTTCCTGTCTGAGCTGATACAATATGCAGGCACTGAAATAAATTCTTGCTACAAATTAACACCAAATCCCATAAATTGTGATAAAACAAAGCGACAAAATGTTTTACTAGCCACACAGCTGTTATCTCGTACGACTACAACTGCTTTAAAACATTACTCCTTAACATGTGATAGAAAATTGGCTACTAATACTGCAAAGTTTATTGAACTAACTAATACGTGGTTTGGTATTATGAATACATTTTCACCGAGTTCCGAGACAATACCTACAAAGCAGCCATATGGTAAAAATTTGCAATGCCAAGAAGATATATTGGATAAAATGATAAATACAATGTACACCGTGCGCTGTGTGACAAAAAATGCACTGCAGACATTTCAAAAAGGTGTCATAAAAACATCTTTTTAATGACATGCAGAAAAAACATAATATATCCTACATTATAACACATCGCTTGAATCAAGATTCGCTTGAATTTTTTTTCTCAAATCAGGACACGGGGAGGTCTGAAAGACCATTCGTCTCCTTTAAATTCAATTTATAGGATACGGGTGAAAATTTTGGGGAAAAATCCAGTAGTTATCCAGACCAATACAAATACAACTGATATGGATCCAGATGAATAAGTTGTAGCTACAGCCTTCAAAAAAGCAGAAATTTCTAATATAAAAGTTTGCATACCTACAATTCAACCCGACTATATAGAAAGTAGTAACTCAATTTCTGTTACTGATGTTTCAGGTGATGATAGCGAGACTAGCAGTACTAGTAGCTCTGCAGTTAATATTGAAAAAGTTCACACAAAACCAAGTTTAGAACAAACCACGGAAGAAGATAGACTTACATATATATAGCAGGTTATATTGCCAAAAAGTTTAAAGATAAATACCCAGAGTTAGGGCAATATACTTACAAAAACAGAATTATTAACAGTTGTGCAATACTATCTTGGCTGCAGCATCTCTCTTTTGGTATTTAATTGAACCATCGGAGATATGGATGGCACAGATTAGAAAAATTCAAAAGCGATTTTTAAAATTGCACGGAAAATCAGATGTAAGGAGAGGCAAGAAAATTTTGAAACGAACACAAGCATATATAACAAAATCTGTACCTGATATTCCCTTAGATCTAGTTCAAGCAGCAACAAAAGTAAGATTCTTTTTAACAGTCAAATATTTAAACTTAAAGGAGGCAGAAAAATCAGATAAAATAAAGTAACATTATTTAGAAAGTGACGCTAGAAAATTAAATAAGAAATATAAAAAAATAAAACAATAACTTTTTATTATAAGGTGCAGGTGTTTTCAACTTATTAGTTTATCTACAGGTTTTTAGAAATAAGTTTAATTTCATAATTAGCATTACGCGGAGACTGTTTCTTCGGAAATTACAAAAAGTCATATTGTTATGTTAGTTGCAAGTTTATGAAATTATTTGAAAAAAATTCTTTGATGTACTTATACATGTTTATCATATATTGTTTGTCAAATACGTATTATAATTAATAATTTAGATTCAGCCTACAACCAGACAAACCTACCATATGCATCTGATTTGGGGAAAACTTTCGAGTAGAAAAGATTTCAGGCATCTTTTCGGGCGACGAACGCTGATTCTTTTTTATTGACCAGCGAAATTATTCAATATTAAGCACAGGTCGGACGGATAATGCTTGTCTTACATTGAAATAATTATTTTACATTAAAGTTTACGAGATTTTTAAAATTTTATTATGGATCTATCAATGAATGCAAAACCGTAAGTTTTAGTGGAGAATAATTATTTCTGTGGAAAACCAGCGCAATCGAACCATGTGTGAAATATCCAATAACTTCGCAGATCAATAAAAAATGAAAGTTCGTCGTACGAAAATAATTCAATGATATTCTGGTTTTTGAAAATGCAACAATATTCACACAATTATCTCCTTAAACAAATATAAACTTATCAAAATTAATTGTCAAAAATTTTAATCTTTTAAAATCTTCTGTTTCGTTTCAAATTTCGGCCCCAACAACATGTATATGATAGGATTAGTCTTAAATTAATTGTCAGACCTGGAAATCCCCAAGAACTAAGACTACCCCTATGGGCGCCGTTACATAGGGACAAGGAGGGGCACCCTCCCTGAATTTTTTCCAAAAATAATCCATCATTAAATTAACCTTGATTACCTAGCACGCGCAACGCGCTGACCACCGAGCTACCAGAACTCACCGCACAGAAATTATTTTAATAGGGTGTAATAATATTAGGCAGTGTGCGTAATAACAGCAACGATTTATTCTTTTGTCCGCTCTAAGAGCCCGGTCACTTTACAGAACCGATTCTTTGAATAAGCAGATGACCGAAATATCGATGAGAGGATTTGTCACTCAGCGTGATACAAAACCAATTTAGATATCCGTTTCTTAATGCCTTTAAGGGCCGACCGATGTTGGGTTTTCTTGTGTCTAGGCACGTTCATGTAATAAATTTAATGGCTCGCCAAATCCCAGTGCACATGCACGGAATGTTTGCAAATATTTAAAATAAATGCATTACTTATGTCAAGTTAGTGTTATTCACTCCCTGGTTAAGTTACTACTATTAGATTACTGTATATCCTGGTTTACACTGTTTTTTTATTTGTGACTTCGATCCAATCTATACGGTATTTGTAATTTTTCATCTATTATTTTATTTGTTAATTAATTTTATGTCAGCATTATTGTGGATTGCTATTACTAACGCTTCACTATTTTACGCCCTTCAATGCCCAAACCATAAGGTAAAGATGTACTAAAGAACATAATGATTTTATTATTTCCGATATCTGAATGTACCTTGCGCGTGCAATTTTTACAAATAAAATGCCCACTATTTTTGATTTAGATAAAAAAAACTTGTTGGTGATACAGGTATTTTTTCCAAACATTGTAGCACTTTGTTTTTATATTATTTAAAATCAAATAGCATATTTAAGTGCGCATCAAATGTTTTTTTAGACGCTCTGTGAATTTAATTGTCTCATCTCAATATCGAAAAAATGTTGCCCCTCCGTGGGAAGTTTTATAACGGCGCCCATGACTACCCCAAAAAGTTCATAACTTTTTTGGTTACCCAGCTACAAATTAAACAAAAGAACGTTCGACTGTACCATGAAAAGTATTCTTTGAAGTTCTTAGATATGAAATATAATTTTAATTTTTTTATTTAGTAATGCGCGAATTTTTATACATTTTCTATTAGACCTGAATCATAATCCTTGCTTAACAAACCTGTAAAAACACCATATTAAGGCAGGCGCGTGTTTTAAAGTAACAACGACTTCATCAACTTCTTTATTTATAAGGTAGGTTGACCAAATAAGGCCCGGCTTCGTAATAAGGCCCAATCTTCGTTAAAACAGTAACAAACCAAAGTTGCCAAATCTGATTGTTCTGTGGTCTTAACTGAGCGCCATCTAGTAGTGAATAACCGCATTACGTGCAATAGCGTTGTTGGTTTCCTGTGTAAGCGTTAGTTTACATCGGAAAGTGCTAGCAGCGGCTTCGAGTATAATAACAGGTAAGTGCGCAATAAGGTTTTACCAAGTGTTTACTTTTTCCTTTTTAAATTGCTGCATGTCATTTCAAAGCTAAATAAGTGTAGATTTCAAATTATCTAAAGAATTTTTGCATGCAAGAAGGATTACAAAAATATGTTTTTAAATTCATTGCCTTGTTGATGGTCCACAATAAGGCCCGGGTGGGCCTTATTTGGATCATGCTGTAAAATAACAGACAATAATGTATCTGTCTGCATTATACTATCATCCGGCTGTATTGCAACGCTCCACCCTAATTAGTTTTTCCTCACGTATTCCTATTTTTGATTATAAACATTTGTTTTCAGTTAAAATATGTCAAAACAGAGGGCTTTATGGAGCGAACAAACGATGGCAGAGGCTCTGCGAGCAGTTGAAAATGATATGTCTGAGAGAGCTGCAGCACGGGAATTCAAAATCCCCCGCCGAACTATAAGAAACCACGTTAAGAGCGGTATATCAACCAAGAAACTTGGTCGGCCTGCGTGCTTAACAGTTCAGCAGGAGACGGAATTGTGTGCCCGAATTTTTAGACTGGCAGATGTTGGTATGCCTATAACATCGAAAGTGATAAGACGTTCTGTTCATGAATACTGTAATAAGAATAACATACCGACACCTTTCACAGGTAAAGGGTTAGCTGGGCGAAAGTGGCTTAAGCTGTTTTTAAATCGTCATCAGAATGTGGCAAAACGCAAGTCACAATTTATGAATCCGGCTCGTGCTGCCAAATTAAACAGATTCATAGTTAAGGATTACTTTGAGAAACTAAAGCAAGTTATGCTAGATTTGGGCGTCCTTCAAAGTCCGCAGCTTATTTTTAATATAGACGAGAAAGGCTGTCGTCTCAACCTCCACAAATCGCAGCACGTGCTGGCTCGAAAAGGGGCCAAAAGAGTCCATTTGATTGGAAAGGAACATGCTGAAAATGTGTCAATCGTTGGGTGTGGAAATGCTGTACGTCAGGTGATTCCCCCAATGATTCTGTTCAAGGGAAAGAGGACGAAGAACGAATGGATGGATAATTTACCTGCAGGTGCAGTAATATAAATGACAGACAAAGGAAGTATGATTACTTCAGTATTCATCAGATGGCTACACCACTTTGCCAAGTACAGACCACCAGGAAAGGTACTTCTTATCTTTGACGGTGCATCGTCACATCTTGATGCAGGTATTGTCGATGCAGCAACTTCCCATGAGATCACCCTTTTCTGTTTGCCAAGCAATACAACCCACGAACTGCAGCCGATGAACAAAGCTGTATTTAAAGCATTTGAATCGTACTGGGACGATGAAGTGATGCTTTACTGGACTAATAAGCCAGATCGAACAATTAACAAATTTTCATTCGGAAATATTTTTTCTCAGATTTGGCCGAAAGCAACTGCAGCTTCTAACGTCATCTCAGGTTTTCGTGCCACGGGGATTTATCCATACAATCCGAATGCAATACAAGACATCGCCTTTGCTCCATCAGAAATAACACGAAAGGAGTTGCCCTTGGCTGGCTCTTCAACTGATGGGACTTCCACTATCAGAAGCCCTTCACCAATTCCATCCACTTCTACAGCTACTGTCCCCACTTTCGGTCGCTCTACTTTTAAAAAACGCCACACTATGAATATCGATCTTAGTGAAGAAGGTAGTAGCAGCTCAGAATCTTCTCCAGAAATTTCCTTGCATGATAGTTCCAGTTCTTTAGAACACGAAGATGAGTTTGAATTATCAGCAACACCTGATATAGAAACAACAAAAGTGAGATGTCCCAGAAAAAAGTCCTTAAACTATCGTGCACAGCAAGTCACAAAATCTTTATTCGAAACAGATACGTCCATATCAGCTATCTCAGAAGTTCCCAAAAAGATAAAAGCTCCGCTACATGAAAACCAGAAACATAAAAGTAAAATATCTGAAGCTAGTATTTCCAGACTAGAAAAAATCAGTAAATGCGATGGAAAAACAAATGACCCCCAAGATGGACATGAAAAGAAAGTTGCGTTAAAATCCAGTGTTACTCGGCCAAAAAAGGCCAAGACATGTGAAAGTTGGTTCTGTTTTTTATGTAGTGAAGATACGGTAAAGGACATGAGGCTGTGTATCGGATGCCAAAGATATGTCCACGAGGAATGCGTAGGACTAACTAAGGATGATAAAAATGAGAAGTTTGTTTGTCCGGACTGCGAAAATAATTAAAAGATGAATTTGTTAATTTTGCTTAAAACAAATCAGATAAGTTTATTTTTCGTTAATTTTTATCTAGAACACTGTGTTTGAATTTTGTTAATTTAAAGAAAGCTAATTGTTTAGTTTGTATTTTCTGTTCTCAGTATTATTTTCAAATAAAGAATATTTTATTAGCTTCAAGATGTTTTTTAATGAAACCATTAATTTTACAGTAATCCGATATAAAAAGGGGGTGGCCTTATTTGGGTTCAGCATGGGCCTAGTTAGGAATACCATGTTCTTAATAAGGCTCAGCAAGACATTTTTTAAAACTTTATTAAACAAAAAGTAATAATTATTTTCGCTTAACAGAAATAATTGCCATCGAATGTTCTTATATAACAGTACCTTTTCAGTTATTCTTAAATTTTTCGCTCGATTTTCTAATACCAAACAAAAATGCTTTTTCTTATGTGGGCCTTAATTGGTCAACTTACCTTAGTACTCAATAATAATAACAAACATTACTATTTCTATTTCAAATCCACATAGCAAAATAAACAATAAATTCTAACCAATCTCTACGTTAACGATATGACGTCACATCACAGAAATAGCTATTTATGTATCAAGTTGCAAAATTAAAATGTTTCTCACACTAGAGACGTAAAGTTTGCCCTTCTCGCTTCACTCGTAGGGCAACACGTTGTGTGTGAAAACGCTAATTTTGCAACGTCTTGAATGCAAAATTCTCTGTATTTTTGAGTCATATTAATTTTTATAGTAAATACATTTACTTGAATCTAAAAAGTTGCTCTACATTTTTATATTAACACTTAGTGTCAATATGAAAGCTCATATTGCAACTTGTGCGAAGATATGCATCATTTTGACGTTGAAAACGACAACAAAATTACAGAAAAGTACTTTATAGTATTAATTAAAATCAAAATGCTGCTTTCTAGTTTCGCGTCGTGCTCTTAAATCGTCCCACGTGCTTTAAAGGTTTAGTTATACACTAATATAGTATCAAAATATACTATTTTTAAATTAGTTGAAATTAATTTGCATAGTTCTTTGCTGACAACATTATTAGTCTGTTATAATGCCTGCCATACTCTACTGAAGAATTCAAAGGCATCGCTGTGCCTTTTACTGAATTATATATTATCATACAAAATAATGTTCATATGTTAAGCTGGTGATCCTCCATGAAGTTACTACCCCCATGTGTGGCATCTAGTATTAATAATGTATGCTTATAGATATGCAGAAAAAGGAAATCATTGAATGCCGTGTCCTATGCCTACTTCACGAGATTAATCAAACAAAATATTCAACAAGCGTGTACAAGCGCGTAGGAGCCAGGGGTGCCAATGCCCCCCCCCCCTAAATTTTCAAGTGTTCTTTTTTTCTTTACTACTATTATTTGTCTAATTCCATAAAATTTGTTTTTTATCAGTTGTTTATGTTTTTAATAAGTTCACCCTTTTAAAATTTTTAATTAATAATTTTGGATGTGGCGTCTTGTGCACTAAAAAGTCGTAAGAAATGTGAATTTTTACTGTTCTTCCAAGAATTTCTCGGTCGCGCCGACTGCAGCTGAGCCGAGAGTTTTCCGAGAATTGGGCAAGCAAAACAATTGCAGCCATTGCCAAATTACTCATTTCAATGTGAATCGGCGTAGAGTGAATATAGAAGAGTGGACTAGTAAATTACAATATGTCTCAGAAAAAAATAACCAGTTTTTTTATTACATCTTCAGATGCTGACAGTAATCGGGACTGCAAAAAAAGACGGAAATGTACATTAACATAACATTTTAAAATTCCGATTTTTTTAACGAATCGTATTTTTGGTTTTTAATGAATATTGCATAATAGTATATTACACAACAAGTTTAGAAAAGTAAAGTTTTACTAAACGAATATAGCTGGATTGAGTACGAGCGAGCGAAGCGAGCGAGTAACTTAAAAAGCTATATAAGTTTAGTAAAACTACTATTCTTACGAAGTGTGTACACTATTTTTTCGCATTTTGTATTAGTATTTGTGTGACAGCTGCTGTGGCCGTGTGCTGTTAGCTTGGGTGATTCACTATGTTCATATATCATCATAGCAGCACATTATTATAACAAGCCACGTTGGTCTAGGGGTAGGATACTCGCCTGCCAAGCGGGCGACCCGGGTTCGATTTCCGGCGGAAGCATACTTATTTTAAATTTATAATAATGAATCTCTCTTAAATTAGCGAACCGAAGCGTAGTGCGGGTGACTCACTAGTAAACAAACATAATTATACAGATTTTCTGCAGGTACTAGGTACACACGGTAACTAGATACAGACAGTTTAAAATTTTAAGACAAGCAAACCGTCTCTGTAGTAACCTGACAGAGGTTTGTTTATTACCATAACAACAGTCAATAAGCTTTATTTTTGTGAGTCGAATTAAGTCGAAGTTACAAACTAACGAGAAAAATGAGTCTTGCTACTGAAAATAACTTAGAAAATAGCTCTGAATACATTTTAAATGCCGCTCGAGAAGCATCTACGAGCTTACTTCCGTCAAAATCCAAGGAAAGGTACGAGAAGGTATATGAATAATTTTGTAATTGGAGAAGGATAAAGAACGCATTAGGAACTGATGGAAATATAATGCTAGCGTATTTTTTTGAGAAGGTAAGCCAATTTTATATATATTTTAAAGGGTTTTTCATACAATGTCTTTTATTATTTTAGGAAAAAGCTCTTAAGGCATCCAGTTTATGGTCAACATATTCCATGTTAAAAAGTACTATACAAAGAAACGAAAATGTGGATATATCACAATACAAAAAACTACTTGCCTTTTTAAAGCGTCAAAATGACTCTTATGAAGCAAAAAAATCAAAAGTTTTGATAATGGAAAACGTCACAAAATTTTTAAATGAGGCTCCAGACGATAAATTCTTACTAATGAAAGTGGTACTAATATTTGGTTTGAATGGGGCATGTCGGCGTGCAGAATTATGTAACTTAACAGTACAAGATATAGAAGATACGGGGAAAATTTTTACATGATACGAAAACCACCGTAGGTTCAGAGTGCAACGGATATGAAATTTATCATAAGTATTCACTATTAAGACCCAAACAGATAAAACACAATAGATTTTTCATTTACTATAATCACGGTAAATGCACAATACAACCAGTTGGCATCAACAGTTTTGCAAAAATTCCCCAAAGAGTTGCTGAATATTTAAAACTCCCAGATGCATCTCGTTACACTGGCCATTGCTTGAGAAGAACTTCAGCCACCTTCCTTGCTGACAGCGGGGCTGACATTCAGCTACTTAAAAGGCATGGAGGATGGCAGTCAACTAGTGTGGCTGAAGGGTATATCGAGGAAAGCATTGCCAATAAGTTGAAAATTTCGGAAAGGATATTTCAACACCAAGTACTAGTGGCACCCCAAGAAGGCCATTCCGGAATGCAGATGGAGAATCATAATCGTTTTCAGGAAGAACAAATTGAATTAATTAAATCTGGTGTTATGTTTTCAAATTTGAATAACTGTACTTTCAATATATATAACAATGTTCCTAATATTTAAATAAATTTTCTGTCAAACTGTGTTTTATTAATAGTGACATTACTATACAGTAAAGTGACAGTTCTATGCACCAATGTGCCACTTTATTAATCGATTTTGAATCTAGTAAAATACCACATTATTATACAAAATGCGAAAAAATTTATTACGATTGCATTTAAAGTAGAAACTATAAATTTAGGTGCCCGTGCCTTAGTGCCTACCTAATAACACCTAACAACAACAACCTAATTTATTTCAGATATTGCTGGCACTGATGTGTTGTCAAAGGCGAGGAAAATGTTATTCCTACTACATCAAAAAATCAAAATAGTGCTAGTGAATCAGCAACATTTTTAGTGGAGACAGTGAATATTGAAATAAATGATAGTGATGATAAAACTTTTGCTGATACTGGTACCAACTTAAGTTTAAGTAAGATTTCGGCTGAACAGAACAGAAGCGAATCAAATTCTGAAATGTTAAAAACAGCACTATCACGTCTTTCTGAAGCACCATTCCATCCCAAAGCAAGTAGCATACCTAGACAAATTCTAGGAAGCAGGGATAGAAAGTTTCAGGATGAGTGGTTTGTCAGGTATCCGTGGCTTCATTTTGACGTTAACATTAAAAAGGTTGTTTGTTATTTATGTGTTAAAGCCACTCAATTAAATCTCATAACGTTCACATGCAAGCTGCAGGATGCATTTTTAACCTCAGGTTTTAACAATTGGAAAAAAGGAGACAACAAATTTCATTTGCATGAACGTTCTAGTCTTCATCGTGAAGCTGTTTTAAAATTAGATAATGCAGAAAAGAGAGAAACTATCGCCAGTAAACTAAACATGATTTACGTAAGTGATCAAAAAATAGCTCGAGCTGCTCTAGAAAAAATCTTCACAACTCTTGCATTTCTTGCAAAGCAAGGTTTGGCTATACGTTTTCATTCCGATTATGACAGCAATTTTCGAGAACTTTTAAATCTGAGAAGTGAAGATTATCTTCATCTTAAATCGCTTCTTCAAAAAAATCAGTTTTTGTCTCCTCAGATACAAAATTAAATGTTGCAACAAATGGCACACACTATTTTAAGGGAAATTTTGTTAACCATCCGGAATTTACAGTTTAGTTTGATTGTTGATGAAACATCAGACATAACTAATAAAGAGCAAGTGTCAATTTCTGTGAGAATTGTGAAAGAGACTTTTGCAGTGGAAGAATATTTTCTAGGCTTATATACTACTGCTTCGACTACAGGAGAGACTCTTACACGTTTAATTCTAGATTGTTTAACACGATTTGGCCTATCTCTTGATAATTTACGGGGTCAGTGTTACGCTGGAGGCGCTAATATGTCGGGTACATACAGAGGGGTTCAAGCAAGAATGTTAGAACTACAACCTTTAGCGCTGTATGTTCATTGCAGTAACCACAGACTTAATCTTGCCCTCCAAGATTCTGTCAGAAGTGTGCATATTCTACGAGATACAATGCAGTGGTTGAATGATATTGGTGTTCTCGTGAAAGAATCACCTAAAAGAACAGAGTTATTTAAAGATATTTGTAAAGAACTCGATTTAGATGGAGAAAATCCTAGACCACTGTGTCCAACTAGGTGGACGGTTAGATTAAGTGCTGTTGCCAATGCTTTAAAAAATTATGCAGCTATCACTGATTTTTTGGAAAATAAGGCAACTTCAAAGGACCCTATTGCGTCAAAAGCCCGTGGACTTTTCGACAGAGCAGAAAAATCCATCAATTATTTGGCTCTTCTTGTATGTGAAAAAATTTTTGCTCCAACCGAAGAACTTAGCTTGATTCTTCAAAATGAAAAAAACACCTTTTCTGGAGCAAAAAAAGCTATTGACACAGTCATTGGAGCTTTAAAATTATTAAGAAATGAAGCATCTTTTGACAAGATTTAGAATCAGACAGAAGCTATCGAGTCAAAATTCAATTTAGAGAAGATAAGGTTACCCAGAAAAAGAAATGTTCCAGCAAAATTGAATTACAAAGCCAAATCAACAACTGATTTTCATTTTTCTAATACAAAAGATATGTGCCGATTCATGTATTTTGAAGCATTAGACACAGTGATCGCAGAATCGAAAATCGATTTAATCAATCCGGTTATAAGGACATAATTGATTTACAGCACATATTGCTTTCTGGAATCAAATCAGAAGAAACAAATTACATAAATTTATTAGATCGTTATAATATCAGTCATTCAAGGTATCAAACACAGCACGAGATGTTTAAACAAATAATTTTATCGGAGCCTCGATTGGAGCAGTGTTATTCCCTAGATGACGTCAGAGAAAAATTTGTTGGTTTAGCTCTAGAAATTCAGATGCTGTTCCCTGAATTGGAAAGCTTAATTAATTTGCTACTTGTTGTTCCCGTTACAAGTGCAGGCGCTGAACGGTCTTTTTCTATGTTGCGACGAATCAAAACGTACCTAAGAAGTACGATGACGCAGGAAAGATTAAATCACTTGTGCATTTTACATACCTACAAAGAACAAGCATCACTACTGAATGTCGATCGTTTGATAGACGAATTTATCGGCGTCAATACACATCGACTCACAATATTTGGACAAAAAAGTGGCCAGAGTTAATTTAAGTCGTAGATACCTTTGGCGTGAACGATGTCTAATTGTTATGTTTACATGTGAGGAAGCCAGAAAAATTCTTTCAATTTTCTTAAAATTATTTTAATGTGTACCTACCTATAGTTAAGAATCCAAAGGGTCCAGTCTGTTTTTGCACCTATTAATTAAGAAAGTTTTTTTTATTAACATTTGATGTGATTTTTTTATAAACAATGAATTATAGTTTTGTTAAAATAAAATGTTGAAAAAGTTACCTACCATTTTAAAAAATTGGCCCCCCTAAAATTGAAAACGCTCCTACGCGCTTGAGCGTGTATGAAACAAGAACTATCTACAGAAACGACATTATCAACAGATTCAAACAAATTGGAACATGTAGAAGCGATTCCTGGAAGCAGTGACCTGAAATCGCCAAACAAAGTTAAAGCTGCTGAACGACCGCTTATCGACGAAAACCTTGAAAATTCT
This sequence comes from Agriotes lineatus, assembly GCA_940337035.1. Classification (NCBI taxonomy): domain Eukaryota; kingdom Metazoa; phylum Arthropoda; class Insecta; order Coleoptera; family Elateridae; genus Agriotes; species Agriotes lineatus. The sequence goes on from CALNHX010000547.1 coordinate 116,133, forward strand.
GAAGCAAGTACCGTAGAACCAAAACCTGTTCTATTACAACATTCAACAAAGGCAACAGAAATCAATGAATCTAAAGTCCAAGAGGAGCTAGCAAAGTGGGTTATTTTGTTTAATATCAACCATGTTGCCGTCAATTATTTATTAAAGATAATAAATACGAATTTCCCAATCAATTTACCAGATAACAGCACAAGTTTACTGAGAACGCGAACATTTTCTAATTGTATTATTTCTGTCCCACCAGGAAATTATTGGCATTTTGGTGCGGAAAAAGGAATACAATATGCTATTAAGAAAAATCGGTTAGAAGTCTGGGACAAGATTAAAATTGATATAAATATTGACGGATTGCCACTAACCAAAAGCTCCACTAGTTAACTTTGGCCAATTTTAGAATCCATCCTACGTACTGATGGTCAACCAACGCTGCCATTCGTTATTGGTATTTATCATGGGACCAAGAAACCAGAAACACCTCACGATTTAATGCGCGAATTTATTCTAGAATTTAATAACATTCGACAAGATTTTAAAACTAATCAACTACACCCTGCATGGAACAATATTATATGCGATGCACCAGCAAAAGCGTTTTTGCTTGGTGTAAACTCGCATATTGCATATTTTGGATGCACTAAATGCATTCAAGAGGGTAGTTACATCCAAAGAAAAATGACATATCCTGAAACTGCAGCTATGCTTAGAACAAACGATAGCTTTAAAAGAAGATGACAGGAAGATTTTCATAAGAGTAGTTCGCCACAGCGAAATTAGTAATGTGGGTTTGGTTTCTCAAGTTCCTTTAGATTATATGCACTTAGTATGCCTTGGGGTGATGAAAAAATTACTAGTTTTTTGGGTAAAAGAGAAAAAAGAATGTTGGACAGTAATATTCAAAAATGTACAGTACTTATAAATCAGATCGCAAAACAAGTGCCTAAGGTGCGTATCAAAATATAGACAATAAAATATGTATTACGTCTTTATTTTTTGTAGGAGTTTGCAAGGATACCTCGACCTTTGATAGAAGAATATCAATGGAAAGCAACTAAATTTCGTATTTTCCTTTTGTATTTAGGACCGGTTGTGTTACAAGACATGTTATTGACTCATAGTCAATACGTACATTTTATGGCACTTCACGTTGCCATCAGAATTTTAATTTGCGAAAATTTGTGTATCAAATTTAATGATTACGCTAGACATTTGTTGTTGTACTTCGTGCAAAAATACAGTAGTGTTTATGGTGCTGGATATATTACACACAATGTGCACAATTTAATTCATTTATGTGACGATGTGTTAAGGAATAATGGCCCTTTAGATCACTTTGCTTCTTTTCGATATGAAAATTACTTGCAAAATTTAAAAAAGAAAATTAAGTCCTCGAAATGCCCTTTGCCACAAATAGCCTACCGGATACAAGAAGAACAGCTGTTTGATGCACCTATCACTGACAATTTTCTATTATTAAACGGATCTGACCTGTACCACAGATGTGCCCTTAGATGTGATCTTAGAATTGTGGATAGTTACACAGGTTTAAAAAACTAAAGAATTTTCTCTTTCCCTGAAAGATAATAACAATTGCGTCATGTTGAAAGACAGGTCAATCGTAATAGTAAATAGTATTCTGAAAAGTGTAGATTCAGCAATATTATTGGTAGGTAATAAGTTCAACTTTATAAATCCCTACTTTGATTCTCCATGTTCATCTGTGCAAGTGTTTACTTATTTGGCAAACAAATATCTACAATTAATTATACATTTTCTTACAAAGACATCAAATATAAATGTTTTAAAATTAAAAATCCAGAAGCAAACGATGAGTTTATAATTGTAAGCCTTTTGCATAATATTAATAGTTGGCTTTTTGTAACGGACATTCCTTCGTGCGCCATCAATCCGTTAAGATGGCAGGGAAATAGCTGCAGCCCGATTCCGAGTTCCAAGATGCGTCCAGGACCCGATCACTCCGAGCTGCCGCCCGCTCCGCCGCCGCCGCCAAGGCCGCCGCTAAAGCCGCCGCTGATTCTGCCGATGTTGCCGCAGCCGCCGCTCCCGCAGCCGCCAACGCCCCTGCCCCCGCCGCCAGCACCGCCGCAAACTCAACAAAAAATACCGGTGAGGAAAAACCAATACCGTGACGTCGACCAGGACATCGCTCCTGAAGACGTCAAACTCCAGTGCCCCCAACTCCAAATCTTCAAGTGCTGGAGAATCACGGCCAAAGCCACAAATCGGCCCACACCCATACTCCGTATAATCTCCACCATCTCCGCCACCATCGACGAGCTCCTCATCAACGGCCTCCAACTTTTCGGCCGCAAACACCCTTGCGAGCCCATCAACATCACAGGTTACCATACCTACCAGAAAGCCCCCTAATCACGGACATCTATATGGCACATCCCTGTTAATTTCAATCCAGCCTCCTTTCCTGGAATAAGTTCCAAACTCTCACAGGCCAAAAGACCCGCGTCAACCACCACCTAATGTCAAATAACACCATCTTCAATAATCCCCAAGATAAGGAAAACTGCTACGCCGAAACTCTCCGGAACATTCACCAAGTCCCGAATGACCCAATTTTCAACAAGCCATTCCGAATCCGAACTGCCCACGCCATTTCCCAATTCCCGTTTCTTCGCGGATGACACCGCCATTTGGACTTCCCAAAAAACCTCCCTTTCCGCATCCCGCGTAATGCAAGTTGCCCTCGACCACATCTCCAGGTGGACCAGCAAGTGGAGGATTAAACTCAACGGCGCCAAATCAACCGCCATCCTTTTTCGACATCCGAACTCCTCCCGAAATCACAGACTGGATCCAGCCGACATAAATATTTCTATCCACAACCAAGCAATCCCCCTCTCAAACCAAGCCCGTTACCTGGGGATCACCTTCACAAGAACCTGCTCCCTAAACCTCGACATCCGAGAAACCCTAAAAAAGTCCGAAATCGTTCAAATCTTCTTCGGCGCATCCAAGGCCGCTTCCACGGCTGTGACTCCCGAACCCTCCTCCACACCTACAACACCTTCATTCGCCCCATCATTGAATACCGAGCCCCCCTATTCGCCACTATCAAACCACATTTCCTCCATCAAATCGCAGCATGCGAAAGGCAAATTCTCCGTCGCATATTCCGTCTTCACAGAGAACACCCCAGCAACCTAGTCCACATCGACACCCAAACCACTTCAATATGCGACCGCCTAACCCACCTCCAGCAGAACTATATCAAGCGCACTCTTCATCAAGGCATTCCTATCGCCAACGAAACCCTCATGACCTCCCACAAACCCCTAAACCGTGACGGCGTCCCTGTAAACCGTGTTCCGAGAAAACCCCGACTGCCCTCTTGTCCTCCCTGTACCCTGACCTCCCTGGAATCCTCATTGATACTGTGGAAGACACTCCACTGTCAATGAGGTGAACTTTCAGGGATTTTTCTTTTCTTTTCAACATACCTCCCCCCCTCTAACCGCACTAATAACGCGATAAGCATTGTTAATGCCCCCCACCTAACAGCCAATACTACACCAATTTTTATTCTTATTACAGATACCGGCCTCCGAAGAAAGAAACAACCCCAACATCAGAACCAAAAGCAGAACCACCAACCCATAAGAAGGAAGGAAGATCCCAGGGCTGAAGAGGCCAAAAGCTTAAAACGGCCCCCTCCATAGATTTATAATAAAATAAATAACATGATTGTAAATAATTATATGTAAATATTTTGCTTAATATACGTATTTGATTTGATTTGATTTTTTTGTAACGTAAGTTATGGTAAATAATTGTTGGAATTTAACTACTAAACTCTAATCGCGCAGTCCGCTATTTGTCAAAATTAATAACAAAAGGTCATGCATACACGAGTTTCTAAAAAAGTTTTTACCAATCGTGCTCTAATTATACTGACAAATCAATACATGCAATTTTCAACCAATAAAACGACCGTTTTTCGAAAAATTGCCAATCCAATTACAGCTATAATCAGAATTTTATTGTTTTATCGTTTTCTAGGCAACAGCCAAGTCTTAACTTTACGTTTTAAACTTTTAACTTAAATATTATGGTGAGATGTCACAGTGGAACTCGTGAAGGGCGGATAATGCAATTGTCAGCCTATGATGATAAAACCATTCAAAATTATTGCCTCAATAAACAATAAACTAATGAACGCATTTCGAGGGGTAACCGTCTTAAAATTTCTCACATAGGTTACTACTCTTGCTTTGCTACGCTCGCTCAAGCGGTAAAAATATGCTCGAATGTTAAGACTGGGTTACCCCTCTAAATACGTTAATTACTATTACATCTTAATAATGAACAGTTGGTTCTAATGTGTTTTAGGAGAATATAATTTTTAGAATATTAATGCATTGTACATCAAATAATTAAATATTGTAGTGTCTGATTTCATTCGGTTCACATTGTCTTACTCTGTAAAGCATCTGATAACATTTAAATAAATATTTTGAATGTGAGTTAGTGCAGTCTTATTAGATTATTATAGATTTTACCATTTGGATTATAAACTTTATTTCGTAACCTTTTTGTGTTTAATTTTATTTAAATATTTTTGGATTTTTTGGTTATAAGTTAAAAACGACTATGAAAATTAACCTATTTCCTTGCCTTTAAGAATAACATAGTTGTTTCAACCATAGTTATAAACAATAGAGTGGATCATGTAATAGCTATTAACATATCTAGGAATGTTATGAGTATCATAACTGCCGCAGATGTTGTATTGAAATCCGAGCTCGCAGAGCGAGGATTTTAAAACATCTGAGGCTGTTATGATTCATAACATCCGTGATTTGTTCAATAGTTTATCGGTTGCTGTATGGTTATGGTTGCCATGTACGGTAATGGACTATTACCGTACAGATCAGTTATGATTTAGTTACCAGCCTACTTTTGTATATGTAAACAAGGGATTAATATCCTGCAACCGATAAACTTATATAAATACTTAATATCTACATATAGGATTATGTTTAAAAATTTAAATACCTGATAATACCAAAGAATATGCACATAGAGGGCGTCGAAGTGATTTACGCACTAGAGTCCCTGTATATAATAAGTAAATAAGAGTACGGCAAATGCAGGAACAGTATTTGATTGGTTCCTATGCGTGTACAATAGATCTAGATGCGATTTAGAAGTAGTCGTCAGGTTTTTGATTGTTTGTAATTGTTGACATTCAACTGACATTAAACTTGTAAAATTTAACAAAAACACGCAGTTCGTAATCAATTTCTAAAATAAGGGGCGAAATTTAAGGGTTTTTTCGCACATAATTTTGTTAATCATGTAACTTTTAATTTTCATTTTCCCTTGACCTATTTTCAATAATTTCGTTTTAGCATGACTGGTTGCTCTGTCGACGGTTGCAAGAACCGCTCTGAAAATGGTGTTTACTTAGCTAGTGTTCCAAAGGATGATGTGAGGAACAGAATTTGGCTAAACAAGATCAGCAAGGAAAATTGTAGTTACAAAAGACTAAGAATTTGTGAAAAGCATTTCGACAATGATCAGTGGGATATTAGCGAAAATGGAACAGCTATACCAACAATCATGTTGGGTAAAAGTACAATTCATGAAGCTAACGATGAAATTTCGCCTCAATATGATTTTGATTTAAAAAAAATATGGATCTCTGATAGTACAACACATGAAATTGCGACGAAATAACACAAAATTAAGCCATCTTCTTTGAGAGACAAAACGAAAGAATAATTGTTTTACAAAAATTAAAGAAGACTTTTACCAATGATCAAATTCAAACATTAACAACTACCAAAAATATGTGTAACAAATGCTCAAATGAAACCTTAGAGAGGTCATTAGGGCTGAGATTTTTATGTGGAAAAAGTAGGTATAATAAATTTAGGAAAACAGGACTTCCATTTCCATCTATTCGCACATTAAATTTCCATTTACAGCATTTAAATTTACAACCTGGCATTTTAACAGATGCCTTTATTAAAGATTACAATTTTAAAGAAAAAGACTGCATGCTTTAGATGAAATGAAAAATAAGGAGCATGGACTTCTGTGTGGCCACGAATTCTTTACGTGAGGTGTAACATTGCCAAATCAGGACAATCGTTTAGCTTCTAAAGCTTTCGTTTTCGTGTTAGGTTAATAAAATATTAGAACAATCGTAAGTAACAAACGACTTCCGGGATTGGACCGTGTCATGATTGAGATCGAAGAACTCAACGTTTCGCCCACTTTCGTAAGGGGCTTCATCAGGAGGAAAAAAAACAAAAGAGCACGGTAACTCAACGTGTTAACCACGTCAGAGGCGAAACTCTTTGCAAGGGAAGAGACAGAAGAGCACGGTAACTCAACGTGTGAACCACGTCAGAGGCGAAACTCAACTGACCATCGGAAGAAGAAAGGCGAGAATTTATAGGCAAGCGCCGTCGCGATTCAAATGCCGTCGCGGTTCAGTGGCGGAGGGTGGGGCTTAGGAATTAGCACTTTCCACATAGAAGGTAGGTGAAAGCCTTCGTCCCGATCCAAGATCCGTATCTATCTATGCCATTATTTGTCATTTTACGTTTCGTAAACCCGAAAAATTAAAGAAATTAGAATTACTCGTGTTCAGAAAAATCAGTTCAAATTATTGCAACAAATTGGTTTACTGTTTATTTGTGTGCATCTGCTGAACTGATCTTTAAAGCCTTCTGTCTTCACGTTTTTGATAAATTTTACATGTAAAAATTGTATTATGTCGATGAAAAATAGTGGTATGTTGTTGGCCGCCACGTTTGCTAGATGCAACAAACAAACAAACAACTAATTTGCTTCAATAATTTCCAAAGGCACCACTGATTTTTGTGAAAATGGTTATCTGAATATTTTATTTTTCAGTTTTTCGATATGTGAAATACCAAAGAACGACATAAATAGATTTTTTTCTCTACAAAAAACTTCTTTACAAATTTGCTCTAAGATAATTAGGGAAGCAAATATTTTCATATGAAGAAATTACCACTGAAAACCCTATGGTGCGTAACGCATTTCTACACCCTATATATTTTCAGCAACTGGTTTATGTTGTGCACCTGTACTTAAACACGTGCTTTTAATGTTTCGAACTAGGAACCTACTTAACATGTGTTTGTTTTTTTCAAAGTAAGTAATAAAACTCAAATATGTTATGTATGTACCTGTTACTTTCGTTTGTGAGATTGATGACTTCTGTATAGTAAATGTCCGTCATAATAAATAGTATGTTTAATTTTTCATTATTTCCCACGAACCATACTTTTGTAAATCACATTACAACCTGAAAACATAATTTTTTTCTTGAATTACACTTACCTTGCAAATAATTGATAGGTAGCATTAAGATTGGTACAAAGTTCAGCCAGAAAAATTTATTTGTATTTCCAAATGGGGACTTGCACAACTATCCTAAAATTTTGTGTGTACTGCTAAACTCAAAGCTGAAACCAACAAAGACTTGATCTAACTCCTCAGAAAGTAGAACACCGTTATTGCAATGTGGAAAAAGTAGTCAATGTGCGGCCACAGTATATTTACACATTCAGTAGGGACACGAGCATATCTCCACTTTCCGCAGATTTTTAGTACGCATGCGTTGAAACTGGCGGTCCTTTGACAGATACCCGCAGGATGGCGCCCTCAGTACTCTCTGATTAGTGTACCTGTATAATACTTTAGTAAGAGTAGAGCAAACAGCGAAAAATTTTGGATCATTTTTTCATGGCTACCAAGATTTAATGATATATTGAAAAACAAAGTTGGTAAAACTGACACACGAGTTGTCAGTTTCATCAAATTCGAGGTTAGCAGGTTAGGTTTTGCGTCAGTTTTGACACAGACTGACACAAAACCTAACCTGCTAACCTTAAATTTGATAAAACTGACAACTCGTGTGTCAGTTTTACCAACCTTGTTTTTCAATACTTCATTAAATCTTGGTAGCCATGAAAAAATGATCCAAAATTTTTCGCTGTTTGCTCTACTCTTACTAAAGTATTATACAGGTACACTATCTCTGATTAGAGTCCCTGTATATGAAAGAGTTGGGACATGTAGGGCGACTTGTTTTGGATCCACAAACCATGGAGTACCTGATTTTTGCCGATTTTAAACTTTATGCATACTTCTGTCAACTAAAACAACTGAAATATATCTTTGCTACATCACATGGTCCTTGATTTGTGGATCCAATGGCTCAACTCTTAATACATATAGGAACTCTATCTCTGATCAGAGCCAGTAGATATAGAGAGTACCGCCATTCTTTGATCCGTGAAAATGCCGCTATCGCCGCCATTTTTGTTCCCACCAGCAATGACTGATTCAGGTATGTCTAAAATTTTACTTGAAATTGGCAAAACTGTAAGTCTATGTTAAATTCGAGGTTAGCAGGTTACGTTTTGCTCCAGTTTGTGTCAAAACTGATGCAAAAACTAACCTGCTAACCTCGAATTTGAAATAGACTTACAGTCTTGCCAATTTTAAGTAAAGTTTTGGATTGCCAACAAACGTCACTTTGACGGAATTGTGTTACAAACCTGAAAGTGACGCATATGTCAGAGGAATAAACATGGCGGACGTGGCGGTACTCTCTATATCTACTGGCTCTGTCACTGATTAGAGTCCCTGTATATGAAAGAGTTGGGACATGTAGGGTGACTTGTTTTGGATCCACAAACCATGGAGTACCTGATTTTTGCCAATTTTAAACTTTGCGTATAGTTCTTTCAACTAAAATAAATGAAATATATCTTTGCTATATCACATGGTCCTTGATTTGTGGATCCAATGGCTCAACTCTTAGTACATATAGGAACTCTATCTCTGATTAGAGACCCTGTATATTAAGATTAGAGATGGGACATACAAGTGATCAATGCTGATAGGTTGGAACCAATTTCCATGGCCTGCTGAATTGTGTGACAAATGTCAAAGTGACAGCCGGCCATGGAAATTATTAATGTCATTTGACGTTTGTAGTTTTTGCTGTAATTACAAGTGGCATTCTCTTTATGTGATTTTGTATTAGGGCATTCATTCATTCATCACCTTTAGCCTACTGACATTTCGATGTCGAGGATCATTATTGTTAATAAATTTTACTAAAATGACTGGCTGTTCAGCAGTTGGATGTAAGAATCGTTCCAGCAAGAACATTTCTGTGTTTAGGTTTCCAAAAACCCTTACAAAGTATGTGTAGAAAGATCTGGTATTAAGATCTTGCAGCATGAAAAATCGTACAAATTATGCGAAGAACATTTTACACCAGACCAGTTCGTAACGACAACAGGCAAAAACCAATGTAAAAGACTAAAATATAATGCAGTGCCATCATTATTCCACATAAACAGTTGTGGGAGCGAATTCTATTCAGATAAAAATGTTCAAGAAAATTTTAAAAACAAAGTTACGTATAATTTTCCTGAAAAACTTAGTGCTACCCTTCATTTTGACAGCGACAACATTTTGGAAATTTCTAAATTAAAAGACATTATTGCAAATCAAAACATGTTTTTTGAATCTGAAGGTGCAAAATTATGTTTGGCCTCACTGGAGCTGTCAATTACTGGTCTAAAAGTAAAGACGAAATAGAAAAAAACTATAAATTTAAAAGATCATCTAAACCGGCCACACCATGTGTTTGGCAATCACAAAAAAATACTAGGAATAATTTTGTAGCAAAGCAAAAATGGAATCGGGAGAGGTATAGTCATATATTAAATCTTATTCAATATTTTGTTACTTATCTTCTATCTTTATATAGGAAAATCAAATTTCTTATTTAAAAACCTGTAAAATTTACGAAAAGAACAAGGAAAACAGCAAATGACATCTAGAGTTTACTTCACAACATGGACAATAACCTTGCGGAATCATATAATTCTGTTGTAGCTAAATTTGTTAGAGGCAAGCAAATTACTTTTTCGTTAAAAGGATCATATTAAACCCGATGCACTGGAGTTGCTTTGTTTATTAATTAATACATGCTTATAATCGGATCTGTTAATCCTCAGTGACCGAGGCCGTAGGCATTACAAATACCACCAGCGCCAAGGTATAACGGCAATAAAATGGTGAATTACTGGACCTGATTTAGCAAGATTCTGTAGTTACAAAAGTGATTATTGCCTTTACTTTGCAATTTCTTAAACAATTATTAGCTTTGACATTCAATTATATGGTTTGTACGAATAAACACTCATATTAATTTGTTTTTATACATATAAAAATTAAAAATACCTATACGTTATTTCAATGAAAAGTAACTTTAATGCCACTGTACATACATTTATGTAATAACTTCTATAACAACTCATTTTTGAGCTTTAATTGCTCGAGTATTTGTTTCCGTTGTTGAATTTCTTTACTTGCAATTCTTCTCAATTTTTATTTCATTCTATAATGGCTTTTCACAATTTGTGCCATTCTTTTGATACACTTGCATGACTTCTAGTATTACGAATGCTAATTGTTGGTGTTTTTGGTAAGTTTGGTGTAGTAGGTACTACGTGATCTACTAAAATGTAAATTTTAAGATTTATAAACTATAATTTTAAGTTTATATAATAGTTACTCACTGCTGACATTACTGCCATTCTTTTTATCAATATCTTCTGCATCATTTGTTGTTCCCAGTAGCCTACACCTGGTCTATTATATGTTGTTTTGAAAGTATTTCAGAGTTCTCTAAAATAGATAATGTTGAACTAAAAATTAATTTGATAATTTTGAACTAGATACCATTCCGATAGATAGAATTTTTGGCCTCTACCTGTTGTCTGGACGTTTTCAATTTTATTTTTATAACCTTTTGAAGCTTATCCACTTATTCCCTGTTCGTTTTACCCATACTTTTCTTTAATGTCTTAATTTTCCCATCTTCAGCCATTGGCCTTTCTCTCTGTATTGATTTATTAACAATTTGTCACTTCTTCAACGCAGCGTTTTCAACATCGCTTTGGGGAAAATTGCGCCTTTCAGCTCCTGCCACACGTGAGTCTTAGAAGTAACAGCATACGCATAGTTAAAAAGGATGCTGAAACGTAAAAGCCCCTTAATCAATCATATCAAATAATTTTCTGATTACCCTAACAATTTTAATTACCTACCTTCTTCTTGCTGCTACATTTGATTAACGTGGTTAATTACAATATTTTTATAGTGTCAGAGAAATCGCGCATTTGACAAGTTATACCGGGAGTCTATATTTACACAGCTGATTGCAATGTTCTTACATGTTTTTAAATGAATTTGTAACTAACTATACGTAAACCCAAACTGAAACAATTTTAAGGTTAGTTCTCGCGCTTCTGAACCTTTGAATAAATATAGAATTCTGAACTTACACTTTACTAGTTCAATCTACTCGTCGCCAGGAATAAATTCATCACGTTTGGTTCGTAATTCGAAATACAAACGAACAGAATGCAGTTTGTTCAGTTCACAAAAACGAAAACATTTTCTTGCACTAAGTTAAGTCTAAGTAGCCAAACGAAGAAAGCTTTACAAAGAAACTACCTAATTAAATAATGTAAATAGATAATTTATACCTAGCTACAGTCTGTAAAATCCGACTATGAAAATCAGACGCAATTTTTATTGATAATGAATAATTATTTTCGTTATTTGACATTTAGAAATTTATTGTGTAACGTAAATGTCGGTTTGGTAATGACATCTTGAAATTTTGTTTGAAAAACAGAAACTGATCAATTTAGCCTCGGAAACTGGTTCCACTTGTCCCATCTCTTATCTTACTTAATATACAGGGTCTCTAGCCATCGTGGGTATGTGTTTTAACTAGTATAAATGTGAAAGTTTTCGATGCCGATTTGTTCAACTTAGAACGTACTATATCGAATTTGAATAATTATTCTACATAGTTATTATTTCCATTGATTTATGTTGTAAGACAGAATAGTAATGATGCCAATATTACAACTTTCCTATACTTCAGTATTCATTCTAAAGGTTAATCAATGATTTCGTTACTATCTTGTATTTTCTTCCTGTTTAAAAGCTATTTTTAGCAGGAATATTTTTTCTGTCTAATTATATATTTGAGAACTGGTCCACTAGGGATTTTAAAAAGTTCTTGTAAATAATTATTAATCCATACTAGTAATTGTACACCAAGGCATTGTGGTTCAACTTTTTATCATAAATGTGGATTTAGTTGTCTAGGCAATAATTAACATGAGGGATAAAATAGTAGATTATGCAATAAGGGAGAGAAATGCGTTATTTTGCTTCGCCATCGAGTCAGAAATTGCACTGAAGCAAAATAGCATTCTCTCCGAGTTGCATATACTATTTTTTTCAAGTTGCAGGAAGATTAAAAACGAAAAACCCGTTTTTTTAAACGTCATTTATTGACATTTTAGTTACAATTATTTTAAAATTAGTAACCTATGGTAAATTTTAAAGTTGGGGGCACTGTAAGTCATTATGACAAGAGCTCACAAATATGTCAAATTCGAGGTTAGCAGGTTAGTTTTTGCGTCAGTTTGTGTCAAAACTGACACAAAACCTAACCTGATAACCTCGAATTTAGCATAATTGTTGTGTCAGTCATAATGAAAACTCCCTAGGGAAATGTTTGTCTTATTTAGTCTCTAGGGAGCAAATGTTCTACTTCTGTCACAATTTTGATGCTATAGAAACGGACTTCTAAACTTGTTTACAAATTTAAATGAAGACTTTTACTCCCAATTCAACAAATTTAATAAGTATATATTCTTTGTAAGTATCTCCAAATTTTATGTAATGCATTTGTACCCGTAGATTTTTCTAGGAAAGAACTGTCAAATTAAATACCTAATATGCCGCGGGATAGAAAAACTAAACCATTTTTGCTTAATAGCGTGATAAAAGCTATTGCCAGACAACAATGGCTCGACTGTCGATAAAATTTTTAACCAAGTAAAAGCGACGCGAAGGACATCCCGGCGGATTTCATCAAAGCGACGGAATGTGGTTCATCATATACGGCGAGCACTGAGATATAGTGTTTTTATATCAAAGAAACCAGAATATCTGTATCAAAGGCTAAAACATCGAAGTGAAATTCATGAACGAGATACACGCTACCAATATAAACTGGACATACCTCAGCATAATACAAAAACATTTGAGTGTGGATTTTCTTATGTTGCACCAAAGATCCTAAATAAATATGCAGTAACTAAAGAAATCTCTGTAGAAAAATGTAAAAAAATGGTTAAGTCTAAATTGTGATTAGATTACCTAATTTTGTTTGTGCGATATCGCATATTTTATTTTATATTGTATACTGTTCTTTGTTTTGCTTATCTGAATGTGATATTGTCAACTTTTCTTATATAAATGTAGTGCTAGTGTAGTATATGTATGTGATTGTGTGGGTAGGGTTGAGAATTGTCGTGTAGATGAACCCTACCTTTTATACTACCAGAGGTATAATAAATATTATTATTATTATTATTATTATATGGAGTCGAAAATGGTCTTCTGAAACAACGAGCTAGAAGATATGAAATTGATTCGGAGAATAGTTCTTCTATGAAAGCCAATAAATCAAGCAATAGCAATAACAACCTAGAACCGGATTCTAGAGATTCTAGAAACAGAACGTCTCCAGAATCTACGCCAGAACAAGAACCAATTCCTGAAACTGATCACCCTGAACTCGAAAGTAGACCATCAGGATCGCAGAGACGGTCGAGTCATAACGTCAAGGGTAAGGTTTTATTTAATATTACCGTCTTCCATTTTTAATCACTAACGTTTTAGATGAGAACAATGACGCAGAAATGACACCTGTTAATTGCGACAACGAAGACGGTCTGTGTAACTTCAAGGAGCAACGTTGAAGCCACTACGGTTGTGAGGAAGAACCATCAGATGATTATATAAATTTTATGTAAAGCCTTCATCTCCAACTGCCATTTTTCGGTGCGTATTTGCACCTCCAAATTGTGCAACTTTTCCATTTGCCTGATTTGCAGTTCGTGGATTTCTTGCTTGTGTTTCAGTTTGAGCAAATGCTCCTCCCAGAACGCCTTTTTTTGCACATCTGCAAGTTCTTCTTTTTTCACAGCCCACGTTTCCAATTTATGTAGCAGTCCTTGGCCCTTTGCTTTGGCAGGTTTCAAAGCTGCCGATTTGGCCTGTCGTAATTTGCTGGCATTAAATGGTGTTTCTAGAAAAAAAATATATAACTAGTTTTAAATTAAACTTGAACAATTTTGTGAGCATACCAGGTGGATCTTCTGTACTTGTGGAAGCCTGCACAAGATAATCATAGGCGACAGAATTCTCACACTTATCTTGCTCTAGCTCTATCTCGAACCGACTGGAGTCAAGTGATGTCGCTACCAAATACGCATCGCTCGACTGACCATTAGTGACCGTGTTGTTTAAAAAATCTTCGTCACTTTTTGATGCTGTAAAACATTCCTTATTAGTAGTCGTCGACTTAAATAATTTACTTGAAATAATTTACAATCACAATCTCCTCCAAACTGGTCCTGATTACCGGTAATTTGAGGACCCAGTAATCCCAACAACTCTTCATCAATTTTTGTATCCGGTACTTGAGAGGGGCCTCCACCTGTCTTTCGAATGTACAGCTTTCTGTCAGCGTATTGTTTTTTTGAAGTTTTTTAATATTTTCATATTTTGCCTTTAGCGATTTTGGATCCCTTTGGTAGTTCGAGCAAGCGTTGAACTCCTTGGAGAGTAGGGTCCACGCAGTCCATTTTTCTTGGTTCGTACTTGCGTTAGTTTTATTGTTTTCAATGATATTAAAATAACATGGTTTTTTAACAAGTCCTATCAACATCATTCTGTCTTCATCTGAGAAATTTGCACTTCTTTCAGTCTTTGCATCCGACACTTTTTCAAATGAAGTCATTGTGCCTGAAAATATTAACATCAATGATTCTGCAAATTGTAATCAATTGCAATTTACATACCTTTTAAGTTTAATACCCACAAATATCAATACGTGCTGAACTATTTATCACGTCGACTTCGCAAAGATGTAGGCGGTAAACCGTCAGGCTGTCATTTTTGACCTTAGTGAAGTTAGCTGCATAGATAATGTAACCCCGCGGGGATATAATGAAATCTCTCTAATAAGAGACAGAAACATAGAGACCCTGTATACTTACTTTTTATACAGGGTCTCTATCTCTTATTACAGTGCCTTTATATAGACAGTGGCGACAATACAACTAAGCCACACCCCCGCCGCCATATTTATGCAAATTTCTAACGGGTGTTTATTTAAATCCGTGATCAGAGTCGACTGTGATACGTGTTTTACGTTTGGCAGTACTGAAAACATTTGAGATTTGCAGGTTAAGATTTGCGTCAGTTTGTGTCAAAACTGACGCAAAACCGAACCTGCTAACCTCGAATTTGACATAGACTGACAATACACTTCAGTACTGCCAAAAGTATAACACGAATCACAGATGATTTAGCATAAACATGGCGGCTAAAACCACGTGATCTAGGGAGCCAATCAAAAATAGGACACCTCATTGTCGCCACTGTCTATATAAAGGCACTGTATCTCTGATTTTGACATAATTTTGAGATTTTGACGGTTAGTTATTGTTTTGTGGGTTGCCGTGCATATAGGTATTGTTCTGTGCGTGTATTGTTTATTTCCATTTATAAACGTTGTAAAAAATGGAATTACCAAGTAAAGGAGTAAAACGGAAACGTGATAAATGTAGTAACGTTTTTGCGGTGAAGTTTTGCCGTTCAAACACAAATTCGGTCGAAATTAGCCTATTTAGATTTCCCAAGGATGTTGAACGGTAATTATTTAATTGAATTTAGAAAAACTTTCTATAACTAACTACATATATTTAACGCAAGTGCAAGCGATGGATGAACAATTGTGACTGTGAATATTTGTCAAGTTTGGGTCCACATTTGTATTCGTCGATGTATAGAGTGTGTAGTCGACATTTTGACCAGCAACATTTTGTAAAAGGAATTGGACACACACCAAGGTTGCTACGAGATGCTGTTCCAACACTAAACCTTCCTTAGAGACAAGCAGATTTACATTGGATAAATGTAAACCTAATTGACCACTCATATGCTAGTGTTATGCCAAGTACAGGTAATTATTATTTATTGTTTATATTCCGTTATTCAATAACCACAGTATATTTACCTATTGCTATTGGTAACCTTGTAGGTAAACCTGCGGAACTACAGCCAGGTCCTTTCCGGGAATCTCAGCCAGAAGCATCTGTTATGCCAACTACAGGTAATTATTACTCATTGTTTATATTATGTTATTCAATAACCACAGTATATTTACCTATTGGTAACGTCGTAGATAAACTTGCGGAACTACAGCCAGGTCCTTTCCGGGAATCTCAGCCAGAAGCATTTGTTATGCAAACTACAGGTAATTATTACTCATTGTTTATATTCTGTTATTCAATAACCACAGTATATTTACCTATTGGTAACGTCGTAGATAAACCTGCGGAACTACAGCCAGGTCCTTTCCGGGAATCTCAGCCAGAAGCATTTGTTATGCCAACTACAGGTAATTATTACTCATTGTTTATATTCTGTTATTCAATAACCACAGTATATTTACCTATTGGTAACCTCGTAGATAAACCTGCGGAACCACAGCCAGGTCCTTTCCGGGAATCTCAGCCAGAAGCATTTCAAGCTGGAAACAAACTTTCTGTTTCCGTTAATTTGTCGGCAGTGTCAGCAGATACTGTGTTACCACTATTGACAAGTCCTCCAAGCAGCACACAAACATCCACGCACTTGAGTGCACATACACCCCGAAAAAGGAAATTAAGGAACAAAATACGTTCCCTGAGGGCCAAAAATTCATATATGGCAAAGAAAATTGACATCAACACAGAAAAAGATATGTCAATGGCAACTATCGAAGATTTTAAATATTTATGTGACAAATATTTACCCAGTACGTGTGCCAATTTTGTTAAGCTGCAAGCCGAACTGAATAAGAAGACGCCAAATCAAAGAAGATATCCAAAAGAATATCTTCAGTTGTGCTTAAAAATTTATTTTATGGGCCCAAAAGCTTACAGGGATCTGTCTACTTTATTTATTATTCCTTCAAAAAGGACTCTAAACAGAATGACGAAAAATTTTCAGTTTCAACCTGGTTTGAATGATTCAATTTTTGAAGGTTTAAAAATCAAAGTGCAGACTTTTAAAGATATTGATAAAAATTGTTGCCTCTGTCTTGATGAAATGGCCATTAAATCTCTTTTGTTTTAGAGCATAAACAAAGATGAAGTTGTTGGGTTGGTAGATCTTGGGGAAGGGATAATTCTAAAGCCTACTTTGAATTGTTTAGTTTTATTAATCAAGGGTATTTATAGCAACTGGGAACTGCCCCTTGCTTATTATTTTCTGTACAACACTTGTACACCTACAGAGTTACACTGTATAATTGAGACGAGTATTCGTAAATTAAAAACGAATGGTCTTTTTGTAAAGGTTGTAGTGAGTGATATGGGCTCTAGTAATATTAGTGTAAGTAATAAACTTCATATAACACCTGAGCATCCATTATTTGTACTTGATGGTGAAGAAGTTGTATATATTTTTGATGTTCCTCACCTCCTCAAAGCCACAAGAAACATGCCGATGAAACATATTTTTCACTTTGATGGAAAATCTACATCTTGGTCCCATATTGTTGATTTTTATAAACAACACAAATCGCAACTGAATCGATTGGCTCCTAAATTGCAAGATGCACATATACATCCCTCCAATCCAGAAAAAATGAAAGTATTTTTGGCAGCACAAGTATTAAGTGCTACTGTTGTTGCAGCAATGACTACGTATGGCAGTCTAAATAAGCTCCCCCCTGCTGCCACAGCAACAATAGAAGTTATTGAACGCTTTGATAAACTTTTTGATATCCTAAATTCGATCAAAACTAAGAATACGAAAGAGTTTAACAGAGCTTTCAAAGGGTTAGATTACCAAATACATTTTTTAAATGACATGTTAATTTTTTTGGATAAACTTAAGGTGTTGAACAAAAATGGCATCGATGTCACAAACCGTGTTAAGTTTATTAAGGGATGGAAAATATCTATTAATGGAATTATTCATTTATGGGTACATAGCTTAAAGCCCTGTGGATTTGAATTTTTGCTCAATAGGAGATTGTGCCAAGATGCATTGGAAAATTTCTTTGGATCAGTTCGCAAACAAGGAGGCAATTCAATTAATCCTACTCCTATCCAATTTCAACGGGCATTTAGAAAACTATTTGGTATGAAATTCCTATATTCTTCTGGTTCAGAAAACTGCACTCCAGATTTAGAGCAAATGTTAAACGTAGAAATCAACAAAATTAATCAATTTGAGGATACTAATGATTCTATTTTACCAATTACTGTGGCAGTTACAGATTGTGATTATCACTTACACGACATAGAAAAAAACTCATACGATACACTTGCGGATACCTAATTAAAAAATGTTTATCAATCCATACGTGTAATTGCTGTGAGAAGTATGCGAAGGAGCATGATGAAATGGACGAAACTACACTGTATTCACATTTTCGGGCATATGAAAATAAAAATCTGGATACTTTTTGAAATTTGTATATGCCAAATAAAAATTTTTTTTCATATATTTGTCATTTGGAGGACATATTCAAAAATAAATTTGAAGAATTTGTTGTACAAAAAGATTGTTTAGCGCATTGTATATCCTACTATTCCCAAATTATTTTACAACACCCGTGCGAGCATTTTCCTCTACTCAAATTGTATGCTAGAATGCGACTATTTTATTGCCTAAAATTTGTCAACAGAAATTTCAAGGTAACAAATGCCAAAGGGGAACGAGCTAGTAGAAAAAAAATTATTTGGCAGCATTTATGAAAGTTTATTTTAAGTTGCTTAATTATGATAATATAGTTTTAGTTTTGTATTGATAGGTATGTGAATAATTTTAATTGGGCACGTTACCAAATTATTTTCAGCTCTACAGAAATCTAAAACGTAGAAACAGACTTTGCTTATCATTTTCTTACATCATCTGATTTTGCTAGGATCCTTCCAAATTAGGAATTGCAACATTTTAAAAATATTTCTGTAAAAGTTGATGGTCGAATTTGTTAATGTCAGTCAAATAACAAACTTTTTTTAATGCTTAAGAAAGCTAATTTTAATTGGGATTTCATTGGTATAAATATGGTTTTGTGTTTCTTTTACATTTATTTGTTGTATACCGAAAATTAAAAGTGTCAAGTTTATTTTAAGTTGTGTAATTATGATAATATAATTTTAGTTTTGTATTGATAGGTATGTGAATAATTTTAATTGGGCACGTAACCAAATTATTTTCAGCTCTACAGAAATAGAAAACGTAGAAACAGACTTTGCTTATCATTTTCTTACATCATCTGATTTTGCTAGGATTCTTCCTAATTAGGAATTACAACATTTTAAAAATATTTCTGTAAAAGTTGATGGTTGAATTTGTTAATGTCAGTCTTTGAAGGCATACATTTAAATTGCGGTACTGATTCTTCAAACAACATATCTGTCCAACATTTTATATATTTATTCAACAAATACAGATAAATAATGAAAATGCAAAAGAGGTGTCGCTTATAGGTTGCATTTTGAAGACTTTTGTTTTGGAGTAACTTCTTCTAGGCGAAGACTATTAAAAGCAACCTGCAGTGCCTGCACTTTCTTTGGTACATTTTTAACACTGCATTTACAGATTTACCATTAAAACCACAAGATATAACAATTTCTTCTGAAACTGAAGTAATTTTGAAAAGATGAATATACAAAGAGCAGTATAATTTAAGAGCTTCTGGCAAAACATTTCGCAATCATGTTTTATTAGCTAATAAAGTTTAAGCAATTAAGTCCATTTCGTTTCACTCAAAAAGGTGATATGTCCAGTTTTTCTGTAATTTTATATATATTTTACAACGCAATTAGTGTGCCAAGAAGTGTCAGATTCTAAATTAAATTTGTAATTTTTGATTTATGCAATGTAAACGTAAATTTTTTATATTGTATGCTCGTTGCAGAATATTTCTAAGCTGTGGATATGCAACCCATTTAACTACTACTACCATAAGCCCGGCTTCTTCCATCTGAAATAACCACACACAAAAAATTAGAAGATAGGCAACCCATGCTGTTTTCACTTTAAAATATACGGTGTCACAAAGTTATACTTGTGAATCCGCGCAATAGGGGTGTGGAAATTCACAAACCTATACTCGTACGCCGGAGTAACAAATCCAAGGTCAAGTCTTAATATACTTGTATATAATGCGATTAATATATCTTACCAACAAAATAAAGAAGGAACCCATAGCCGTTCTAGATATAGGTAGGTGCCTTTCGCAGACTCTTGTCTGTCTTCTTTTTTCAACTATTTCATCTAGTTTATAAGAAATTACAAAAATGTTGACATTATTAGATTTACAATAGCGTGTAAGTTTAAAATTAATCTGTACACAAACAAAAATGTAGCTATCGTTTGTCTAATACAATAGATGCAGATCGGACAAAGAATATGTACAGATAACCCCTCATCATTTTATTTAAGTAGGTATAAAAAGATTCTAAAGTCGAAAATAAATGCTTTCATTTTCTACAATCAAGGATGTTAAAGGCATTGGAAAGTTGGATGCGGAGCACAACAGTATCTTTTTCCGTTCTTAAAACACATGACCTATTTTAAGTGATATATTGTGTACCGCCAGGTTGTAACAAAATATATAAGTATCGCACTTTAATGTAAGTATATTTTACATGGCATGGTAAATAGCAGAATGTGGTTTGGTTAAGCTAAGTAGTATTAACGATTGCGGACTTAATGTCCCAATATAATTTGCTAGCACTACATAATAAATACGTTCCTTTAAAGAACGTCGACTGGATGTTCACAATATTTACATATTTTTGACGCCTTCCCTAGTAATGTTCACAATTTTACGTAAAATAGAGGTTATCTGTTGCGACCTAAAATTTCTGTAAACTGTTTACATATTGGTGTGCATACCCGAATAAGATGTTACGTCTATTACATCTATTTGCCGTAGTCTGTACATTGCCACAAGTAATATTTTGTATGCAAACAAATTCAAGAGGTGGTGGGACGTCTATTTTATGTAACTGGTTTACTGGGAGAGAATCTGCATCACAAAGAACTATGATGAAGAACTTCGAAACTTACTCACATTCGAACTTGCTCCCTTTCCGTTATCGCTTTTCAGTGAACAAGGCATTATGCGCAAGTGCGTTAAATCTACGCTGTACAAACCATTTAAGCAATGCCCTAGTGATATTATTTGTAATAATTACGTCGAATTCGTTCAATCAAAGTATACATCGTATTTGACGGATATCACAAAAATTCTGAAGACCGAGGTACGAAATACGCGAAGCGATTGCGAAGCTCAGGGATACATACTTCGGTGAACATACTTCTCGCCGAAATAATGATTCCGATCGTAGAGAAATTTCTAGCCAATGACAGAAACAGAAATTGCACGATTGAAATGTTAAAATTAAAATTTGAAGCTGCGAACTTCACGATCAAGCAACCCACAGAAGATGCAGATGTGCTAATAGTAACAACGTCAAAGAGCGTTTTATCTACGTTTCATTCTGCAATAGTTGTTGGCGAAGACACACATGTTCTTAAGAGCCATTTACACGAACAACAACTTCTGATACAGTGACGTTACAAGTTTTCTCTGTCTAACATTCACGTGTATTAGAAAGAGACAAACAATGTCTTAGAAGTCCGTTTCTGCAAAAAACTTGTACCGGCAAACCACATAACAAATTTATGTTAAAAATGCGGCAGTGGAAAAGAGAAGAAATTCAATTACTGATACAATTGAATGAAAACTACCCTGTTTTATATACCGTAAACTGGGTATACTTTGCGCCTGCAGTTGATAAATTGCACCACTGCAGCTTTTGAACAATAAAAATTATTTCTGTATTTTCTGCCATCACTACCTAAACGAATTTTGCACATCTTTCATTGGGATGTGTCGCCACCTATGGAAACAATTGTAAGTCTTTACACAAATTGTGGTTCTAGTTTTAGCTATTTCTGTAATGGTGGTTAATTGACAGCTTCGGAGATTTGTGCAAAAATTTTCTTCGTTGTAACTGTGTTAGATTATAGTGGTAATTTTGGTGTTTTACAAGCGGGTTGGTAGGTATATGCACTTTTATATTGTATTTTGTTAATTTAGTTAAATATAAATGATAACCTAGGTAACCTCACAAAATTAAAACGCGGGAACTTTGTGGACAACTTTGCACCACGACCTTGAGTGGTGCAAAGTTTCCCTGAAGTTCGTAAGTGCGCATTTTCAACAGTGTTAGCACAATGGTGCAAAGTAAACTTTATAATTTTGTGTTTATTTATAGATAGTTTAATTTCGAATTTAAAACATGCCTCGTCATCATAAACGGAAGTTAGGTGCCCGTCGATATGGTGACTACGGGGTACGGACGTTTCGCCCCCGCCGATTCGCCCCCGACCGTTTCGCCCCCGCCGTTTCGCCCCCAGCCGTTTCGCCCCCTAACCGTTTCGCCCCCGAACCGTTTCGCCCCCGAAGTTTTACCTCTAGCTTTAGCCAGCTTCAGCTGTTTCCAGTTGCACCACGAGGAGGTAGCTGGTAGACTTTCTGCAACCGTTTTTTATTATTATATTTAAATTTTTTTTGTGTTTGTGTTTTAATTTTTTTTTATTGGTTTTTGTTTGTGTTTTAATTTTAGAGTGTTTTAGTAGATACATATAAAGAAAGATAAATCTTTTAACATCGATATTCCGACGTGTAACCGGAATAAATTCAAATTTTGTACGCAATCCCACGTAAGTAGAGTGGCTTCAAAGCAAGAAGTACATAGGTGTGGCTACAGTTATGCGCCAATAGACGGTATCAGTGGCGTAGCAATGGGTATTTTTAGGGGGGCAAATTAAAATTCCCATTTTAAAGGAAAACTTTTCATGCTGATTTATTTTTGGTTTCAAATGCTAGATAAATTAGCATGTCATAAGAAGTACAAGCTCTACCAGAAGCTCGCGAGGCCGCCCTACCCTAAACGCTTTCCGCCGCGGGAGGACTCGCCGTGCGTCACACGCTCCATTTCGCGCGAGGCATTATTACTAAATTTGCCCGTTTTGCTGTGAATTTTTGCCAAAGCTGTGCATGGAACTTCGCCATTTGGTCGTGGCCGCATTTTAGACAACAGCTGGGAATCTGGCAGAGGGCGCAGGACAAAGGCGCTTGAATACGCGTGCGACCTGAGAAAGTTCGAATATGGCGCTACGGACAGTAAATGACTAACCCCAATGCGTCATTTAGCTACCAGACTGTAAGGTGCTCGGCCAAACCCCTTTTTGGTATTATTAAAGAGTTAATAGTCATGGAAATATATAATAATATGGTTGCAAATATCCGGAACGGATAATGAATTCCACAAAAACCAATATTAGTGTGATATTTTGCTGTAATGGTAATGGTGATATTGCTCCTCCTTATGTAAACTATAAATCTGAAAAATTGTGGGACCTGTGGACAAATGGTGGCCCAGCCAAAACAAGATACAACCGTTCACGATGCGGGTGGTTTGATACCTACATTTTTCAAGACTGTTTCGAGATGACCATGTTACCAATCCTAAGGCGACAGACAGGCTATAAAATTCTGATAGTAGATAACTTAAGTTCGCACATCAATCCACGTGTTATTGAACTATGTGAACAAAATGAGATTAAGTTTATAGCTTTGCCTCTCAACTCAATGCACCTTATGCAGCCATTAGATGTTGCTTATTTCCGTCCACTAAAAGGGATGTGGCGAACCGTTTTGGAGAAGTGGCGAAAGACACCTAATGGTAAAAGATGTATGACTTTGCCCAAAGAATCATATCCTACTTTATTAAAAGAAACTTTATTAAACCTTACTAATTCAGCTGAAACTATAAAATCTGGATTTAGGAAAACTTGTATAGTTCCATTTAACAAAGAAACTGTACTAAAAATACTTCCTTCCATCACAAATTTGACAGATACAACACAGAGTGAAGTAGGCAGTGAAGTAGGAGAAAGTTTCCTTAAAAGGTTGGAAAGTTATCGGAATGCTGACACCTCGACAACACGTCAAAGAAAAAAGAAATTGGCTATTCCACCCGAGAGAAGCATATCTTTAGAAGATGTTGAACTCTCAAAGATGTCGTTGCCAGGAGAACAAGCCACTGCTTCCAATAAGAACAAGAAGAAACGAAAAGCATCTACCAACAGCTCTGTTTCAGATGCTGATGACATAGTATCCCTTGCGAGCTCTTTCGAAGCAGAAAGTTTTGAAAATATATCTGGCTCTGAAGATCACAGTACTTATGGTACAATCCAAGAAATTCCCGCAACTGATCAAATCACACCTGAAAAACACACTGCTGCAAAAAAGGGACACCATGTTATTGTGAAATATAAAGAAACTTACTATTCGGGAGTAGTAACAGAATTAACAGAAGAAGGAGCAGTTGTAAGTGCAACGCAAAAAAGTAATCAGACATGGAAATGGCCTGAAAAAAAAAAGATGAAATTCTATATAGACAAGAGGAGATTGTTGAAATAATTAAAAAACCTGTTTTGAAGTCTAACAGAGGATTTTTTGATGTGCCTGAAATTAAAAAATATGAATAATGTGTTAGACTTCTTGTACCTAGTTCTTCTTTCAATATAAAATTCTTAAATGCACAATTGACTCCTTTATTTTACCCATTTCCTCCCATAAAAAAGCAAAGAATTTTCAAATCTGTAATGAGCTGTCCCAAACAAATGCATTGTCATATCATAAGTTCGTAATAATTTCGTCTTTTCCCAAAGATTTATGAATTTATCAGCTTAAAATAGTATACAGATGTTTACATTAAGACATAGCTGGTCTAACTTTGCATCAGTTTGAGGTTTCATATTATTCAGATAGGAAAAAATGACGAGGTGCAAAGTTACATTGGAATTACACCAGTAATAAATTTTTTATAAACAATTGAGTATATGCTTCTAACAAAATATTTACCCTAGTCTGTATTGCCTAATGTAAATGCAATTATTTTAAATTAAAAAATGCTGAAGAAATTGTATAATTTACAAATTGCAAAATAAAATACATAAAAAGTGGTGCAAAGTATGCCCAGTTTACGGTACTTTAGGGCAAAGTGATTATCACAACAGAAATAAAAAAACGTGCTGCGTACGAAAGTTTGGCAAAAGAGTTAAACGCCTTATTAAATTTAAATGCTCAAATAAATGTGGAGGAAGTAAAAAAACAAGCGTTTGAAATTAAGAACACAATTAATCGAGAATTTAAATAAAGCAATGTCCTCGAAGGGCACAGGGACTGCTTGCGAACATGTATTTGAGCCAACCTGGGTGTTTTTTGACCAACTGAAATGTATACAGTCACATATAATTCATAGAAAAGGCAAATCAAATTTAACGACTAAAATTCAGCACTCGAAGGAAGGTGATTCCCAACATGTACAAAGCTGTAGACCGGAATTAATCCTTACAGAGAGTGAGGCCGAAAGTACAAATGTAAGTATTATGTCTTTTATTTATTAAGCAGCTTGATAACCGATTTTGTTTCCGATTGGAAATACTTTACCATGGTTTTGTGCCCGTTGCAATAAATGAATCATCAAGTAGTAATTGTAAACCGATAACTTATCCCGACCTTGATGCAGATGTGGTTCCACAGACAATATTAAAGCTAGAAGAGAACCTGCAATGAAAAAAGGAAAGTATCTACGGCTTCAGATACTCAAAACTATGTTCTTCGAAGATGCCGAAGGGCTCTATCTTTAATTACGTCAGCTCATGAGGTACAGTACACATTCCATTATTTTAATAGTGTAAATTGGAAAACTGCAGTAAGCGTGTGCAATTTATTAACGTCATTCATGGCATAATTTTTTTCAAAAATGTATCGCCCACACAAATGAAGAAACCAAGGCACGAATCTTGCAGGGATTAGAAGACGGGTGGTCGTACAGAAGAATAGGGGAGCAGTTTAATGTCAGTAAAAACGCAGTAGAAAGAATAAGACGAAAGTGGGTTAACGAAGGAAGCATCAAGAGGAAAGATGGCACGGGACGAACGAAATGCACGACTGATGAACAAGACGCTGCATTATTAAACTTCTTAAGGAACAACCCATTTGAGACAGCAGTACGTGCTTGTGAAGAGGTTGGTTTTCCAGCTACTATCAGAACAGGAAGTAACAGTGTTAAAGCAAGTGAAATTTCCAAATACGCCGCTACTCAAAAGCCATTTCTTTCAAAAGAAAATAAGAGAGAACGACTGGAATATGCCAATGAATTTGTAAACAGGGATGTGCACTTTTGGAAAAACGTGTTTTTCTGATGAAAGTCTTTCAATCATTTCGCAACGGGCGTATTCCCGTTTACAGACCTCGCAATTGCCAGTTTCAAGAACGGTATGTTCAGAATATCCAGAGTCGTGGGGGATTTCCTGCAAATATGTGGGGATGGATTAGCGATGAAGGAGTTGGGGTTTGCTAGCACATTTCCGAAAGGTTAACCGGAGCAGTATATTTACACATTCTTGAAAATGTAATGCTGCCGTCACACACAGGCGAATTTCGCAGAAATCATGGACAAAATGCAAAAAATTAAGTTTGGGTTATCTCAAAATTATTATATGCAATTGGTCAACAGTATACCTGGGTGTAATAAACAACCCTCCGTCTAGTTCAGGTAGCAACCCTTCTCGCAGTGTATCAATCTAAGCCTGAGGATTGCCAAAGGTGGAGGTGTTAGTCATTCTGGTGTAGTTTGTGAATAAACTTTTGAAGAAATTATTTTAGTACGAGTGGATTGAATTATTCAAGTGAACAAATATGGAACCTGTTGCTGGAAGTAAGTAGAATATTCCTATACTATATATATGCAGATATATTTAATGCAAGCTAACTTTCAACGGTGTTATAAACAGTTGTGACTTAAAGTGTAAAAAATATATTTCTTTTTTTGTTTTTTTAAGTAACAAGTTATCCATCAAGTGAGATCAAGCAGCGAATTTCGGCTCAAAGTATACGTTGGAGTTTCCTAAATAAATTCAATTCAAAATTGGCTGCGGTAGTATGCGGCTTTGTTATACCAAGTAAAAACATTCGGGGGTCAATACTACTAATTTTATCGGTATACCTTTAAGTACGACTAATATTTTAGCGTTGCTAAAGTGATAATTAAATAATACACAACTTTATATTTTCAGTTTATCCATCTTAACGCTACAAGGCTTAAGTCTCAAGTTAGGAATGAATTCCACAAGTTTTAACTACCCTGCACTTGCTTTGACCCTTGTAGGTGCAGGAAAATGCCGAACCGGCCAAACTGCCTTCCGAGAATTGCAGGGACAAAAACCGCTATGCCATTTAAGTAAAATAATATACCTAAAATATTATAATCACTTATAATACCATGAGTAGTCAAAGTTATGTCGACTATTTTTGCGGTGGTGTCACGAATGTCCATTGCGCTTTGGTACGATTAGGACGAGTGCGCTAGCACGAGTCCTAATCCCAAGCCCAATGGACATGAGTAGTGATACCACCGCAAAAATAATCTACTTAACTTTGACTAAGAATGGTATTCGAGAGACTATTTAATGAACCAAACTACTTTTTCAAATTAGTTTTCAGTAAATCTAGCAACAAACTACGCAATTTCTATAGTAACAGAACACTAATATTGAATTTTTCTAATAAAAATCACATTTGTTTAAAATAGTCACTTGAATACCTTCTAGGAAGATATATCCGCTGATATTTTTTTGATTGGTAAAGAAACGTCAGAATTCTGGATTTTCATTGGTCACTTTTTGACAGATGACAGGTGAATTGAATAGTCAAAGGTATACTGATTTTAGTAGTGTTCATCCCCTAAGGGATATGGTATATAAGTGTAACAAAAAAAAGTTTTTGTCATTTTACTGAAAATTGGAAAAGAATATTAAAGTGAACATTTGCACATATTGTCTAATAAAACCATATTTAAGTTTTTTATTCAATTTCTACAACTTTAAAGAGTTGAAATTAGCAACCCTTATCAATGTATTTATTTGCAGGGTTTAACGGACAAAATTTAGAAACTTTGATTTCTTTAAAACCTTTTTGTAGCTTTCTACGTTTTAACCACCTTCTTTAGGGGGATGTAATTCGAATACAAAGCGTTTGCGGATACATTTATGTTTTTTTTTCTCACTTGAAACAGTCTAAAAGTTTGATGGTGTTTTTCTCTTACACCCTGTACTTCTAATTATGCTATACAACGTATGTTTTCTTAAAATTCACGTCTGTTTCTTTTTGTTACAGGTTCGAGATCTAACTATATTTCCTTTAGTAGAAATGAACTAACTGAAATGATGAAAAACTGCCCTTCAGATGGTTTCAAAGACAAGTGTAATCATCTATATCAGGGTACCCAGCGAACTTGAGTTTTAAAATTCCCTGACTTTTCCAGGTTTTCCAGTACCATATAAGGAAAATTCCAGACATTATATTAATATTTTATTATAAAAATTTATATAAAATACAAAAAATATCAAAACAAATAAAAATAAATGGGCATTATTAGCATTAACAAATACATTTGGCACTATTTGCCCAACCTGTTATTATATGTATGTATGTATTATCTGTAACCTCATTTACCTTGCGGCGTCGAGGCTGGTGCTTTATGCGCTAGCATCTGGCGGTACAATGATCAACTTGCCCCGGATTCGGGATACAGAGTTGGATCGCGCCTTTGGTGCTTGTGCAGCAACCATTGTATGAAGTGTGTGGTATTGGTGATGTGTTGACCTTGTTACTCTATCTCTTAGGTCTGTGGTTCTGAGTAGAGCACAGTTAATTTGGTGCCCAACTGTGAATGGTCTCACCGAGTCCGATTCCAATCACCAAGGCGGAAAAATTCCGACCCCCGCGGGATTCGAACCGAGGACTTGCTTAATGCAAGTCTGGCCGTTAACTATGAGGTTTACCACAAACTTTATCTTATACAAAATTAATCTACATTTAATTTACAATAAAAATGTTCTTATGCATTATTGCGCTCCAGTAAAGGATTACGGAGATATGGAGGGGGTAAAAATATAACTTTTTCTGTTTTGCCAAAAAAGCATGAGCGCCTATGAACTCGTAATATTCGCTCCAGGTGTATTATATAAAGAGTTTAGGGAAGTGGGGAGGCCAAATGGTTATGGTGAAGAACCCAGCACAAAAGACGAACAACATTTGCGCATATGATCTACTACTACACATGTTGAAGTGAAAGTGGAGGATGCAACTAATGTCACTCTTGGACAAGCAGAATTTCTAACTAATAGTAAGAACAAGATGCAACTGATTGCTGTCATCACGGTACACTTACAGCAAGCTGGCTTCACAGTGACTCAGGCAGAAGGTAATGTTGACACCAAGATCGTCTTTACTGCAATTCACGAATCAAAAAAGGAAAAAGGGGCTATCGTGATTGGCAATGACACCGATTTATTGGTCTTGTTGGTTGTTCATGCTCCAGCCAACAAACAGTTGAAGATGGCTGTACCGAAGAAAGGTAACCAATGAGAAAAAGTTACTGCATTGGAGACATTCAGCGTGGTATCCTGTAACAATATACGAGGTTGCTGAGTTCGTTAATCCTGCTTTTAGTGAGTCATTTACAATCAGCACTATCTGCAAGAGCCTTGAAAAAACCGGAATATACCCACTTAATTCTAACATCTTCACCGACGATGATTTCCTTCCTTCAAGTATAACTGGCATACCTGATCCGACACCTATAATCCAGGATCTAACACAAAACGACAATATCTTAGACCAGCCATCTACTTCTGCCGATCCCAACCGTCCTTCTACAAGCGGTATTGTAAACAAAAATATTACGAAAGAAGGATGAGAAGAGTTAGGAAGAGTTTCTCCGGAAATGTAAAGACCATATTCAAAAGCACCCCCACGAAAAAAAAGTAAAACCTGTGGCCGTAAAAATGGAAAATGTTCGATTATAACAGACACACCTGAAAAGGATGAGCTGAGGAAGAAGAAAGAAAAAAGGTAAGAAGAAGAACGTCAAGAACAAAAGTTTCAAAAGCTGGAAAAAACAATGCACTAGTGACTCAGATACTGACACTCAAATCTCTCTCCGCGATGAATTTCCACCTCCACGAGATCTTGAAGAATATTTAACTCAACTAGAGCAAGAAGAATATGGTTCTGCAAATAAAGAAGACAAAAAAAATTGTAAGGAAGATGATAATTCTACGTACATAGTTTGTGGAGGTAAATATCGTTTAAGTAAAGAAGAATTTATTCAGTGTCGTTTGTGTCGCCAACGAATCATGTGGAATAATTGGATTTTTTTTGCAGTGCTTTTGAAATGTTATTTTCACAACAGAACGTAGGTACTGACCTGTTTTCATGTATTATGTACCAGAGTCCACTTCATGGGCATAGCTGTCCATAACGAGGGCAACGCTCCATGAAATGGACATTTTATGAAATAAAGTTGAAATATTTTTTCGTTATGACTAGCTTTTTTCCCAGCTTTTTATTGGAAATTAAATCCACAAACCCTCTGCTCGTAATCTAACGGAGCAATTTTAATGTTTTTTATTCAAAAGAATATTTTAAAGCTAAAAAAGTAAAATTGTCCGTTTCAAGGAAACTCTCCCCTCTATTGCAGACCAATCCAATTTGATTATTTTTAATCACGTGAGTCAGTTTGACAAATCAGATCACACTTGAAGTGACAATTTTTTGTGAAATTAGTGATCCAATGAAATTAACTCTTTTCTAGTCACGTGGGAAAAATCAACCAATTAGATTATCCTTACATTGAAAACGACCCATGGGTTGTTATCACTTTGTGTACAGCGGTCGGGTGGGGTTGCTAGGTTACGTCAAGTTTTTAACAGCTCAGAATCAAATATTGTGACGTCAGATTTAACTTGACAGTTTCATAATTTACAGAACATTTTTGTAAAATGTCACATACACGCTTTGGTAGTGATAATAATCATTCAATAGACGTGATAATAGAAGAAAATACCCCACAAAATACTGTAAGTAGCAGAAAATATACATGGAGAATGTTTATGAATTTTTGCGGCGACCGAAAATTTGAACTGAATGAAAAGCGTACCGGAGATGAATTGGCAATGATACTAAAAAACTGGGCCGTAAATATGAGAGAAAGAGATGGTACCGAGTTTATCGAGGCTACAGTCAAGACGATATGGAATATAACTGCCAAGTTGTTACAAGAAAAGTACTATAATGAATACAAAATCATTATAGATCCATTTAAAAGTGTAGTATTTCAACAAGCACGGAATGCTCGTGGCGCGAAACGCAAAATGTTGCAATCAGATCCAACTAAAAGGAAAATGAGTTCAGTACCATTAAGCTCATCTGATGTAAACAAAATTATAAATTTCTCGGATGAAAATACCCCTGAAGGGCTTCAAAGGAAGTTTTATCCTATTGCTTCAGTGGAATTGGCTTGGAGAGGTGGTGAGGCCGTTGCTTGTTTAGTAGACTTTTTTCGTATAGAAAGAAACAATGATGGTTCTCCAACAAATCGTGTGGAATATAACCCAGTTTTTAGTAAAACCTGCCAGGGAGGCTCAAAGAGCTGCACTAGCAGTAAATGGAGGAATGGGACATTTCGCCGCGGCCGTTTCGCCGCCGACGTTTCGCCGCGGGCGTTTCGCCGCGACCGTTTCGCCGCGAGCTGCCGTTTCGCCGCGGCCATTTCGCCGCGGACATTTCGCCGCGGGGTGCCGTTTCGCCGCCGACGTTTCGCCAAGAAATCTATACAGGGTGCTGACTTTGAATACGTTTCATAGGGAAAATGCATGTGTTTATGAAATTACTTAAATTCTTGCTTCTCATTATTTTTTATAGCAATTTTTTATTTAGATCTCTCTAATGGACAAACATTTATTTAAACCAATACGAACCATTAAATACCCTTAATTTTATCATAAAATTGGTTCGGTTAAATGTCTCATTTAGCATAAATTCTAAAAATCTCACTTGCCATGATTACGTAAAACGTCAAAAGAGAACAAACAAGTGACAATTGAATTTTTCATTATGTATCCAAAACAATAATTAAAAATTGTCGAACTATGCAGTTTCGAACTTTGGTGCATACCAGACAGCTGAAATTATTTCAAATTATAAAACAGTTTCATAGAACAGTTTTTCAAGTATACAAGGGTGTCTTTGCTTTTAGCGCCTTTAGTATTCAAAAAATAAATTAAAAGGTGGCGGTGAGACGTCCGCGGCGAGGTGGCGGCGGCGAAACAGCCGCGGCGTATCGGCCAGCGGCGAAAGAGCCGGCGGCGAAATGGCAGCGGCGAAACGTCTCGCGGCGAAACGGCCGCGGCGAAGTGTAGTAGACCCAGTAAATGGTTAGTTGAAAACAATAATGATGACAATTCATGCCCTGTTATATTATTTTCTAAATTAGTATAAAAACGGGGCACAAATAAGACAAACAGACTATTTTTACGACCAAATCGTTACTGGAAGACCGAAAATGATCACTGGTATGATAATATGCCTCTAGGTAAGAATGTCATTAATGGATGGACAAAATCTTCTGCTGAAGCAATCGGTTTGGATATAAGGGGAACAAAAATTACTAACCACTCCAATAGGTCCACTGCAGTCAGTCAGTTGGCTAAAAGTGGAGCTCAAGAACAAGAATTATTAAAAATTACAGGTCATAATAACGCCAATTCTATAAAACCGTATCTAAACATTGACCAGGAACACCACAATAAAATTATTAACAATATGCGTGCAAACACCTCTTCAATAATGAAAACCAATACATCATCAGTAAATTCATTTCATTTTACTAATTGTTCTTCTAATAATTGTGTTTTCAATAAATAATTTTGTGTAAATAATTGCCAATGAAGAATTTCAATAATAATCCTATAACATAAAATCGTTGCTCTCTTTCTTTCTTTGTATGTTTGTATTTTTGTTCGCTATCTCCTCCGAAGATACTGGATCGATTAAGTTGTATAATGGCTTAAAAGTTTGCTAAGTTTTAGACTTAGATCTGTCGCCGTGGGCTACGGTGTGACAGCTGCTGTGACCGTGTGCTGTTAGCTCGGGTGATTCACTATGTTAATATATCATTATAGCAGCGTTAATATGTAATATTCCTTTCATAATTGAGGAGCGTTTTTTAAAAACTCGACAACTGCAAAATTTGCGATTTTGGGCTTTATATCGTTTCTGCATAATTTGGCAGCCAGGAATACAATAATGCACTCAGATTTTGCAAAACTCGACATCTACCATAGCGGTAGCAAGCGCAATATCTGCGGTTTTATCAAAACTCGACACCTGCACTTCCTGTAGCTATCTCAAAACTCGATAACTGCATGTGTTGCACATTTTAATATGAAACAATTCACTCCTCTAGTTGTTTGCATGATTTTGTTGTGTAAGGGTGTTCTTTGTTAAAAGGATAATTTGTGTAAATGAGCGTAGATAATACTTTAAACTATGAGTGATACCACAGGTGAATATAGTAAACAAGTCGAAGAACGTAAAGGCGGCCGAAAGCAACGAAACCATAAACCAAAGGTGTGTAAAAGGAAAAAATATTCCAAAACTGCTGTTGGACCACCGGACATTGCATGTGAACATGGCGTGACAAACAAACAAAATACTCTTTGCCGCGCAGTAGAACTCAGTGCTAGAGACATAATAGAGTTTCGAGATATAATTTATTCGGAAGATCAAAAGGCCAATCAAGATAAACTATTACTGCAGTATATGGACGTCTCAAGACCTAAAAGGAAAACCGTTGATGATAAGAAACGCAAAAACACTAGAACTTCTTCTATAAGCTATTTTATTAAAACTGAAAACGACATGCTGCCTGTCTGTGCTGTGAGTTTTAGAAAAATTACAGGAGCAAGTAAAGACAGGATTTCTTTACTAGCCAAAAAGTTCTTAAATAAAAGTTCATTACAAGAAAGAAGAGGAGGATCTCGGGCCGCTACACATGATATCTCAGTAACAGAACGAATTAAGGAAGACATAACGAAATATCGCTGCAGGGATAGTCATTACTCAAGAAATAAATGCCAAAGGTCTTACCTTCCGCCTACTCTAAACCTTCACATTATGTGGGAACGCTTCGTTGCATCTAGCAGTTTTCAGTGTTCATTATCAAAATATAAAAATATATTTTACAAAAACTTTAATTTGGGGTTTGGACATCCTCATGAGGATACCTGCTCCTCATGTAAAGAATTTCAAATTCAGATTAAACGTTCCAAAGACTTGGCCGAAAAAAATGAACTGAGAACAAAGTTACGGCTACATAAACTGCGAGCAAAAAAGTTTTTTGGAATTTTGAATACACACTCTGAAGACACAGTTAAAGTGTGCTTTGATTGCCAACAAAATCAACCACTGCCGAAAACATCAGTTGGAGAAGCATTCTTCTTAAGGCAAGTTTGGTTATTTAATTTATGCATTATGCAGCATGAACCAGAAGGCCAGAGAAAAGATACTATTTTTCACTACACATGGTTAGAAACTCAAGCAGGCAGAGGAGCCAATGAAGTGGCGTCTGCATTGCAGCACTATTTACATCAGCTGGAAAATCGTATACCTGATAAACGAAATATTATTTTAGAGTTATTTTCCGACTCCTGTGCTTCTCAGAACAAAAATTCGATGATGATGACCATGCTACTGAGTTTTGTACAGAAGTCTAAAGTATTTAACAGTATACGTCATATATTTCCCATCAGGGGGCATAGTTACATGCCCCCTGATAGAGTTTTTGGAAGAGTGGAGAAAGACCTCAGAAAAATAGAAATAATTACATGTCCATCTGGATATTACGACGTCTTTGGGAAACATGGAGTTGTAAAAGTTTGGGGACGCGATTGGTATACTTATGATATCAAATCGAGTACCAAAGCTATTTTCAAAAGTAAATTACCCTTCAAGATGAGTGAAGCAAGAATTATGATAAACAAGAAGGGAAATATTAATCCTACCTGTGAGATGCAGAATACATATGCGGGAGAGGCTGTAACAGTAGATGTATTTAAAAAAGGTTCACTTATAAAGACTGCACAAAAATCCAAAAGAATCCCAGCAATCAACCATGTCAGCATTGAGAAAAATGCAAACGTCAAAGAACTCCTCACTTCTTTGCAACTAGACGAAGAAAGTGAAAATTTCTACGAAATTGTGATGGCAGGGCAAGCAAATGAAACCATCGAAAATGAAAGAAGAGATTACGACGATACAGAACCAATCATATAAAGTTTATACATACACAAACACACACACACACCATCAAACACACACACACACACACACGTGCGCGCACACACACAGACACACATGCACAGCGGAACTGCTTTTTGTTATTCTGAATGATTTCTGATTTAGACAAGTATGTTTCTTATTTTTTCATTATATATAATATTATTGTTCCTTTTACATGCAATACGATTAATATGTAGTTGTCGAGTTTTTGAAAAAACTGTATATTTTGTTTAGTCCCTAAATAATATTTATGTCGAGTTTACTGGTTTAAAGTGCCGCCGTTGGCGTCGGGCTGTTTCCAAGCAGCGTGCCTTCGAAAACTGCAATAAAATTATTTCGTAATTATCACTGGTCTTGGGATATTATAGCTGAAAACGACCCTAGGGTGATTTTCAATCACCATGGACACTACCTAATTAAAATTTAGTAGTATCCTATGACAAGTTGGTGGCAGTGTAAATCTAAGTCAAATTCGAGGATAGCAGGTTAGGTTTTGCGTCAGCCTGTGTCAAAACTGAAGCAAAACCTAACCTGATAACCTCGAATTTGACATAGATTTACAGTGCTACCAACATATTATTATAAGGATGTGTCAAATTAATTTGTCAAAAAATGGCTTCTCGCTTCAGTAAAAATTATTAATTAGGTTAAGAACTTATCTTCCCGAACTCACCGCGGCCAATGATAAATCCTTATAATTTTGACAAATAATATCCCTCAAGTGCGTTAACTTTAAGAAACAACCCTCTGTTTCGTCTCGGGTTATTTCTAGGCAACGCACTTTCGGGTTGTTATTTGTCAAAATTATTGCGGGCGATTATCACTGCCCTTGATAAATTATAGCTGATAAGTTCTTACATATATTGCAGACCAATCCAATTTGATTATTTTTAATCACGTGAGTCAGTTTGACAAATCAGATCACGCTTGAAGTGAAAACGACCCTAGGGTGATTTTCAATCACTATGGAAACTACCTAATTAAATTTCAGTAGTATCCTATGGCAAGTTGGTGGCACTGTAAATCTAAGTCAAATTCGAGGTTAGCAGGTTAGCTTTTCCGTCAGTCTGTGTCAAAACTGACGCAAAAGCTAACCTGATAACCTCAAATTTGACGTAGACATACAGTGCCACCAACATAATATTATTATAATGAAGTGTCAAATTAATTTGTCAGAAAATGGCTAATTT
Organism: Agriotes lineatus; assembly: GCA_940337035.1. Taxonomy (NCBI): domain Eukaryota; kingdom Metazoa; phylum Arthropoda; class Insecta; order Coleoptera; family Elateridae; genus Agriotes; species Agriotes lineatus. The sequence continues at coordinate 152,793 of CALNHX010000547.1, forward strand.
ATTTAAGAACTTATCTTTCCAAATTCACCGCGGCCAGTGATAAATCCTTATAATTTTGACAAATAACATCCCTCAAGTGCGTTGCCTTTAAGAAATAACCCTCGGCTTCGCCTCGGGTTATTTCTAGGCAAGCACTTTCGGGTTGTTATTTGTCAAAATTATTGCGGGTGATTATCACTGCCCTTGGTAAATTATAGCTGAAAATCTATCTTTTCTCATATTTTATACGTATTCTGAACAGCAACACTGTTGTCGGCGTGGATTCAACGAAAAATATCCTGCTCGTTTCAAAATCGTGATGAGTAATGCGTGTTTGTTTAGTGTCATCATTGTTTCCTGTGTCGTTATCGCTAATTTACACGTGAAAAATATGGATAAGTGGCTTAAAAGAGACATAAAAATGATCCGGAATACATTAACTTGGTATTTACGTTCACAAACGTAAACGATGAGTCTAGACCGCAATGTGTGATCTGTTTTGAAATTCTCTCAAATCAAAGCATAAAACCGTTATTATTGAAGCGCAACTTTAATACAAAACATTCTACATTAGAAAATAAAAGTAAGGATTATTTCGTTCGTAAGTTGATCGATCTGAAAGACACAAAGAAAACTATGTGTTCTTTGGCGGTAGTTCTCAAAAAGCGACGTAGGCATCCTTCTTAGTGGGAACTGCAAGGTGTGGGAAAGCTCATACTATCGGTGAACAACTGGTGCTACCTGCTGCAAAAGTACGGGCACTTCATTCCATGTAGGAACATGGCCTGAGACAAGGCGAGTCAGGGTCCCCGAAATATCCCTTTCCGAAAATCAGTCAATCTGGCACACGTTAACGGCGTACTCAGTGATGTGGTTAGCATCACGCCTTCGACGACTGCCTTACTTTCCCTACTCCCACAATGTGGTTTCGGTACCCAATTTTTAAAGCGACTGGGTGGGCCGCCCACCGGTTGCCAGATGTGGGGATTGAACCCCGTATCGTGGCACCGCAGCCTGATCTTCCTAACCGCTCAGCCACGCTGGCGACTGCAAAAGATATAGTTACATATATCTTAAGTGAAACGTCTGCTAAAAAACTAGATACTGTACCATTGTCAAATGATACAATCCGTCGCAGGATTGAAATGATGGCGACCGTTAAAAAACAATTATTATTCGGAGTCAAAAATAGTGATTTGTTTGGGATACAACTCGACGAGATCATAGATATAACAAATTATGCTCAACTTAAGGTTTATGTGCGGTATATATTTCAAACTAAAGTGGAAAAGGATTATTTAATTTATAAGGCACTCTCAACACGAACTACGGACGAAGAAATATTCAAAAAACTCGGTGACTTTTTTGCGGAAACTCGAGTAGACTGGAAAAAATGCGTTGGTTTTTGCTCTGACGGTGCGGGCGCCATGGCAGGAAAATACGGAGGTGTTACCAACAAAGCGAAATCAGTTGCAGAAAAGTGTACTTTTACGCATTGCAACATCAACCGAGAGGCACTAGCAGCAAAGCAAATTCCGGATCAACTTAAAAAATTTCTTCAGGAGCCCCTCAAGGTAGACAATTTTATAAAATCTCGAACTTTAACCTCTGGTTTATTTTCAAAACTGTGTTCTGAAATTCGCAGTGCTCATATCCAGTTGCTGCTATACACAGAGGTGAGGTGGCTTTCAAAGGGGAAAATGCTAAGCAGGTTGTTCGAGTTGCATTCCGAGGTGCAATTGTTTCTAATGGAAACCAGTTTTGAATTGCGAGATCGATTAACAGACGAGTTGTAGCTAACAACACTAGCTCACTTAGCAGACATGTTTAATCGACTCAATCATCTGGACTTAAGTTGGCAAGGTAAAACCACAAATCGATATCTGGTAGATGATAAAATTATGGCTTTTAGCAGGAAATGTCAAATGATAAATGACAGTGTTTTAAATAAATACCTACAGTCATTTTGTAATTTGGAAAACTATTATTTTACTTAAAAAAGTATTTTTAAGTGATATTAATCATATGAGTGGCCCGTGCTTGCAGAAGTAATGAACTCACAAACATGATGATCGATGATGTGGTCGACAAAGACGACATCTTAATAATACACGTTCCAGACACAAAAACTTATAAGCAGCGGACATTTACTATATGCAATACCGAACAGGAAAACTTTATTGATGTATCAATTTGCAAAAAGTACTTTAGTTTGCGTTCGCAGAATATGAATTCTAGACGACTATTTGTGAAGTATCATGCTGGAAAGTGTTGTAATCAAAATGTAGGACATCATACAATTGGTGCATGGCCTTCTAAGATAGCTTCTTATCTGAACTTGCCAAACTACAAAGAGTACACTGGACATTCCTTCAGAAGGGCATCGGCCACTCTTCTTGTCGATTCAGGAGCAGATGTATTAGCACTGAAAAGGCATGGTGGATGGAAATCTGCCAGCGTAGCAGAGGGCTACGTAGAGGACTCCATAAGTAATAAAATTTATGTTGCGGAGAAAATTTTAGGCGGCAAATATCAAGCTACATCCACCATAACACGATCGGAGAATTTTCCCGCTACCATTACAAATTACCACCCTCTAGATCTAGATGAACCTGGAACCAGTATTGAAACTAAAACTATTAAAGGGTCAGTTAGTAAAGCTTTTCCAGCAGTAGTTGCAAACCAAAATTCATCTACTATAACCGCAAGCAACCAATTACAGCTATCTAATATGCCTTAACAGGGAACTACTTTTTCTAATTGCACAATCAGTAACTCCATTTTTAATATAAATATTACAAACAATAATTAAGTATCTAATAAATTATTGTGGACTCACAGGAGCTTGTGTTTATGTGCCCAATTTGATTTAATTAATTTATTTATATAACCAAACATTTACTACTTTTCTGAAATATCAAAACTAACCGAGTTTAGTTTTGATATTTTACAAAAGTGGTAAATGAAAAAATGCTTATTTCTTTTCAGCATTATATCCTAGTAAACAGAAAAAATTAACTTAAAAATCACCCTGTATATAATATATGTTATAGTGTATGAACTATACTTTATATTTGTTATTAGAATCTTATTAAAATTCATACTACTCATAGTTAATAAAAAAATATGCCCTTTTTAATTTATCAATCTTATTAATATTATTTACTAGCTCTGGTATAACACTTTAACTCTTATCTCAAGCGAGTTCAGTTAGTTTTAACTCTTATGATCTGTTTAAACTTGATTTAAACACACATACATTTTAATAACAAAATTTACGAAACCAGTCAGAAGTTCTAAATGTAATTCTGATTTCATAAACAAACAGTTTTAACCTCCAGTTTTACTTCATAATTTCGCAAGTTTATATTTAATTTAGATCTGTTTTAATCTTGAATTAAAACAGGCAAATTTCAGTTCCCATTTACGAAATATTAACAAACGAATATTGTTTCGCAAGCATTGAGTTTAACCACCGCAGTAAATTGCAACTTGGCATTTCGCTCAGTACGCGACCTAGAAACCCAAGTTCACCGCACCATCCTGCAAACACATGCGGAACTATAAAAAGCTTATTGTGCTGAATTGTCGTCTTCGTACCTTTAAACGCGTTCCATTAAACTACACTATTATAAACTTTGATATGTTACTTAGTTAAGCATTCTTGTTTTGTATAAATACACGTTTATTTTCGTAATAAAAATAATCTGCATTTAATGTCTGATTGATTCACTACGTCGCTACCCTAATACTAAGCCATAATATCATCGAGACGTGAGGCTGCGTCTCTTAGGGTGGTTTACTGTCGTCCCTTTTAAGTACCATTGACTACATTGGTTTAAAACGTAAACGCAGTCTCGTTTACGTGCTTTAAGGGATAGAACCAGCGCAAAGCAACGGAATCCTGATACAGCCTCCAGGCAATTCTGTTCAGATCTTTAGATTCAAATTTGCGTATTTAAAATACTTCTGTCATTAATATTTAAATTAAACGTCACACTGGCAATCAAGCCAGTATGACACCCTTACATTCAAACAGCATCAATCCCCATAATTTGGGTAAGTACTTTATTTTTAATGTCTCTTAATATTAAATAATCACGTTTTATATATACAAATACCTTCAACTGAACTACTTACTCTGCACTGACACTTCCAAACTCCAACAAGATGCCATACCTTTTGCTGCCATATGAACGGCTCCCATTTCCAGCAACAGACAGCATCTCCTGCACGGCGAGTTATTTATTGTATCTCCACCTTCTAACAATGTATGCAACTCTAATTGACAAGTTGTACCCTCCACCTGTGATCCCGTGTACAACCCTTTCTCTCTGCAATGGGCCAAAACTCCTGTATGGCCTCCGACTAGCTCCTACAGTGGCACTTTTTCTGCTCACACCCAATTGGTTCTGCTTTCTTCAATCTCAGTTGTTTATTATATTTAATATTCCAAAATCTTGCCTTGGACAATTTATTTTACTTGTAATGCGTAATTGACATGCCCATTTACGTTGTATTACAATTCTTCAGTAATGTAATGGGTTTTATTATGTATTTACACAATTACAAAATTTTATATCAATATATATTTTTTTATTTTTATTCGATGTTGAATTCTAATTAATTCTCACTATAGTTCCATCATATTTTTCCATTTTTTCTATCTGTTACATTCTAGATTTTAAAATTAAACCCTAATTTATTCTACTACCAAGAAGCTGCGTGGCGCAGATGGGTAAGCGCCAGGCTTGCATTAAACAAGTCCTCGATTCGAATCCCGCTGGGGTCGGAATTTTTCCGTATCCTTGGCGATTAGAATCGGGGTCAGTGAGACCATTCACAGTTGGGCACCAAATTAACTGTGCTCTACTCAGAACCACAGGCCTAAGAGATAGAGTAACAAGGTCAACACATCACCAAGACACACAACTCACACAATGGTTGCTGCGCAAGCATCAAAGGCGCGTTCCAACTCTGTATCCCGAATCCGGGGCAAGTTGAGCATTGTACCGCCAGATGCTAGCGCATAAAGCACCAGCCTCTACACCGCATTATACATACATTATTCTACTACCATATAATAATTAATGACTTTCTAAATATCCACTGCCGAGCATAAAATTAGGGTCACCCCGTAATTTGAAGTTATTTTAGAAATGTTTAGTTTTTTTACAAGTTTTTTCGGTTGTAACAGTTTAGTAACCGATTGCTTGAATAAAAAAAAGTTTTTGTTGTTCAAAGTTTATTCAAAGTAATGAAAATGAACAATTTAATTTGATACGCATAGTTGCCAATTCTTGGTTTAATTGAATTTGAAAGTCAAGCTGACAGTTGTCATTTAGCATTCATAAAACCACAATTAAGAGTTAAATATCAATTAATAGATAACTAGATTGGCGAACCCGACCCTGGGTGTCTCAATATTAATATTTAGTTAAAAGTAAAATTGATTTGAACAGAAATAATAGGGCAAATACTAAATAAAATAGGCATATTAAGCATTGAGTCATTGCATAAGTAATAGCTAGTCAAGAGTGGAGCTATCACTACAATATGTATCTTGCATACTAATTAGAACAATAAATAACTGTTGATGGTTAGAATATAACATACTAAATACTTAATAATAAAAATTGACGAGAATCTTGGAAAGCTACTAAATAATTAATATAAATCATATAGTTGAATCAAAGCGATTACAACAGATACATCAGAGGTGTGGGGTGCAACATAAAAAACTTAGAATAAATTGATATTGTAAATTAAAATTAGTAACTAGAGATGGAGATATTCCCCTTCTTTAAATAAGGTCACTTATAGTGACCTTATCTTTAAAAAAACCGAATATTGAATCCAGATCCGGTGATGCGATTTCGAATTCCACTATCCTTCTCATTTTTGCTAGGTTTAGAACTGGCAACGAAAAACTTGCGTGTTAAAAGTCTTTTTGTGATTTTTTTGTGTTTTTTGATTTGTTACATTTACAGATTGTCCGGATTGTATTCGGGGCATGGGAAGTTAATGAGTGCGACAGGGATAAACAGATAAAATGAATAGGTATGACAGAGATAATACATCAAAATTTATCAATATACCAATGGACACTTTCAAAACTTTTCATGGATGCTCATATTATAAATTAATTAAGCTCAGCTGTCATTACGGCCGGTTTCATAATCAACTTTTTCTACAGCCGTGATTTTAAACTGTTTCCAAGGGTCATATGCGGCGTGCTTTATGTTGTCTATAAAACACGCCATTCCATTTAAAGCACGGAGTACTTTAAGAGGTTATAAAACCTTATTTGTGAAGATTAAAAGTACAGTTATTATATCGGACCAATTTGTATGCGGAGCCCCGAGTGCCCGATTGGAGAGGGGCGGAGCCCGATGGCCCCCTTGGAGAGGGGCGGAGCCCCAAGGGCCCCCTTGGAGAGGGGTGGAGCTCCAAGAGCCCCCTTGGAGAGGGGCCGAGCCCTGAGGGCCCCCTTGGAGAGGGGCCGAGCCCCGATGGCCCCCTTGGAGAGGGGCGGAGCCCGATGGCCCCCTTGGAGAGGGGCGGAGCCCTGAGGGCACCCTTGGAGAGGGGTGGAGCTGCAAGAGCCCCCTTGGAGAGGGGCCGAGCCCTGAGGGCACCCTTGGAGAGGGGTGGAGCTGCAAGAGCCCCCTTGGAGAGGGGCCGAGCCTTGAGGGCCCCCTTGGAGAGGAGCGGAGTCCCGAGGGCCCCCTTGGAGAGGGGTGGAGCTCCGAGGGCCGCTTTGGAGAGGGGCGAAGCCCCTAGGGCATTTAAGCTAACAAACTCCTCGGCTGTAGAAAAAATATTGAAGCCAAATCGTGTTTTACAGTTTAAAAATCTCGGTCGATCATAAAATTCTCGCTTCGCTCGAATTTTAACATGATCGACCTCGATTTTTAAATCCTCTGTAAAACACTAGTTGCCTTAATAGCTATTAAAATTTAAAGTAACCTTAAAGTGAGTAGGAGTGTTTCATAATACAACTTTAATGTGAAAGGCGACTTTAAATCCACTTTAAGCTAAAGTCGCCTTGACCCTCACTTTAACTACTTAAAGTCGCCACATAACCTCAAACTGCTTGATGTTTACTTGCTAGATAAGTATGTTGTTTTTAAGCAGTAACAACTCCAGGGCCCTGTAACACAAAGCTAACAATTGTAACAAGTGTAAAACTTGTAGGAAATTCGCTTGTAGTTACAAGTCGTGCTTAATTCTGTAACACAAACTTAACTGAGTAACTTGTTGTAACGGAGAAAAATCTTACAAGTGTAGTTCTATACTTGTAGACTGATCGAAGGGTGCAATATTATTTAAAAAAAATCAAGCATACAGAAATAACATATAAACTAATTGACAGTATCTTCTACTCCAGCGATTTTATATGTTTATCGGTTGCAGGATATTAATCCCTTGTTTACATATACAACAGTAGGCTGGTAATTAAGTCATAACTGATCTATACGGTAATACTCCATTACCGTACATGGCAACCATTACCGTACATGGCAACCATTACCGTACATGGCAACAGATAACTATTGAACAAACCACGGATGTTATGAATCATAACAGCCTTAGAAGTTCATCTGCGGTAGTTATGATATTAATAACATTCCTAGATATGTTAATAGCTATTACCTATGAATTTGTATGGTATCCAAGTGTAATCAAAATAAATCCCTGTCATGTTCACTTGTTTGACCAGTTGTGGAATACAAAAAGGTTGAAGTTCGTTTATTGTTGTAATTGCCCTATTTATAAGTAGGTAATGGCTTAGAAAAATAAATTGTTCTGCAAGTCAAGTTGCAATTTTTAAATAAGGTTATAGAGAACAAAGAGGTTCTCTTTGGAGATTTCTCTAATACGCTGCGAAAAGAGCATAAAGTCGACAAATGGAAGGAGTTGACCAATCCGGTGATTCCGGTGCATCATCCACTGGAACCTTCGTCCCCGTAATCCGGTGAGTTGGCCATTGGACGTTCGTCATCGACTGATTCTCATGATTGCATAAAGTTGTGCAACATTTAAAAGTATTTCCCACAAATCTCTCTATAAATTCCTCATTAGAGAGAAAGTAAAAATCAGTTCTTGCTCTAAATCGATATATCGCTGGGACAGCAACATTTTCTTCACTAGAATCACTTGCACATGAACTTGAACTTGACCACATATTGGACAATACGTGCACCAAGAAGGATTTATTGATACTGACACTTGAGAAGCTCGAACCCACGGTTTAAGATAGGTAGAATTTTTTCTACAATTGTAGTAAAATCCGTAACACAAACTTAGAAGTGTTGGCGTTGAGTTTCAGAACAGACCTACAAGTGTAGAATATCTTCCGTAATTACAAGTGCGGCACAGGTTATTACAAGTTCTGTTGTGTTACAGAATCTCAACAAGTCTACAAGTACAAGTCTACAATTGTTACACTTATAGGGCTTGTGTTACAGGCCCCAGTTCATCTGATGATGAGGTAATTGAACGGAGACCCAAGATTTATCGTCCAAGTAATGATAATTTCAATAGGTGGAACGATACAGATTTTTTTTATCGTTTTCGTTTAAACAAACGAACGGTAACAAATTTGCTTCAGGAAATCATAGATATGATTCGGTTGCCTACAAATAGGTGGGAGTGCATGCTATATAGAAATTATTTAATATTACATGATAATCTTTCAATTTCCGATGCAACAACTGTTGTTGACGCTTCGCTATTATGCTACTGGAAACATGCTTCTGGCAGTAGCAGATTTTACAGGGGTATCGAAAGCCTCTGCCAGTCGCATCATAAGGAGAGTGTCGTATACTATAGCATCGTCCGCAGTACGTAAAAATGGCCCAAAATGACCAAAAAATGACTGCAGTTGTTGCCAGGTTTCCCAGAGTTGTGGGTACAATTGACTGTACACACATATGAATAGAATCTCCAGGTATGTAAATTTGTTTTTGTTAATTTAACACATACTTTTACAGAATTTATGTTTAGGGGAAGATGATGGAGAAGTGCACCGTAATAGAAAAGGGTACTTTTCCTTAAACGTACAAACTGTATCGGATGCCCAATTGAAAATAAGAAGTATTGTAGCACGTTGGCCAGGATCCGTTCATGACCAAACAATCTTCAATAACAGCCATTTAAAAAGAGATTTTGAAACTGGACGGTTCCACAATTTTCTGTTAATAGGCGATAGTGGTTACTCTTTACGCGAATATCTTATGACTCCACTACAACAAATACACACAGAAGCTGAAACTTTATATAATGAATCTATGATAAGAACAAGAAATACTCTCGAAAGACAGTATGGTGTCTGGAAGCGACGTTTCCCTGTACTATCCACAGGTATACGAATTGGCATTGAAACGGTAATGTCTCTAGTAATAGCAACTGCAGTCTTACACAACATTGCTATAGACATGCACGATGAGCTTCCCCAAGAAGTACATCAACTGGACTACAAAAATATTGAAAGGGGCATGGTGCAAGAACAAGAATCGAGACGTGGATATCTCGCAAGGCAATTGTTAATTGACGAACATTTTGCTCAATTATAATTATTCAAAAGTAAATAAATTATTAAAAGTTTTCTTGGGTATTTAGTTACACACATAAAATTAAACCTAATTAAAAACAACAGTAATAAATTCATTAAATTACATAAATTAATAACTAATAAATAACTAAACTATTTTAATTTTAATTATCTCTTCTTAATTTCAATGTCTATGCAAATTAGTTCCATCTTTTTTTCGTGGTACTCCTCGTCCATCTGCAACCACTTTAATTGCCTTTCTTCTTCTTTTTCCAAAAAAGAATTTTTTTGTTAAATAATTCTCTCTCGAGGTTGACATGCTTTTATTTAATTTTGCATTTTTTTCTTTTTAACATCGTCGGAGTGTATGTTTCCCACTTTCATTTTGAGGAACTTTCTGCACACCTCTGTTGCCAACAGCGTTTGCAGTATCGTCCCCATTTTCCACTGCACCTCGGTTAACATCAAATACCATGTATTCACCCATTTGTATATCTTTATCGTCTTCAAAGACCACCTTCCAAGTCTGCGATTGCAGAAAGTTCTACAGCTATATTTGATACCCATGACGCTGTTGGCTCTGCCTCGACAACACAATCTTCTTCCAACGTATTGAACAAACCCCCAACAGTTTTCACATTCAATATTTCTAGAATAACGTCATATATGATACTGTTTTTGTCGGGGACTTTTTCAGCACCGCCTCCTGTACGATACAAGTACGATTTGTAGGCAGCATAGTACTTTCTAGCTGCCGTTTTCAAGTTATCGTACTTGGACTTCAACTGCGGGTTGGCTATTTTTTCCCAAGCCGCTTCCTACAAAAAAAGCAAACAAGGAATTATTAGAGTAAAAGATTCTAATTATTTTACGTCTACTTACTTTCTCTGCTGGAGAAACTAGATTTGTGGTTTTATTTTCCACCATGTTTTTAAAAATTAGTATTGTCTGGGCCAAATGCAGCTCTGCCTCAATTGTGAAATTGTTGCCGCGAGCATTTTTCGTAGCCTGTGGTTTTCCAGCAATAATTATTCAAACTACAACCGTGCAGCACAACGTAAAAAATTTGAAATGGTATAAAAACATTGGCCTAATAGTCCATGTACCAAAGGAAAAAAGTTCTAACTTCGTTGACTCAAAACCGATTTTGAAATTTTTTTTTTTATTATTTCGGAAAAAGTTTATAGAAAAGTTCCCCATAGGTGAGAAGGTGTGCTTTTTATTTTTTCAATTGTTATTAACAAAGAAGTGTTTTTTAATATATTCTTAATTAAAAAAATGTATAACTTCTTTATTTAATTAAACCATTGCCTGATATTTGACAACATAAGGTTTTTGGGTTCACAGATTACGAATCTGGCCTCAAATTTGGTCTAAAATCAAAATGGCGTCTACAAAATGGCGTCGAAGGTCTAATTTTTTCTTTTATTTTTTTAAATTTTTATTAGATGTCTAAGGGTTTTTGGGGTCGCTGATTACGAATTTGACATTAAAACTCAACTAAAATAAAAAATGGCGGATCCAAGATGGCAAAAAAATTTTTTTTTTCTGACTTTATTTCTTACCTAAATAGGGTTTTTTGGGTCGTTGATCTCAAATTTTATGTTAAAATTTATCAAAAATGAAAAATAACGTCTTTAAAGTGGCAAAATAGCTTTTTTTTTAATTCCGCGCGTTGCCTCATATCTAGGGGTTTTGGACACAGTAATTATAAATATAGCATTAAAAGGTAAATTTTTATTCTGTACGATTATTATTATTATTATTTAATAAACATTATATACAAATAAAATTCTAAATTGTTAAACTATAACTCAAATTTAAATAGATTAAATACATTTAAATATAACATACAATTACATATAATTTCCAACGCCTAAAAATGTGTTTTCAACGACCTCTTTGTACAATTTCCAAAAGATATTACTGAATTAAAAGATTTTTCTGTTTGTGACCGACGGAGGAATGTTATTACATAAAAACAAATCGCAACTTGTTCAACAGTATGGTGCAATTTTAGATATATTTTAATTTTATTGTTCGTAATTATGGAAAAAAGCAATTGTTTTTGTCGATTATCAGAAACATAGAATAAAATCTGAAGCGACCGACGTCTAAAAACGAAAACTGCACCAGATATTCGATTTGAAAGAGACAGGTCTTTAAAGTTATATCAAGAAAAATTTCTGGAAAATATCTTTCATGTCGTTTTATTATTTTTTTAAAATAAACTTTAGCTGCAAATAATATCCCCGCTCTCAAGATGAAAGTGATGCGGATCGGTTAATAGTTACAACAGCTGTCAATGCATCAAATGAAAACATAGTCGTACTATCAGAGAATATAGACGTATTACTTACATTAACAGCTTCAGTTTCTCCTGATAAAGATATACATATATTTTTTAAAACCTGCCAAAGATAAAGAAAATTAAAAAATATCTTCTTCTAAAAGCCTTCAATTTACGCATCCCAAGTGTAGTGAGCATATACTTTCTGTACATGCTTTAACTGGATGTGACACAACTTCAGCATGTTTTAACAGAGGAAAGAATCTTCTTCTTCTTCGTGTTCAGGTGCTTATCCGATTTCGTATGTTTGCGTTCAACACGGTCATCTTTCTCTTTATTGGTTGCAATTCTAGATAACTCGTGATGATTTCCCATACCACGCCCTTGGGTTTTGCAACCAAGATAATATCCTTCTGCGTCCTGTTCCACGTTTGCCATATATCTTGCCTTGTGTAATAGATTGTAGTAGAACGCACTTATTCTCATTCCTCATTATACGTCCGAGGTATTGGAGTTTGAGTACCTTGATGTTGTCCAAGACCTCTTTATTTTTTTTTTTCATTCTCTACAGAACGTTAATATTTATTTATATCTTTCCATAATATCCACAATATTTTTCGGTATAACCATATTTCAACGGCTTCGACCCCATAGAGCAAGATGAGAAAATGTAGTATCTTAGCATGCCAGTTTTGGTGTCAAGGTGCAGATCATGACTTTTGAATATAGTTTAATATATTGAAGATAAATTTATATAAGGATGAGGAAGACGAATAGGACCGGCACCTTATTAAAGATCCACATGCATAAGTCCTAGTAAATGAAGCAAGGGCTATGTTCACGAAAGAATAAATTTGCCACAATATTTGAAAATAGCAGTGGTTTATAAGAGACTGCTAAAATTTATATAAAAAAATGCTGGTATAAAATGTATGCTTGCAATGTATGGTGCGAAGAAAAGTAACTGCTTAAACTCTTACAGGAATGTTTAATTGATTGAACGTTTTTTATTATTCATATACCGCAAGGTAAATGAGGTTACAGACAATACGATACATATATTTTTTAAATAAAAACATTTTGAATTTTAGGTTTGACTCTTTTATTAAGGCGTCTACTAAAAAAAGTATTAATTTAGCATCATTGCGCCCTACGATGGATTCAGCAGAACAACATTTAAAGCGCGTGTATTTGCAAACACAGTTATGCCTGGGAAACCAAGATATTTCAACGGATTGGGGTTGGAAATATGATACAGGAAAGTGTTTTCCAATCCTAATGACACAAGAACCAGCTCCACAAAACATCTTAAAATTTATTTTTTTTTTGCAACTACAAAACTAGTTGCGGGCCAGCTTGAGGGTGTAGGAAAAGTGGCCTTTAGGCTCGGCGGCTTGCGATGAATGTAACCGAAATAGTTACCTTAATTCATGACCGGCAGTGTCAATGGAAGAAGTAGAGGAAGAAGAAACTAAAGCTAAATAATTTTTTCCTTGTTTTTAAATGTATCTTGGGTTAATTTTAATAAATCAATTAAAATATAATATCTTTAATACTCATTTAACTCTTCTATCATTTGTTTCCACCATTTTTCAGACACCGTTTTCCATTTTTGATAAATTTTAACAGAAAATTTGGGATGAGTGACTCAACAAACCCCTAGGTATAGGTATCAGAAATTAAAAAAAAACCCTTTCCGCCATTTTGGATCCGCCATTTTTTATTTTAGTTTAGTTTTAATGTCAAATTCGTAATCAGCGACCCCAACACCCCACAGACATCTAATAAAAATTAAAAAAAAATAAAATAGAGAAAATTAGACCTTCGACGCCATTTTGTTTCTAGACCCATTTGGAGGCCAGATTCGTAATCTGCGACCCCAAAAACCTTATGTTGTCAAATTTCAGGCAATTGTTTAAATAAATAGAATAGTTATACATTTTTTTAATCAAGGGTATATTAAAAACACTTATTTGTTAATAACAATTGAAAAAATAAAAAGCACACTTTCCCACCTATGGGGAACTTTTCTATAAACTTTTTCCGAAATAATAAAAAAAAAAATGTTCAAAATCAGTTTTGAGTCAACGAAGTTAGAACTTTGGCGAATTTTTAGCGTTTAGAAAATGGACTATAACCTCAACGGAAATGACTACAAGACAGTTATTAAGTTTGCTGCAAACCTGTTTCATTGTAGCCAACAACTTTTACATTCAACAAATCTCACTTTATCTAAAGTCTAATTATGTACTTTTATGAAACACCACCGCTTTAAAACTCACAAGTTGGCTTAAAGTTAAAGTTGTTTAGCTAAAGTGGACTTCAAGCCGATATTATGAAACCGGCCGTAATGACAACTGAGCTTAATTTATTTAAAATATGAGCATCCATGAAAAGTTTTGAAATTGTCCATTGGTATATTCATGGTGTAAAGAATACAAGGTGAAACGTTCCCAGAAATGCGCAGTCGTTCAGAAAGTAGAGGGGAGATGCCAACCAATCCCCCATGGGCATACACAGGAAATCTATTACCGCCGCGATCATAGTGTAACCATGGACGCATTCGTATATTGTTGCTGGCACTGACATTCGATGTCAAATTCGAGGTTAGCAGGTTAGGTTTTTCGTCAGTCTGACACCAACTGCCGCAAAACCTAACCTCGAATTTGACATCGACAGCGTCTTCAACAATACATTTCAGTACTAGACCAATCGTGCCATTTGTGAGCCCATGTGCTATTGGTTGAATTTGAGGTCCGCCAACATTCTGCGGAACGTTACACCTTATATTCTTTATACCATGGGTATATTGATACATTTTGATGTTTTATCTCTGTCATACCTACTCATTTTATCTGCTTATCCCTGCCGCACTCATTAATTTATTTAAAATATGAGCATCCATGAAAAGTTTTGAAATTGTCCATTGGTATATTCATGGTGTAAAGAATACAAGGTGAAACGTTCCCAGAAATGCGCAGTCGTTCAGAAAGTAGAGGGGAGATGCCAACCAATCCCCCATGGGCATACACAGGAAATCTATTACCGCCGCGATCATAGTGTAACCATGGACGCATTCGTATATTGTTGCTGGCACTGACATTCGATGTCAAATTCGAGGTTAGCAGGTTAGGTTTTTCGTCAGTCTGACACCAACTGCCGCAAAACCTAACCTCGAATTTGACATCGACAGCGTCTTCAACAATACATTTCAGTACTAGACCAATCGTGCCATTTGTGAGCCCATGTGCTATTGGTTGAATTTGAGGTCCGCCCACATTCTGCGGAACGTTACACCTTATATTCTTTATACCATGGGTATATTGATACATTTTGATGTTTTATCTCTGTCATACCTACTCATTTTATCTGCTTATCCCTGCCGCACTCATTAATTTATTTAAAATATGAGCATCCATGAAAAGTTTTGAAATTGTCCATTGGTATATTCATGGTGTAAAGAATACAAGGTGAAACGTTCCCAGAAATGCGCAGTCGTTCAGAAAGTAGAGGGGAGATGCCAACCAATCCCCCATGGGCATACACAGGAAATCTATTACCGCCGCGATCATAGTGTAACCATGGACGCATTCGTATATTGTTGCTGGCACTGACATTCGATGTCAAATTCGAGGTTAGCAGGTTAGGTTTTTCGTCAGTCTGACACCAACTGCCGCAAAACCTAACCTCGAATTTGACATCGACAGCGTCTTCAACAATACATTTCAGTACTAGACCAATCGTGCCATTTGTGAGCCCATGTGCTATTGGTTGAATTTGAGGTCCGCCCACATTCTGCGGAACGTTACACCTTATATTCTTTATACCATGGGTATATTGATACATTTTGATGTTTTATCTCTGTCATACCTACTCATTTTATCTGCTTATCCCTGCCGCACTCATTAATTTCCCATGTCCCGAATACAATCCGAACAATCTGTATATGAATATACGCTAATATATGTATATGTTACAGTAAATGCAGCAAATTAGTAAATGCTAACAATTCCTAGTGAAACTTGACATTTACTAATATGTTAGTAAAAGCTGGCAAATAAAATTCATTATCGACATTCACTAGTAATTGTTAGCATTTACTAGTCCTACCCAGCAAATGTCTAACTATAAGATGTGGGGCATTTGTGTACTGGGTATACACGCGATTCGAGCCGAAAGCTAGAATAGATAGGTTATGTAAAAAATTTGTTTACGTGCTTTTATTAATTATTTTTAGTGTAATTAAACAGTGGTGCTGTGTTACTTAAATAAAACGCAATGGAAGCAATTTTTTGACTAGACTCCAGGAAAATAGACTGACACATAAAAGTAAGAGTTTTTCCTTTACATTAAGTAAATATAAGGAAGTTATAAAAAAAGTAAAGGCAGCTAAACAACAGAAAGTCAAAGAACCGTCTGATTATAAACTCATCAAACGTTTTGATGTTATTGATGTGGCAGGATTAGAAAAACCGGTGATTACTCTTCTTAGCATAGAATTTCGGTTTAGACCGCGTAGTATTTCTATATGAACACCCAGCATTTTCCGGCTTAATGTGCCTTGCACCTTGTGAAGTCGAGCAAAAACCGGCGCGTTCTTAGTGCGACTTTCACTCTGATGATGCAAGCTGCAAGGTCTTGCGAAACGTTAGTGAATATGGATGCACAAACAGCAAAACGGCCAAATCTGCCTAAGTATCCTCGTTCTCAAGATACTCAAACAACACGAGCCACCAAAGAGCACGGCCATCGCGCGGGTTTTTGCTCGACTTCACAAGGTGCAAGGCACATTAAGCCAGAAAATGCTGGGTGTTCATATACAAATACTACGCGGTCTAAGCCGAAATTCTATGCTAAGAAGAATAATTCGAGTAACCCCGAAAGCCTCAAACAATACAAAAAAACTGGTGATTTCCGCTAAGACGCCTTCCGTTTAGAGTCCTCGGACTAATTATACCGTTTTTCTTCCGTTTAGACTCCTCAAATTTTAAAAACTAATTAAGCATTCCGTTTAGACTCCTCGACTTTGGCGGTGACGTCATTGGAATGTGTGTATTTCTTCACTCTGACATCATTGGAGTGTAGATTAGAAAGTAATCACACTATGACGTCATTGTCCAATAAGGGACGTGTGTATATTTATAAATAACCAATAGCAGAGGGTTAGCAACAGATCCGTGAGGGTATAAGTAGTTAGGTACTTGAACATACTTCATTTGTTGTGTTACGTTAGCTTTGACAATATGGAAAAAATTGAGTTTATTGAATCTCGCAAAGGTCGTCCTGTTGTGATTTATTCCGGCTATAAATTAAATTTTAGAAAAGTCGTGTGGTGGTAGTATTACTACAGAAGATGCCAATCCTAAATGTGGTGCATAAAAAGGAGCACAACTGCCAACTCGACATCGCCAAAATAGAAGTGGAAAAGTTCCGTTTCCAGTGTAAAAAACCAGCACGAGAGGAACTGACACCTATCCCTGAAATTGTACGACAGGAGTTTGCCAAGTCCAAGGATTTGGGGCTTGATTTTGTTACAGAAGTCCCAGATTTTACATCTGTGAAAACGGCGTTATATGAAGCAAGGCATCAAGCGCTTGGTGTATCTAGGTTGCCTAAAACAAGAGACGATATACAGTTGCCAGCTGATTTGTCTCAGGGCTTTTTATTTCTTGATGATGGTTCGGAAGATGGAATCTTGGCGTTTGCTACTAATAATGGTAGTGATCTTACAAGAGGCGCTGTTTTTTATCAGACGGGACATTTAAAAGCTGCTGCCGTCTATTCGATCAGCTCTACACCATTCATATGGATATAGGAAGTTCTGCAGAAAGTGCATGTGTAATTCCTGTGTTATATGCCTTGCTGCCAAACAGGAAAGAAATTACATACAGAAGATTTTTCGTACTGTTGAAAGAAAAACTTCCCGAATTTTCTCCAAAACTTATAAAACTGGACTTCGAAATCTCAGCCATACAAGCTTTTCGGCAATTTTTTTCCTGCAGCAATAATTAAAGGCTGTAATTTCCATTTCAATCAAGCAATTTGGAGAAAAGTTCAGGCATTAGGATTGGCCACTTCTTATAGGGATAGTACGGATGTACGCGAACACGTACGAATGTGTGCTGCACTGGTCCATTTACCTCCGAAGTATACAGAAGATGGTTGGCTGTATATAATGGAGTTTTCGCCAGATAACGAAGAAATACAAACATTCAACGACTACTTCGTCAATCAGTGGCTAGAAAATGATACAGTTAAAGATATGTGGATATGCAGCGGTGAGCGACATCGGACGACCAACACTGTCGAGGGGTGGCACAGTCGCCTGAATAAGAAAATGGGAAAAGTTCATCCTAACGTTTACGAGTTAGTGAAAGCACTAAAATCCGAAGCAGCCTATTACGAAACCATTAAAAGTAAAATGGATTTACATATGGCACCTCCAAAACGAGCAAAAAAATATTGTGAGTTAGACGCCCGTATTACTAAAACAATCACTGACTTAACTGAAAACAGAAAAACTGTTGGTGAAACGTTGCAACGGTTAATGTATATAGTTAAGTTAAACTAATAAGTTGTATATATTACATATTCTTAAAAAACAAAAAAAAGCAAAAAACCATTACAAAACTTAAAAAACATGACAATGTCGTAAACAACGACAAATATTTAACCACACCTAAGTATATAGGCTAGAGTGTGTATCCGGATAGGTGAAACGACTCTTGTAAAATGTAAAAAAATCACGATTTAAATTTTCATTTTTTGGGTTCAGCCCTGCTTGGTGAAAGGCAAATTTGTAACATAATTTCAGTTTTGAAAAATCAAGTATGCCTTGGAAATTGTCAAAAATCTATTTTTCTGTACCGTGCCTCATATTTGGCGGATACGACAAAAAGTTATTAAGAAAAATTGTTTAGAATCAACATTTAGGCACCTATGTCAAATTTCAAAATCCTCGGCCAACTTTGATCTCTCACATTTTCTTTTATGTGTTCCAAATCAAAGAATTTTACTTTTAACAAAGACTGCCATGGAAAAACAAATATTGTTAACAAAGTTTTTTATTTCATAATATAAAACTTTGTTAAAAATCTAATTGTTTTGGGAAATAATCATAAAAGACAATGTGAGAGATCAAAGTTGGCCGAGGATATTGAAATTTGGTATAGGGGTTTAATGTTAATTCTAAACAACTTTTCTTAATAATTTTTTGTCGTATTTGCCACATAAAAGGCACGTTATTCTAAAGAAAAATAGGTTTTTTGAAAATTTCCAAGGCATACTTGATTTTTAAAAAGTAAAATTATGTTGGAAACCTTTATCCAAGCAGGGCTGAACCCCAAAAAATAAAAATTTAAATCGAGAATGTTTACGTTTTACAAGAGTCGTTTCACCTATCTGAGGACACACTGTATATGTTTAGTATACTTAGCCAGTCCTAAGTCTGGGCAGAGTGGAAGGAATATTTCTCGTATTTTCAATCCACACAAACTAAGCCTTCTGTAATATTTCGAGGAGTCTAAACGGAATAATTAAATAGTAATTAGTTGAGAGAAAAGTTTGAGGACTCTACTCGAAAAATTTAATCCGACGAGTCTCAGCGGAAGGAGTCTAACCGGCATAAATCGAAAAACTGATAGTGCCCGTAAAAGAAAACGGCGAAATTATTTATTTTATTCATGACGAAGAACTTTTTGACATTTTAAGTAATGTGCACACGTCTATTGGTCATGGGGGGCGGAACAGAATGATGAAAGAACTGAAAAGGAAATATAAGAATATTACTTACAAACACGTTAATAGTTTTTTATCAGTTTGTGAACCATGTTTGCAAAAACTTAAACGTGAAAAAAAGGGAATTGTTGTACATCCCTTATTGTTTAAAGACCTTAACTCCCGGTGTCAAGTCGATTTAATCGATTACCAGGTTCACCCAGATGACGAGTTCAAATTCATTATGGTGTACCAAGACCATTTAACTAAATTTGTGGTATTAAAGGCATTAAAATCGAAGAAGGCGGAAGAGGTGGCTAATAATTTGATCGACATTTTCACGTTGTTGGGGGCACCACGATACTGCAGTCAGATAACGGAAGGGAATTTGTAAATAACATAATAGAAAACATAAAACTATTATGGGCAGATCTGAGATTGGTTCATGGAAAACCAAGACATAGCCAGAGCCAGGGCAGCGTTGAGCGTGCTAATCAAGATGTGGAAAATATGATAACCACATGTATGTAAGACCACAAAACCTCTGAATGGAGTAGGGGATTAAGGTTCATTCAATGAAAAATAAAGCCTATCATTCGGGGATAAAAAGATCCCCATACGAAGCCCTTTTTGGTCGGCCATTAAAGTTAGCACTTGGAACATCCAGTATACCACAAGAGTCGGAAGAAGAAGCGGAATTAGAAGAGATCATCACTTCCATAACGTCTGTTGAAACATTACACTTACCTGAAGAAGATGTAGCCACAGGAGCACCTGAACCATTAATCGAGGACGACATAATGCCAAGCAGTGGTTTAAATTCATATGAAAATGATACCAATTTAAATAGTGATGAAAATCTACTAGAAGAAGCTATTAAATCACCTATTGTTGTGCAAGACGTACAATTCCTTTTCTGTGTTGTGTGTCAGACTGACTGTTTATTAGACAAAAATAAATGTCACAATTGTGAACAATATTTTCATTCAACCTGTGGCTTTTCAATAGATTTAGAAAAGTGTGTTTGTGCTATATGTGACAGAAAAGAAAAGATTAAAGAGCAGCGTACTTCGGCTTTTGATGCTTTAGAACAACAAGCTAAAATAATGAAGAAAATCTCAGAGAGTCATCATCCACAAGTTACAGTAGGAAATACAGTTCCTGTTCCTATCTCTGAGGTTGATAGGGGTCGAGGGGATGCAAGATCCATTCTGGCTGCAGTCCTTGAGGTGACATCAGACGGATTTTATATTCCAGCTTTTACTGTAACATATACACTACAAAATACGAGTACATCTGAAGTTAAATAAATATTAAACAATGGTTTTTGCTTTACTTTTGGGTTGACTATATCTGCAAATAGTGCACAATTAATTGTTTATTCAAGTTTCTGAATATACAGTAATGTTTTTTTAAATTTTATTTTATTTTCTTATTTCGCAAGAATTTTTTCAATTCACGAATTTAATTGAACTTTACTGATCTTTTTGCTATTTGGTGGTAGGTACATAATACACTTGACAATATGAAATTCCATTTACAATGGCATTCTCATAAACTTCGAACAAATTCGATGTTCGTCTCTCGCAGAGTGTAGGTGCTTGAGTTGCTGCGGTGACATTTATTGTAGTTCTAAGTTTGTTAAACATACATATACAATGCCATTCACTCGAGAACAGAAAATGGAAACCACTGACTTAATTAAAGAAACAGTAAAAACTGTGTTATTTGATGAGAAGCTTATCGAACCGATTATTAACATAATTCAGTTAAAAATCGAAGAAAAATTCACCAGACTCAAAGAACAATATGCTAAGGAAATCAAGCAACCGCGCGAAGAAAATGTTATCTCTAGACTCAATGAAAAACCGACCTTACAGTTGACCCTAGTGATATAGACAGATGTTATCGGATAGGTGTTTCTACTGGGAAAAGAAGTCGTCTCATCATTGTGAGATTTGTAAGCTACAGGCAAAGAAGCTTAATTTTCAAAATTAACAGCAATTTTCGAAATACTAAAATTGTTATCAAGATGGACTTGGCGAAAAAGCGACTGGAGCTATATAAAGCTGTGGCAAGTAGATATGGGCTATAAGAATGTATGGAGTTTTGATGGTGTTATAAAAGTCAAAGTCGGTAACAGCATCAAAACATTCGCCTCTTGAAGTTTTACTTATTATATATATATTTTTGTTCGCTTTGTAATATCGGATAATAAAAGGCATTATTATTATTATTATTACTATATCCCAATGTAACATAATTGTTTCATAAATTTCTTTATCTTTTGAAGTATAGAATTTAAGATTAAACGGTTTAACAACTTTTAAATTGCATTTTTGTGAATATTGGCAATAGAATTAGAATTTCATGGAAAAGTAATTAGCGAATATGTATAAGTAAAATGAATAAGTATTATTGTCATTTGCTATTAGTTTCTTGAGCTGTAGTATTGTGTGCATCTATATAGCCTACTGTGTATAATCGCAGAATACGAGTGGGTAGAGACTAACAAGCAGAATCCGCTAGCTCTGCATGGCGGATTCCACTATCGACTGCATAGGACAGCGAAGAATGGAATCAAGAATTGAGCCTGGGTCAAGAATAGAAGCCGAAACTGTAAAGGCCGTATGTCTACGAAATACGGACAAATACGTGTGTCTGAACATGTTTGTCAGTCAGATCAAGCTGCAACGGAAGTGCGAAAGCAAATGTGTAATCTCAAAAAAGGGCCCGAGAAGATGAGGAGTTGTTATCGCAGGTCTACTGAGATTAATTTGATCCGCTGTTTAACATAGGTTCCGAGTTCGTGACGGAAGTACCATCGTTTTCATCAATAAAGCGAACAATGCAGCGTATTCGAAGAAGTGCTTTAAACATGCCTCCAGAACCGTCAAGCGTCCAAGAGATTAGTATCCCAGAAGATATACTAAAAATGAAAGACGATCGCAGTTTTCTTCTTTTCGAAGACAAAATACTGATATTTGCTATTTCAAAAGGAAGGGAAGCTATTGCAGAACATGCAACTTTTTTCATGGACGGAACTTTTAAAAGTTGCAGTAAACAATTCACTCAAGTGTATACCTTACATGTGGATGTTAGAAGCACATCTGTAGAAACCAACATTATACCCGTACCGTACGCCTTGTTACCTAAGTCGTCTGGTATACCAAAGGTTTTTAAGCTATTAAAAAACTATGTACCAGGTTGGAACCCACAATTTGTGAAAATGGACTTCGAGGAAGCCGCCATAAGGTCATTGAAAAATGTGTTTCCATCAGTACAAATACTTGGTTGTAATTACCATTTCAACCAATGCATCTGGCGTAAAATACAAGAACTCGGAATGGTCCATGATTACACAAATAATGAAGAAATGAGACTTCATGTAAGAATGTGTGCTGCACTTGCTTACGTTCCTGTTACGGATGTTGAAAATGGTTGGTTATGTATAATGGAGGATTCCCCTAACCACCACAAACTTCAAAAATTTCAGGATTATTTTCTCGATCAATAGTTACAAAACTCCAGTATAACAGTTGACATGTGGAATTGTCACGAACAGAGGCACAGAACAGCAACGCGGTGGATGGCTAGAACCATCGTTTAAACAGTATACTTTAAGAACCTCATCCCACACTATTTACTGTCATCAAGTGTTTAAAAACTGAAGCTGAGTATGGTGACTATTTATATGACAAAATAAACCTAAATATCGAAGGAAATCGAAGAAAAAAGCTTAGATAAAACTTGACGAACAAACAGCAAAAACATTAGTTAAGTACAATGAAACTGGCGATTTAAGAAAGTGAATAAACAATAAATTGTAAAGTTATATCACGAGCAACGTAAAATCTAATTTTCAATTTTTATTTTACTTTTGATGAATCTGTTAGGGGATGGGGTGTCAACACACTTATTGTAAGAGCACTTTCCAAATATGTACATGTAGAAAAGAAAGATACTAAATAGTAATCTTTGTTTTATCTACAATCCTTTTGCTTAAATCATTTTATCTATATTTACTTTTTATTACGTTATATTCCAACCATCACTAGATATTAAATGTTCTAATCAGTATAGGTTCCAGATCATCCAGCTTCTGTTCGCAGTCACTAAGCTTTTCTTCTAATGAAGACACCTTATTTTCCAACTATTGTATTTTCGCCTCCATGACGTTGCCCAGGTGTTCGGAAATTTTATTAGCAAGTTGATCGATAAAATCTTTGTTTCCAATCACAGCCTTAAATAATTTAGTTATCGACTCTTCACGGTTAGCAGCCGTTCGCGTATCACGACCAGTCATCTTGATTCAACACTTTAACCTCCACGAACTATAATTTACTTTTTGTAAAATCGTATTAAAATAAGGTCATTTATGCATTCATTTGCGGGCGTAAATAGTGCCTTTTGCGCCCTAAGGCCTAAATAGTTATTTATGTTACAAGGCCGTGAACTAGGACTTTTTTTTATGAGAATGAATATTATTTGGCGAGGCGCAGGCCGAGCCAAATAATCATTCGAATAAAAAAAAGATAGTTCACGGCCATGTGGCATACAAAATTTTGTGTGCAACTGTGAAAAATTACCAAAATTAAAGTTTCAATCGAATCTTTACATAAAAATAAATTTAGCAGTGTGCTTTGGTATGGTAACTAGGGCTTGCGTAGTTGCTGTTTATTATTAATTGTCATTCATATTTAATTGAAAGTGGTGCTGTTTTTTGTGCTTTTTAAGGAAAATGACCAGTGAAAGTGAAGACGATTGCTTTCCTAATACTCTACCGGAGTTACAAATCGCCGCAAAGGAGGTAGTTTCAAATTGATTACCTGAAAAATCGAAAAAAATTTACGAAGCTACGTATCGACTATTCAAGGACTGGTGTGGCGAGAAAAAGGTTAGAAACATTTCTGAAAGTGTGCTTTTGGCATATTTCGACGATAAATACAAGAATTGTAAACCATCAACGACATGGTCTGCATATTCCATGTTGAAATCTACGATAAACATAAACGACAATATCGACATAAGTAAATTCCCTAAACTACTGCCCTTTTTGAAGAAAAAATCAGTAGGGTACCGACCAAAAAAGTCACGTACATTGTCAGGAAAGCAGATTAAGCAGTTTTTGGAGGAAGCCGATGATGACAATCATTTGCTAATGAAGGTAATTAAAGCAAAATGCCGCTGAACGTGTGTATATTTTTTTTAATTTTAGGTAGTTATGATTTTTGGAATCTCAGGAGCTATGAGAAGTGAAGAATTGACAAAGCTCACTGTTAATAATATAGAAGATCGAGGATGCGTACTTGTCGTACACATACCTGACTCCAAAACACATCAAGAACGAACATTCACAATAACTCATCAAGATTATATTCAACTCTACCGAAAATATTATGCTCTACGTCCTACTAACGCGACTAGTCAACGTTTTTTTTTAAGGTATACCAGAGGAAAATGTGCTAATCAGGTTGTCGGTATACATAAAATTGGAGAAATTCCAAGTATTATTGCTAAATTTCTGAAGCTGTCAGATGTGAAAATGTATACCGGCCACTGTTTCAGACGATGATCTGCTACTCTTTTAGCAGATTCTGGAGCAGATATTACAGAAATTAAACGTCATGGTAATTGGAAGAGTAGCACAGTTGCTGAAAACTATATTGAAAATTCAATTGAGCAAAAAAATAAAACATGTAATAAAATATTAAATTTTCATAAAGAAAAAAAAAGACTACTTCTATTGCTCCAACTAGCTTGCCAAGATCATTTAAAATTTTAAATGAAACAAATTGCGCCTCTACTAGTGCTACTGCATCTTCCTCTGGTATCAATGTAAATAATGCTAGCGGTAGCACATTCAATTTTTATTTTAAAAATTAAGAATCTTTTGTTCGGTATTATTATATGTATAATTAACAATGTTTGTAATCACATATTAATAAATAACGTTCGAATTATCTAATAAAAGCTAATTTCATTCAAGATCATGACCCCTAAAAAAAGTCTTTGTCGGCCGGTAAAAAAGTCTTTTTTTACGTTGTCAAGGCTTTATTTTACTATAAACAAATGTGCTATTTCACGACTCAAAATCAAGCAAAAAAAGTGGCCTTTTTTTGACAGTTGCACACAAAATAATTTGCGGGCGTAAATAGTGCCCTTTGCGCCCTAAGGCCTAAAAAACCAGCATCACATTCGCAACCAACAACAATTTGATTTTTGAGAACGAATCGTGCCATTTATTTTTTCAAAGCTTTAAGGTGGATTTTACAAAAAATCTTATTTGCATTTCGGGCGTGAACGGCGATTTTGGCCCTTTGGCGTTTTATAATCCCTCGGCCCTTCGGGCCTCGGGCTTATAATTTCGCCGCGGGCCAAAATCGCCTCCTTCACGCCCTTAATACAAAAATAGCTATTGAATAGGTACCAGCGGCAAGGCAACACGTTTACTCGACTACACGGCCCATATAATTATGCCTGAAATTGCAACAATATTATTTGTATCAATTTTAGGAAGAAATCGTATTTTCAAAGGATAGTGAAACTATTCACAAGAACATCTATAACATTATGAAAAAACTCCGGAAGTTACAACGTTGTATTGAGGGTATCACTCTTTTTGGTAACGACTAAAGACCGTATAAAAAATTAATTATTGTTGTGAATGTATTTCTACTATACAGGGTGTAAACGGAGATATTGTACATAGGTAAATGCCAATGCTAAATTCCGCCAGCAATCAAGGAGTGCCTTAGATGGTTGGCCCACCCCAGCGATGGATTTATCGCGTCTGCCTTTTTGCACACATTCACTTACATCGTTCTGCTCAAGTTATTTATCGACGTACATTGCTCAATTTTGGTTATATATTGTAATTCAAAACTCATTTTCACTTATAGTGCCGTTTCATCCTTATTTTTAGCCAAAACTAACGCATTGTAACTATTTTACGAAAGCGTAATATGGTGAGATTCCACACTAATTAGGTAGTTGTGGAATCTCGACATATCACGCTTTCCTAAAACACCTCGAGTTTGTTAATTTTGACTATACGCAAAATAAAACTGTACTATAAGTGGAAATAAATCTTGAATTATGATATAGCAAAAATTGAGTAAGCTAGGTTCATAACTAACTTGAGCAGAACGATGTAAATAAATGTGTGCAAAAAGGCAGACGCGATATATCCATATCTGGCGAGTGCCAGCCATCCAAGGCACATCTTGATGGCTCGCGGAATTGAGCATTGGCGTTTCCCTATTTACGTCTCCGTTTACTCCCTGTATAAATAATATTTCTGAAATAATTTCATATGTATATATTATAACATTATAATTATATAGTTGGTTGAATATT
This sequence comes from Agriotes lineatus, assembly GCA_940337035.1. Lineage (NCBI taxonomy): Eukaryota > Metazoa > Arthropoda > Insecta > Coleoptera > Elateridae > Agriotes > Agriotes lineatus. Next base: position 179,693 of record CALNHX010000547.1, read on the forward strand.
AAAACATTTGTATTTAAACATCCCTTTCCCATGATTATATTGCATTTCTGTATATTAAATTAAATATTTATTCAATACTTGTAAATTATAAATGAACTATACAGGGTGAATCAAATTAAGGGCATAAGCATTAAGCATATACGTCTCTTGGATCAGAACAAAAAATTACAATAATGTAGTCGGGAGTCCAAAATGTATCCAAAAATCATAGTACTGTTGATCTCTAATAAATTATTGTTCTGCTCCATGGATACTTGACTTTAAAAGGTTTAAAGCAGTTATTTTAAATAATTCAGGTATTTTCAATTTTATCAAGAAAATTATAGGGGCATTTATGTTGACAAATTAATTCCACATCGATTGTTGCAAAACATACAGATTGCACATTTTTCAAAATAACTCGATAACTGGATGTTCGATTGTTTTTTCTGGTTTCACTATCGTAATCAGAGGATTTAAATCTACTAGTTTGCTAATTTAACCGACTTCGTAGCTCCAATAACAACGAACTTAGCAATGGTGCCCTCTTAATTTAATCCACCCTGTATACGTAACCAATCTAAGTACGGTATTTATTGACAGGAAGGATCTATATCGGGAAAAGACGTAGAACGAATATCGGCTATTAATAAAGAATAAATTAATATGAATTACCAATGTACAATAAATATTGGTCAAGAACGTAGAATCAGTATTTGTCACCAATATAGGATAAATATTGGAATAAATATTCGTCACCAACGTAATAGTATATTACACAACGAGAGCTGTAGGAAGCATATTACACGCGAGTTGGAAAAGTTACGCACAAGCCGCGTAGCGGCGCGTGTGTAATTCCACGAGCGTGTAATTGCTCTATAGCTCGAGTTGCGTACTATACTTTTTCTACGATCACACTCATTTCGTTAAACGAAAAAGAAATATTTTATTAACTGTCAAACTATCTGTCACACCATCTTAAAAATTAGGCGGCTGCAGACACCGCTTCGTACAAACAACAGAAGCTAACTGTAACGTAATAAAAAAAATTACGTGTTAGTCATTATCATTACGTAACACTGTTTGTAACAACGATTTTACTAATCAAGTAAACAGTGCTTAATGAGCAATTTACTAATAAAGGAGTAGAAAAAATAAATATTGGCCACTAATATAGAATAGATATTGATCACCAAGGCAATGGTTTTATGCAAATGCATGTTCTAAACTAATATACCAGATTCGAGCTTTTGGATCTGAGCGTATCTACGCAAATGGAGTTTAATTAAGCCTATTAATTTTTGTATATTACAGGACCCTTGTGCATAAAATTTTATCAAGAGCATGTTCAAGCATATTTACTCCAAAGTAAAAAATGCATTTCATTTTAAGAAGATTCTACAATCATTTGTGCATACATTTTTACATCGATAATTCTTATTTTGCCTCTATTTTCCATAAAACGCAAATTTTTAACTCTTAAACAAATACAAGCAAATTCTAAGAAGCTTTAAATTCCCCTTTGTTTGAAATTGTAAGGAGGTTAGGTAGTTCTAAGCTTCTAAAGAATGTCTCAAATGACATTTTACATGAATAGGATGGATCACTTAAAGACTTTTTTAGGAAATGACTAATAGCTTTGTCTATTCCAATACATTCTTGTGAGAACTCTGAGGGGCAGATCTTCTTGTTATGTGTTGCTGCAATTAGTTTAACTTTTGAGTTTCACGAAGCAGTTACATAGTTCAATTTTCCTTCCAGTTGAACTTCATTATGAACACTGAACAGCGACCTAAGCGTTCAACTAATTTTAAATTCAGGGTGCACCTGCATATTTTTTTGGTCATACCTACCCCATAGATGTTAAAAATAAACTAAGTAAGGTTTTATTGCTACAGATTGCATCTGATAAAAAATTTCAAGTGATTCAACACACAAAGACGGCTTCGCATCAAGCCAACTGTAAACGAACTAAACTGCAATTGCCTCTACGGGAATCTTTTGCTACATCGTCGAAGCTGAATCTTCAAGAAGAATTTAATTTTGATTTATGTGATGCATTAATTAGCGCTAACATACCTCTTACAAAGTTATTATATTCGATTTTAAATTATTCTTAGAAAAATACACCAATAAACATGTGCCCGATCAAACTACTATAGGAAAAAAATATAGAGATAACATTTACGTCAAAACCATCACTTCGATTCGAGATATAATTGGAAGGAATTGCATATATTTTTCTGTTGGAGAGACTACCGATACCTGCCGGCGATATATTGCAAATTTAATTATTGGAGTTTTAAATTATGAAAAACCCTGTAAGCCCTATTTAATTAATTCAAAAGAACTCGAAAAGACTAACAGTGAGGGATGGACAAAACCTCACTTTTCTTACAAAAAGACGACCCACTGGTTTTTTTTTTTTTTTTTGGTAATTGTGAATTTGAATTTCCCACCCTAGTTTATAGCAATTGGTGGTTATGTTCTATATGGCATGGTGTTAGAAAAAAGTTAGTTCAATGACCTCTAGCCTCTAGCAGCTGCTGGTTTGTTTCTATTTGAAAAAGTGAATACTGTATACAAATGTAAGTACTTATTATTTTGAAGTTTTATTAATTACTTAACTACTTAACTTATACTTATTGTATTGATGTTATCTATCCTATATATTGCATTATTGACAATAATATACTTATGCCAACTGCCAAGTAAAATTGTTTATTGTTAGGTCGAAGTCGGTAGATAAGTATCAATCTTACAGTATTTGCCTTTCATTATTGCACATGCAGACCCTTTAAACCATAATTTTAAACTGAAGTTACTAATCTACAAACATAACCTTAACCTAATATAATGGGCAGTTCAGCAGTTTTATTTTAGTTAGCTGTTTGCTTTGCAGTTAAATGTGGTTTTGTTAATTTTTGTTTATTCTAGAGGGAACTAGAAAATAGATAATAAAACTAAAACTACCGCAGCCAGTAGTGCTAATCATGGGGGCGGCAGCCGTCAGTCGCATGTTTGAAAGTAATTTTAAAAAGCTACTGGTGTCGTAAGCTGCAAAGCATAAAACTTTCAAGTCAATGGAAACGTTGAGAGACTGCAGAATCACCTTAAAAAGGTGTCATAAAAGTAGATCACATGTTGCAGACTCATCATCAACAGATACCATCAGTGACGGTGACGTGAACGAAAGTGGACCGATCACGCCGGAAACTACTATATTCTACTGTAACTAGCTCTACGTCTACCTCAATAGAAACAGAAATTAATAAAATTCACGAAAACAAGAGCATTTCAACAGACGATGTAGTTTTTGTATCATCAGCACCAGCAGCAACAGGTATATTAAATAAAATAAAATAATAAAATGCATGTGTATATATTTTATTATTATTGCAAAATGTAAAGGGTTGATATTGAATATTGTTGTGTTGATAAATTTTAAATTACATAAACTTCTAAACTCTAGAATTCTGAATTTAATTAATAAATAACAGCACGTAGGGTTCAAAGCAACAACGCATACCTACTCCTACCGTGAACTGTGTGTTATAAATAATAATTTGAAAAGTTGACATAAAGCTTGAAACACTGAAGCAGACTGAAACTGCATAATTTATAATAATTTAATTTTGATAAAAATATTCATTTTATATATTTTAATTATTTTTCGTTGTTAGGCTCCGTTGTTTCGACTTCGTTGACTGAGTCTGACATTAATATTACTGAGCACGAGAAGAACACTGATGATGGTCATATTGAAAGTTCATCACTGGTTTCCACTTCCACGTTGTCAACTTCTAACGAAAAGAAAAAATGCAAGCCATCTTCTGCATGTAGTTCGGGTTCACTTTCACTAAACTTCAGGTTATAAAAACTTCGAAGGAAATGAAACATAAGTTGCATGTTGCAGTGGCAAAATATTTTTTTTATCCAAGACTTCATTTAGACAAGTTGAATCAGATTGTTTTAAAAGTTTAATGGAATTACCGCGACCTGGGTAAAAGTCCCCTTCTAGAAAGGTATTAGCTAGTGATCTGTTAGTTGCGATTAGTATAGAAGTAAATAATCAATTTAAAGAAGCATGCAGTAAGAGTAAAAGGCCACTCACCTTAATAACTGATGGCTGGTCTAATATTAGGAATGATCCAGATATTGCTGTGAGCCTTCATACAGGTAAGACATCTTTTCTCCTAAATATTATTGAATGTGAAGCTGAAAAAACTTGCTTCATATCAAAACATCTCCGCTATAAGCATGACGGATCAGCTTCCTTGTCCAAACAGCATGAAAAGTTTTAATGAAAATAATTGTTTTGATCTTTACAACTACATTCCTAATAGATTATGTATAAAAACGGTGCCATTACACGATATTAGTGTTTCTAGAATTCTTTTTTGATGTTAAACAATATATTTTCTCTTAATAAAATTTGTATTTTTGTTCTTAGTAAGCAAGGGGAAAGTCTTTGTGTAGTTTGTTAGCTGGGGGGGGGGGGGGGATTCAAAATCTTTTGAAGCGTTGAGGTGCGGCAAAAAAGTTAGGAAACACTAATTTAGAAGATGTTGATTACTTAGATGAACCTCAGGAAATGTGTGAAGTATCTCACGCAAATAAAATAAATGTTTGTAAAGATTAAAGGGAGACATTTGTAAGTACATTTCTGTTGTGCAGAGATTATATTTAGAAACGCATGAGTATGATATACTGTGCATAAACATGATATCTGGAAATAAGACTCCGTTTAAATTAAACGAAAAAGATGTATCAGCGATTCACAAAAATGACGTAACTGTCATGTCTTATATTAGACAACGTATCGCATATTGTTTTGCAAAACCCCTTGATGTTGGCTCCCCAAACTTTTAAAATTAAAAGAATACCACTAGGCATTAAAGGTTTGAACGTGTAAACATTTATAGGTAAATATACGTTTACAAATATATGTAAATGTGTAGATTGCTTTAAATATTTTAATTTTTTTGTTTCCACTATCGCTGCCCTACAAGTATTCCTTTCTGAGCTTGGGGTTTCAATTTAATTTGTACGCGAGTAAAGTAGTATGCTTGCCCCATCCACTTTCAGGAATGTGGTCAGAAATGCTCATTCGGCCTATTTCAGATTCAGACTGCTGGTCTCACAGTTTGGGTTTGCCCTCTATCTGGAAAAACATCAAATATAATCCGAAAAACCATTATATAAACAAGGCAGTCGAAACGGACAACAAGAAGAACTGAAATAACAAACGCAAACCGCTATAAAAACTAGGAGGAAGAAGCGGTCCTTCTATTAACTAATGTGGCATTAAATGAAAAATGGACAAGGAGCAGGAGGGTACGAGCTCATTGCTCTTGGAAACTCAGATTCCCAGGGCAGTGATATCGAGCTCTACCTCCCCCCCCCCCCTCAATTTAACAGCTGCCACAATATCCAAGCCTCTTAAAGAGGTCGGGTCCACGACAGCCCCCCTGTCGTCCGCCGCAACAGGACAAGACACAGTTGGACGATCAGGAACAAAAATACAACTATATAATCGTACATCATGGGACTCTTGGTCTTATATGACGTCACATTACTTTGCTGGCGGCAATCACCTCCGAAGCCGGAAACAGTCGGAATCCAACATGACAAGTCCACCGGACATGCCATCATCCCAAGGACTAGCTTCGTGGACTGTGACGCAACGGAACATGTACGAAGAGGGCATGGTTCTGTTCTACCGGGGGATAGGTCTGCTAACGAAGAATCAGACAAATCAGGAAAAATACAAGAAGCTAATACGACAGAAATGTGTACCTAATGTTCACAGACGAGATATGCATGAAGTTGTTCGACACAACCACAACTCAAGAAATAAACTACATGACTTGGTAACAGAAACGCACTAACTATCAGCTCAGACACCAAATCACAGAAATCCATGACTACCACAATAACAATAGGAAGTGAGACAGAAACACTGACCCTTATCCAAATCTTTATCCAAAATTCATCCAAATCATCACCGATTGACACAGAAGATGAAAGTAAGGGACCACCAAAAGGAAAAGATTCCTCACCTAAAAAACCATTATGTTGATTCACATATTAGTCACACAATCCCTGTGCGTTCATTGACGGTATCCACGTGGACCGGTACCTATGAGAAAACTCTAGCTGTTCCATATAGTCCGTACTTACACGTCACTCGCACAACGGTTGACTGATCCAGCTGCGACGGGGGCACTAGGTGCCAAGACTAGGTCGCCAACGTCTCTGTCTCAATGGTTTTCCTTGTAAAATATCTCAAGCCTGTAAATAAATCACTTATGGAAGTCGCACCTCTGATAAGACTCAGCGCAATAGTGATTGCGCTATCGATCTCTGAGGAAAACTACAAACATGAAACTATAAACAAAACATCAAGTTGTGTCGAACGACCTAGTATACTGGACCCGAAATCCTACAACAGGATAGAAAGTCACCAACATCACTAATGATCGCTGTACCCTTTGACCTGTTTATAAATTTCATGGTCGACAAGCAACCGGCAATAATAGAGGGCGACGGGTTTTCATACACACAAATAGATTATGAATGGACAGCCGTACCAACTAGATCAGAAACACTGAGATGCAGATTCACGATTCCCTATTTTTCCAGCTTTATAACCACCCAATTCTGGAATGGGACGGTGAACCATACCTTCAGAGGGGCACTCTTAGACCATACTACAGCACGTTCGATACTGGTGGTAACAAGGTTGATATCCGCCATATACTCAATCTGCATCGCAGAGGCTAGGCACATCGTGGTTGCGCTAACGGATTATTCATGAAACAACTGTCATCTCGTCATAAGTTCGAGAAGGGTGGATATCCCTGTTTACAGACCATAGGTCCACACCTGCCGGAACATTGATAGCTGGCGGGACACATTTGGCGAAGAACATAATCGAAAGTACATTAGAGAGAGACAACAAGAAATTAGCAGAAAGAACAGTCTCCCAAGTCCTAAAGGAAAATTACGTGAAACCAATACAAACGAAGAACACCCACAACCACGAGATAAGCGAGGAAAGGAAGGCAGAGGTAATGATGAAGAAAGAGATGGAGGCGACTCTACCCACGTCAGAACATTCCGAGGTTCAAAAAACCCCAAAACTAGAGTTGAGGGAGTTGCCGATTTCATAGAATTCGTCACATACAACATCGGAGGCCCGGAGCGTGGAACGGGTGGCCTGAAGTACCACACGCAAGTTGGGAGGCGGGGGATTCTCCCCGGTTCTCAATCTCTATTTGGCGGGGTCGTAACTGACAGTATAATACGGTGCATGACGCACCCGAAGACGCTTCGACGCCACCCCTCAGGATTGGAGAAGCTCAGGAGGTTCCACTGTGATACTCCAGTGACCTAGGCCGTTCTGAACCACATATTACGTAATTATTATGTTAAGATCGGACAAAAATGGATGGCCAATGAACTTACATTTTTGATGACCAAAATTAAAGATCTCTCATATGAATATTACGATTTTTAAATGGCAGAATGACTTTACCACTGACCACTTAACTGGGACTGAGAAACCTGAAACATATTAATGTAAATGCGGAAGAACGTTTTTACTCGGCAATAATACTATGTAATGCCGAAATAGACATAATAAAGAATATAAATCAAACAAACAAATATACAACAACAGTAACGACATCCATAGCAGGGAAAGAGTATAAAATCTCAAGCATATACTGCCCGCCTAGCCGGGATATTGAACCTCACCTGGACCTATTAGAAAACATAGCCGATACGGCAAAAGGCCTAATAATAGGGGGCGACTTTAATGCCAAAAATGAAATTTGGCATTCAGAGAGAACTGACGAAAGAGGGGAGGCGGTTGCAAACTTCGCCAACTTAAGGCAGCTGCACGTAATCAATGAGGCCAACCAGCCATATACTTTCCATACCGTAAATGGCAAGAGCAATATAGACGTGACTCTCGTCAACAACGAAGCTCTGGAGAAGGCGGTAAACTGGAGAGTTCATGAGAATGCAACGGTCAGCGACCACAACCTCATAACCTTCCAAATAGCCGAAATAAAACAGGCGGACGACCAAGAGTTCGAAACTCAAAGATATAATCTCACAAATATAAAAACGGAAGAGGTCAAAAGAAAAACCGAAGCTCTGATGGTGGAGCTAGAGGGGCTACTTTGTAGGCCCACCCAAGAGCACATCGATGAGAGAATAGATAAACTGACGTTGGGTATACAAAATATATGTAAAACGACCCTCTCCAAAAGAAAAACCTATAAAAATAAACCCACATGGTGGAATGAAAGCTAACGTTAAAAGCACGAAGAAAGGCCCAAAAAGCCAGAACAGAAGAGGATAAACAAGAATATAGGGGAAGATACGCAGAAGCAAAAAGCGCATACAAAAACGAAATGCTAAAAGCAAAGACCAAAAGTTGGCAAAATTTCGTCAAGGAAGATCTGAGCAAAGATCCATGGGGCGCAACCTATAAGTTGGCGGCGGAGAAGATAAAGCCAAAGGATGTGAGAGGCACCCTCGACACAGAGGACGGCCATACGAGTAATATACAAGAAACCCTAGAGTACATGCTGGGGAAAATGTTCCCCAAAGACGCGGAGGAGGGCGAGGACGAAGGCCTCCAAGAAACAAGGCGCGAAGCCGCAAATGCAACAGGAATCAATGAACTAAATACAGAAATCACAGAAGAAGACGTAGTCAGAGCAATGAGCCAGATAAAGAATAAAAAAGCGCCCGGCCCAGACCAGATACACGGAAAAATACTCAAAATTACCGTGAATGAAACTGCAGACTACTTAGCACGTCTGTATAACGACTGTATGATGACAAAGTACTTCCCGGAAAAATGGAAGATAGGCAACCTAGTAACAATATTAAAAGGTTCCGGCAAAGATCCAGCAGACACTAAATCATGGAGGCCTATAACCCTCCTATCAGAACTCGCCAAATTATTCGAAAGAATAATCAAGGCCAAGATCAGTGCGCACATCAGTGACGAACACATGCACCACGAAGCCCAATACGGCTTCAGAAAGGGCCGAAGCACTGAACAGGCTATTCACAAAGTAATCAGAAATATTAAAAATTCGAGGAAGAAGCACATGATCGGGGTCTTTATAGATGTAAGAGGAGCATTCGACAATTTATGGTGGCCAGCCACAATAAAGAGGCTCGACCAGATGGGGCTACCCCACAAACTAGTGGGAATAATTAAAAGCTACCTCTCCGACAGAAAGATAAACCTAAGCTCCACAACGCACACAGCGGAAATAATACCAAACAAGGGCTGCCCCCAGGGGTCCATCCTCGGTCCAACACTGTGGAACTTGGCAGTGGATCCGCTCCTGGAGGAGCAAGAAAATGAATTGATAACCGCATACGCGGACGACATAGTCGTTCAAATCGAAGGGGACAGCAGAAGGGAGCTTGAGGAGAACGCCAGACAATCAATGGCTAAATTGGAAAGGTGGGCAGAGCGCCAAAAGCTAACCATATCGAAATCAAAAACCGTATACATGACCCAGAAGGGAAAGCTGGGAAGAGCTCAAATCATAAAGATAAATAACCAAGTGATCAAACGGGTGAACACCAACAAGTATCTTGGAATAAATTTAGACACAAAACTATCCTTCGATAAGCATATTAAAGAAGTGGCACATAAGGCCACCAAAATAATAGCGACTTTAAGACGTTACACCTACAAAAAATGGGGCGAAATAAGGGGCTCTATGAAAGTCATCTATAACAGAGCCATAATCCCCATAGTCACATATGGGATAAGCATATGGGGCCATAGACTAGACCTAACAAGCAATAAAAGAAAACTAAGAGCAGTTTACGGAATCGCAAGCAGAGCCATAGCGGGGACCTACAGGTCCGTATCCGCAGAAGCAGCAGGAGTTCTGGCAGGGGAACCCCCCCTGCATCTGAGAGTTGCAGAAATAATGGCAAGAAGAAGACTGAAAGTCTCTGACATAGCCTACATTGACGGAACAGAAATAAACAAAAATAACTTTCCTAGCAAAGCCGCGCTAAATGGCGAGATCAAAAGGCTAATTAATGAGAAATGGCAAGCGGAATGGGACCAAACAACGAAAGGGGAAACCACATACAGTTTCTTCCCACAAGTAGAAGCAATCTCCGAAGCCGAAGTAACGATAGAAAAACGAGCAACCTGCGTCCTAACAGGCCACGGCGAGCTCAACTTACATAAACACAGAATTGGAAAGAGACAGAACCCGGTTTGCGACACATGCCCGGGCCAAACTGACAACCCGGAGCATAGGATTATGAGCTGCCCGGATTACGACGATTCCAGAAACAATCTAAGGAACCTGCTACAGGAGTGGCTATCCAAGAGGCCATAGCGAGCTTCGTGGAAGAAGATAGCGGAGAAGTAAGGGACCACCGACCTAGGTAAAATACTCACACTTAAGAAACGCACATAGAATAAGTATTAGGGCACACATACAACATTGTTAAACACACCATTCACACTCAAGGTATATCATACACACATCACTCCAAAACACAAGCACTCAAACGCTTAGACATGATAACCAAGATGTAACTCAATAAAAAATGTAATTCAGGCACAAAACAGCACTTAGTATACACACATAATTCAAAGACTCACGTTAAGAAATAGAAATAATTTTAGGATACATTATACATCACTGTATTTCATCAAGTCATACATACTGTAAAATCATCACCACTTACAACTCGTCACACACATCATTGTAAATATCACCCACATTTGTCACATCATTCTAAATTAATCTTAGTTGTTCATTACTCAATCACATATATATCACGTACACTTAACCTAGATATAACTTAGGATAGAATAAACTAAGCATATACAAAGAACAAAATGTAAAACGGCACAAATAGACAATGTTAAAAAAGAGGGTATCCTGGTACCTCTACCACAATTGTAAGAAATTGTACTGAATAAAGACAGGCGCAAGCTGGAGGGCAATGAAGACCCTTAACTGAGCTTTCCGCTTCGCCTTTTTTTTTTTTTTTGACCACTTAACTAAAGGAGCTTGAAGTGTAAAGTATTCATGCCGCTTGCAGCTGCGTTATGGATTTATATGTATTTTGCAGACTGCATAAAGTGTAGTATTGTTGTGTATTACCTACCAGGGTCGAGGAGTCGGAGTTAGAACCGATATGTCACGCGCCTCTGACTCCCAGATTCAAAAAAAATTGTACATAACGAAAAACTATTTGAACGACTGTACTACTGACTATTTGAAGACTTGGACCCCGGGTTAATAAAAATCTTCATTTTTTTATCGATTTTTATTGATTTAAATTCGATTTCTTTATTTAAATCAAACATTTATCTATTTTATTATTTTTCTTTATTCGAGTTAGATTATGAAATTGAACCTGCATTATAAGGTAATTCATAGATGCACGCGAGTGGAGGGTGTTCTAGGATCACTGTTGTCACCGCTTGTAAATTTAAATCCCTACCAAACTATTTAAAACTTCTTCCCTATACAGCAGAATAGGCGTTTTCTCTATCTTTTACCAGTAACTTTTTTATGTGATTGAAAATAAACCAAGCAAAGTACATATTACAATAAGTTCTAACTTTCATAGTGCACCTTATTTGTATGTTTCAACTGTTTCAAGAAGTTAAAACACTTTTAGCTTTTCATCATATTGTTACTGTTGATTGTGGGTAGCTTTGTTTAATTGGCAATGTTTGAAGGTCACTTCTTTTGTGTAATTGTTTTGGTTAATTTGGTAAAATATAAAAATTATGATTTTTATATTTGAATAATTGAATTTAAATCGTGATTTAAATAAAATTATTTAAATCGGGCCAACCCTACTGAAACATCAGACTATTTGAATTTTCTATGACTCAGGGAACTTGTAATACGTAGAGAGGTAGTAAATGACCCATTAAGAAAATAATCTGCTACGGAATGTAGTTAGCACTGTTAGTTTAGCAGGCAGGTAAGACATGTTCTTGCCACTACAATATCATTTGCACGTATATCAAATTTTCCCATGAAGTGTATTCTTCTAATAGTAAATTTTATCATTCTCCCCATTTATGTTTGTAAACCTCTCTATGTATTTGTACATCATTGCTAGAAACCGTGCACGGAATACCTAGTTATATTCTTAAAGTTTATTTTATACAATACTGCAATCGTTTATAAAGTGCTTAATCGCTCAACAAAGCAAAAATATTCAGCTTTCGAACACTTTTCCATTAGTAAAGATAAAAAAATGTTTGCCTACCAAGTGTCCAAATAGTCCAGTCAAATTAGACAAATTTACGGCAAACTTTCGGAATAATTCAAAGTGGGCTGAATTTTTGTGTACACCTTTATTTGGTGTTTTCAAACAACATCCGAAAAGTACCCTTGATTTGACCTTGAGCTTCGTGAGTTATAGGGTGCAGATGTGGGAAAAATTTGGTTTTTCGCTTATATCTTTTTTTCTATTGACTCTAGGTATATGACATTGTACAGATAAATTGAACGTCACAAAATTCTGTACAAAAAAGTACTTGGTAGTTTTCTTGTGGGACCGGCCATTTCTTTGAAAACTCACCATTAACGTTGATCTGAAGGATAACACTACAGAAATACAGAGTTCCACAACTAATTTGAGATATGAAATGTAAAAATATACCAGGAGCTGAATCGAAGGGTCTTTTTCGTACAATATTAAGACAATGTTCCCAAAATAAAATAATTCAAGGAAATCGCTTGGCAGGCAGCAGCTGCATCTCTAACAGGCAGCAGCTGCATCTCTCTTTGAGGTTCATAATATCCCTGTCAAGCAATCTGAAGATGATGCCGATGTTTTAATCGTTGAAACAGCACTTGAAGAATTGCGTCAAAATAAAACTGTTGTCGAGGAAGATGTAGATCTCTTGGTACTCCTGATAGCTCCTACGCCAGTTGATGGAGAAATTTATTTTATGAAGCCAGGCAGAGGAAAAGTTCCACAAAGAATTTACTCATTCCAAAGTTGTTACCAATATGAATCCAGTAAACATAATCTTTTATTTTTACATGCTGTCTCCGGGTGTGACAGAACGTCAGCTCTTTTTAGTAAAGGTAAAACGACAGCTTTGAAGCTGTTAGAAAACCGCCAAGATTTGCAAGCTGCGGCTCAAATTTTCAGGCAAATAGATTCCAGACACGAATTGATTCCTTCCAATGGGATTAAATTTTTATTGGCATTATATGGTGCTCCCTTTCAAGAAGTGTCTATTGATCAATATCGCTACATGTGCTTCACGAAATTAATACGTAAAAGTAAGCCGGTGAAATTGAATTTATTACCGCCAACAGATAGTGCAGCTAAAGAGCACCTTTACAGAGTTTATTTTCAAATACAAAAGTGCCTGGGGAATGAATTAAACCCTATTGAGTGGGGATGGACATTGAGAAACGTTGTATTGGAAATTGGAACCAAAGAAAACAATACAAGCTCCCGCTCCGGATTTTCTTTTTTACCAGATCTTCTGTAATTGCACCAAAGGTTGTGGGCCATTGTGTGGATGTAGAAAGTTGGTGATTAAATGCTCGTCAATTTGTGGTCATTGCAACGGACAATCGTATTTAAATGCCAATGCAATTAAAGACATCTTAGAAAACCAAGGAGAGAATGAAAACCGATTAGAGACATTTTTACGGATTATCTGGAACAACGCGACATAGAAGGAGAGGAGGGAAGAGGATGAATAATAATATTAATAATAATAATAACAACTTTATTATCATTCCTTGTGCTTCTACATACATTTTTTTATAATAATAAACTTAAACATTTTTATTAATCGTAAATAAAATGTAGTATCTTAGAATAAGATTAACATAACTCTATTTTGACTGTTTTAAGAATACAGAGGATATTTTGACCGACTGATACCGTGGATTAGGCCTGAAAAGGGATACCACATATTAAAAAACGCTCCTCGTACTCAACCTCAAAGGTAGTGTTGAATAGGGTACTTCGTATTGGACTCATAGCTTCAACGCTATACTACGCGAAAACGGTCGGTCCTACAAAAAAACTACCCAGTAGTTTTTTGTACAGAATTTTGTGACCTTCAATTTCTCTGTAGAATGTCATATACCTAAAGTCAATAGAAAAGAAGATATAAGCGAAAAACCAAATTTTTCCCACATCTGCACCATATAACTGGCGACGCTCAAGGTCAAATCAAGGGTACTTTTCGGAGGTTGTTTGTAAACATTATACCGGGTGTCCGTTCTCAAAGTCGAACATAGGCGATTAACATTGTATTGAACGTTTTTGCCAATTCCTGCTCGCCAATTCAACTTACAGGGAAGGTAGTGGTATCAATGGAAAGATAAAATTATTGCGCATCAAATGATACCAAAAATAATATTCACGATGCGGTTTTTATTTTAAAATATTAATTTAAAGGTTGAGAATTTTTAAATATGCTATGCCTTGCTTCTCAAGTTCGATAGCTTTTGTCAAAAAAATTGGTAATTAGTTGGCGTAAATCAGGTATTTTCTATCAACGTCTGTTAAAATTATCTACAGAAAAATGAATTATTTCAATGAAGAACGAGTGAATGCACTAATGTTAATTCTCTATGTTCGACTTTGAGAATGGACACCCGGTATAAAGGTGTACACAAAAATTCAGCTCATTTTGAATTTCCGATCAAGCATCCTTATTTGATTGGACTAAAATGATAATATAGTATGATTAACAATTATTTTCATATACTCGGGCCGCCTACTACGTAGTTGTATAAACGTGTGCAAACCAGCTGATTTTAGTCTGACGACTGCTATTAGTAGATGAAATTCGAACGAGCGAACAGTTGCCTCACTCGACAGTCAGTTTTACATAGGCTAACGTCTTGTGAACACTTGGTTTTGGTTTGTGAATTGTTTACAAATTTATATTTTTTTCTTAAAGTATGGCTGATATAGCTGGTGCGGCTGTATCGCCGCCTAAAAAACGACGCTCTGCACATTTTACGGTTAAAGAAAAAGAAGCCGTTACAAACATATTTAAAGCGTCTGAGCAGAATAATCCGGTTCACGCCAAAACCGGAATTTCCTCTGCGAAAGTAAAAATTGATTGGATAGTGTAATTTTTTATTACATGCAATACTGAATGTACTTTAGTCTAAACAAATAATCAAGTACGCTTGTTGTTATAGTAGCCGTTCATTTGTTAAACATGGCAGATACTGTCAGTTGTACTTTAAAGCAGCGCATTATTATTCAGTTTCTTGTCAATGAAGGCGTTAAACCTGCTGAAATTTTATGCAGACTTAGTGCACAATTTGGTGAAGGTACACTAAAGAAGTCGCAAGTGTTTGAGTGGGCTGCTCGGTTCAAAAATGGCCGCGAAAGTGTAAGTGATGATCCAAGAAGACGAGGTTCCAATGCAACAAAAGTCGTTTCTGCCGTTATTCAACGTGTTGATGATTTGATTAAGCAGAATCGGCGAATTACTGTTTCGGAAATAGTGAACAGGACTAATTTAAGTACTGGATCAGTAGAAAAAATCTTCCATAAACACCTCAACTTTAAAAAAGTGTCAGCTCGATGGGTGCCACATCAACTTTCTGAGGATCAGAAACTGACCCGCTTCCACATTTCATCTCAGCTACTTAACAGCTTCTACGAGGAAGGACAGGCATTTTTGGAACGTATTGTTACATGTGATGAAACGTGGGTTCATTACCATACACCTGAGTCCAAGAGGCAAAGCATGAAATGGAAACATTCGGATTCGCCTCCACCGAAAAAATTCAAATTGGTGGCGTCCGTTGGCAAGATGATCGCGTCCGTATTTTGGGACTGCAAAGGTGTTATTTATGTCGATTTTCTACAACCAGGTCAGACAATAAACAGTGAATATTACTGTAGCGTCCTTGACAAAGTTCGTCAAGCAATTCGAAAAAAACGAAGGGGATTGTTATCAAAAGGAGTAATCCTTCAACAAGACAATACCAGGCCACACACGGCTAAGATTACCATGGATTTTTTTAACAAATTTGGTTGGGAAATTTTACCGCATCCTGCTTATAGTCCGGACTTGGATCCCTCAGATTTTCATTTGTTTGGACCGCTTAAAAATCATCTAGGGGGCTAACGATTTCAAGAAGGAGACGCACTTAAAAAGTGTGTTCTAAATTGGTTTAGACAACAGGAAGAAAGTTTCTATTTTTCAGGATTTCAAGCTTTGGTACAAAGGTGGAATAAATGTGTAGGTCTTAATGGGGAGTATATTGAAAAATAAAACTGGTTTAATCTATATATAGTTTTTAATTACATCCTTAAAAAAATAAATTCCTGTTTTGACGTGAACCCTTCTCGTACATAAAAGGAGAAAAGGATATTTTTACAGCGCAGATAGCGGGTAAGCTTGTTGGTTATTTTAAACCACAATTATTTAAAGCTGATTTGTGCGATTATATGACCGTAAAATAAAATTATTTTAGGTATTTCTGCAACCAGAGTGTACAAGATACTTCGAGAGTCTAAAACCACTCCTGTACTGCAACTTCCTAAACTGGACCAAATGGAGAGGGCTGTTTTAGATCAGACCGATGACGAAATAGAAAGTGCTCTCCGAAAAACAATTCATTCATTTTTCTTAAGAAACGATCCGCCATCAGTTTATAGTTATTAATGATACGAGTGCGAAAACACAAGCTTAAAGTTCGAGGGTGTTGTTATGCAACGAGACGCAGTCGAGTTGCATAGACACCCGAGATTCTTTTTATCGTTTTCGCAAGTGTCATCAAAATTTTTTCTGTTGATCAACCACGTTGGTCACCAGTCGCTATGAATATGTTGTTTATTTTATAAACGAAAATTTCAAAGTCAAATCAAATTCCTGAAAATATTTTAAAGAAAGGGAATCTATTGCGAGAAAATTTGTTGCCCGTGAAGTCTAAAGCTGCTTGCGAGAAGGTTTATTAAAATGTCTGCCATTGGTGAGAAAATAATAAAGTTTTCTCGGTAACAGACAAGGTAATTCTTGCCTATTTAGACGAGAAGGTAAGTCTGCGATTATTTTCATTTCCATTTATATTTAATTCATTTGATTTGCAGCAAGAAACGCCACATGCTTCACTTTGGCAGCTTTATTCGATGCTGGGAATGTAATTGCTTACCTTAAACACATAAATGTAACACTTCAAGATACAAAAACGCATTTAATAAACCCTTATTGTTGCTACATTTGCTTCGTGTTTTAAAAATTTTAAAACACGTTCCGGGAAACGTGTTTTAAGCTGCTATTTTCATTTTGGAATTTAGATATTAAAAAGATGACTTAAAATATGACCAACAGAAAAATTTTTTTTAGCAGCGATTGAAGATAATGAGCATATTCCGAATTTCAAGAAAACAACATTGAAAACCTTATTGTATGAGATTGATTTTTGGTCGTTTTAATAGTATTATTATATATATTACTCCTGTATTATAATTCGTTGGTTGCACTACAGCTTTAACCCTTTCACCCCTAACATATGTGTCCCACTGAATTTTTAAAAATCTATGGTGGGCTGCATTGAGGTGGTAATACAACAAGCGGCTGTCCCAACCGGCTTTATAGTAGGTTTGTTCCAACACAAATCCCAAACCGTCCGTGACTGTATAGAGCATGCGCAGTACGATCGTAGTGTTCCAACAGACACAAACTGCAGTTTCGGATAACAAGCAATATGTTCCAACAAAACTCCTGACTAGTTTTAAACGGTTGTCTGACCGTCAGAACGATCCGAAGATTTTTCGCAAATTCTTTGTACGCACATGCGCAATGCGCAAAATACCGCTATGACTTGTTGACCTGCCGAATTAGGTTACGTTTATCTTGTGCATGTGCTTCCAAATCCAAAATAGAGCTGCTCGGTCCCTTTCTTGTGTTCACTGTTAAAATGAGTGACATAGATTCGGACATTTCGGAATTTCTTGGTTCAGAATCCAGTGATGAAGAGGACTTAAATATATACGTACCAAGGGTGAAAAATTAAAATTATTTAGGTAAGTAATACTATTTTAAGTAACAACAAAATTTTTTTAGCAGATATAGTGACACAGTACGACGACAGCGTATTTATGGAACATTTTAGAATGAGTCGGGAAATTGTTGCAAGTATTGCAGAACGATATGAAAATAGTGAACAATTTAAAAAGCATTCTGGACAATTCGGAAAGTTGTCTGCCTTAAACCAGGTATAAACATTCAGAAGTAGGTAAACTATTACTGACATAACTTTAATTGTTATAGATAATGATATTCTTGTGGTACCTTGGACATCAAACTTCAAGTTTTCGAGACGTGGCTGACCGTTTCGATGTAACTATCAGTTCCTTGTATAGAATTATTAGAAGAGTTGGCATCTTCATCAGCAACCTGTCTCCACATTTTATCAAATGGCCAAATGAAAACGAAAAAGTTATTATAGAGCAACACTTCCGAGAAAATGGGTTCCCGAGAGTAATTGGTGCTATTGATGGGAGTCACATTAAAATTGATAAGCCTCAAAATGACCCTGATTCGTATATAAACAGAAAAGGATATTACTCCATTCAGGTAAGTATTAATTATGTTTAATAAAAAATGCAGTTTTCATGTTTGAAGTTTTCAGATGCAAGTAGTGTGCGATCATAGAAGGAAAATACAGGACATATTTGTTGGATTTCCAGGCTCTGTTCATGACAGTCGAGTATTCCGCAATTCACCAATATGTCATGCCTTAGCAGAAAAGTGTGGCAATTACTATCTATTAGGGGATAGTGGTTATCCTCTCCAAGGAAATTTATTAACACCATTTAAGGATCGAGGCCAACTATCACGAAGGCAAATAAATTACAATGTTAAATTAAGTAAAAACCGCTACATCATTGAGCATTGTTTTGGAATTTTGAAACAGAAGTTTAGACAGCTGTATCACATAAAATTAAGAGATATTACGTGTATAGTTCATTTAATCAGAGCAGCATGTGTTTTACACAATATTTCCATTATAGATAATTTCACATTAAATGATGTGTTAGAATTAGATGAAGCTGTACCAGAAATTTTAGATATAGAAGATGAGGATGAAGATGCTAGACGAATAAGAGATAACATTGTTAACAACTTGAGAATGTAAAATAATATTTTGAGTATTAGTTTTTTAGTCAGTTTACTAACAAAAAAAGTTTGTATATTTTAGTTAAGATACATGTAATGTACCTAGTTAGTTAGGTATTAAGTGTAGGATGTAGTCTTTTATTGCAGGTTTGTCTGGTTTTTATAAAATAAAAAATCTTTTCTTCCATTCGTTTATTACAAAACAATAAAAACACAACTGCAGCATAGCTACACAATAAAAAACACTAGTTACTAGAACAAAAATAAATTGCTGCTCTAACCAAGCAAGAATGTCTGGCTTCATAGTAATCTATATATTTAACATTACATAATAAAAACAACCTAGTTACTAGCACAAAAATAAAATGCTGCTCTAACCAAGCAAAAAATAGACGTCTAATAAATTTCTCAGGTTTTGTTGATCTATTAACCTATTCCTCTCCTCTATCAAGTCGTTTCTTCTTCTTAGCTCTAAGAGTTTCTCTCTTTCTATAGCTATTCTATCCCTTTGGTAGTCTAACCTGTCTTTTCTAATTTTTTCTAATAAACTGTTTCTATTTGAACGAACAGTCTTCACTTTTGTACTTTTTGGAGTGCTCCCAACAGGTTGAGAGGTTTTTATCTCCCCTGGTATGCTTTGAACAGGTTCAGCCTCAGGGATTGATGAATTATTGTCGCCATTTATTTCAGTAACTTCATTAGTAGACAGCAAAATTTCGGGTTGGATGTTTCTTTTCTTGCCAAACAATAAATCCATTTCTTCCGCACATTCAAAAACTTTTCTACCTCTCCCTGTACTTTTCTTGTTGTCAATGTATTTTTTATAATTCCTCTCCAAGACCCTCCAACGATTTTCGCAGTTGGATGCTGTAACATTTATAGCCAGACTTTTTACTAGTTCCTCTGCAATTTTCTCCCACAGCTTCCTCATCGTTTTCATTTTCAACGTGCCCACCTGTTGTTTCCATTTACCATACAAATCAATAAGGACTTTTGTATCGTTTATTGTCCAGCATCTGTATTCATTTTGGTCAGAATCTGAAGGATTGGCGTTGGTAATTTCTGGTGCAGTTAAAACAATGAACTCCTCTAAGCCTAAATAAATACGTACACACATCATTAAGCAAATCACAATGAACACAAATTACATACCTTCCATGGTCGTAGTGAATAGCCAAAATAGCTATTTTTGTATTAAGGGCGTGAAGGAGGCGATTTTGGCCCGCGGCGGAATTATAAGCCAGAGGCCCGAAGGGCCGAAGGATTATAAAACGCCAAAGGGCCAAAATCGCCATTCACGCTCGAAATGCAAACAAGATTTTTTGTAAAATCCACCATAAAGCTTTGAAAAATAAATGGCACGATTCGTTCTCAAAAATCAAATTGTTGTTGGTTGCCAATGTGATGCTGGTTTTTTAGGCCTTAGGGCGCAAAAGGCATTATTTACGCCCGCAAATTATTTTTAGGCCTTAGGGCGCAAACGGCACTATTTACGCCCGCAAATTAATGCATAAATGACCATATTTTAGTACGATTTTACAAAAACACATATACACAAAACAAAAGAACGTGCGATTTTGAGGTTACGTTCACTAATGATACGCAACGAAATGAGAATTGGCGTTCCAACATACAAAATTGCCAACTAGTTTGAAACCAATTCGAAACTGGGCATGCGCACTAAAAAAGTACATCAAACCGTTGGAGATTGTTTGTTGGAACAAACCTAGTATATTCGTGCCTATTCGAGTGCATTCGTCATTTTTAAAGATTACACAGCAGCGTAACTCGCCCCAAGCTGCTAAGTTCACGCATAACATCCCGCGCAGGAGATGAGTTACAGTCTTGGGATGCAGAGCTCAGTCCGCTTCACGGTATGAAATCTCCCCCCTTCCAAGTAAAACTGTCATGGCTACCGTAAAACCGCGCTCCCTGTCCGCCCAGATGGCGCTACTACTACGATTTTTCTACAGTGGCTATATACAAGACAGTGTGGCCATAGGGATGTCTTCGCCGCTATTGGTCGACGCGAATATCCGCCATTAACAGGCAAAATATTTAGTTACTTTTAAGTTGTTCTCAAAGAGGTTGGTAGAACCTGTTCATTTGGTTATGGAAGAAAATAAAACCTTTCAAATCTGACAATTGTAAATTGTCAGTGTCAAATAATTCATTAGCGTCACAAGCGGGTCAAATTTTATCATCTATTGCCCTGAAAAACTAATATTCTGCACAGTATTTAAATGTGACAATTTATAATAATTATGCTATTGTTGTAATAGCACAAGATGCTTTCGACTTGGAATATATGATAAAGAGATTACATCGGTGCTACGATAAATGGGGCCTTAGCATAAGTTTAGAGGAAACGGAGTATTTAGTAGTCAACTCGAAAGCACAATATGAAGTCTTAATAAATGAAGATGTCGCAGTAAGACAAGTAGAAAGGTTTAAATACCTCGGCGCTACAGTACAATCGATGGAAAAGGTTTGGGAACAGAAGAGATCAGAACTCGAATAGTACAAAGTACCTACTTAAAATCAATTTGATGGGACAATACTATCTCTAACAAAAAAAACAAAAAGAAGAGGTAAAGTAATGGTAGAGCCGGTGCTATGTTATGGCAGTGAGGTATGGACTGTAACAGCGGAAATGAAACGAAGACTAAACACAGTTCAAATGGACGAAAAAGCGTAAAGGTATCGAGACGAGATAGAGTGACGAACGAGGAAATACGACGCAGAATGGAGGCACCAGAATCAGTTGTGGACAGAATTGGAGAATGGAGGAGACGACGTGGCTTATGAAGATCTTTAAATGGTCGCCGCCGGTTAAGAAAAAAGAGGTAGACCACGAAAACCGTGGAATGAGGGTATTCGGAGAGCCATAGAGGAACCTGGAAGAAGACCAATTACAGAACAGGGAGGTTTGGAGACAGGGAACAGGAAGACGGCATTTAGCTGTATTGTAAACTAGCATAACTGAAACCGGTTGTAAACTTCATGTAACACCTTAAAGCACTACGAACGAACGCCAATGAGAAATTTCAATGTCCAAAAATAACACTGCACGTGTAGCTAACATCAACTAGTTAAAATAACTAGCGTCAAAATAATGACCACTGAAAAACGTTCCATTATTTCGAAAGGCACTGTATATCTCTACGCTCAAATTTGCCTGTTAATGGCGGCCAACAATCGTATGGCCACACTGTCTTGTATATAGTCACTGTAGATTTTTCAAATTGTTGCCTGTTTTATCAACTGCGTGCCAATTGTCAACTGTGTTTTGTTGTTGCGGGCGTCGTCACTTGCTACCAATTACATTATTTATGCTTGCTACCAGCAACCCCGTGGGGTTACATTATCTATTCTTGCTACGCGCGCCTTTTTAACTTCGCAAGTGTGTTTGTGTACAACTGCTGTGCTTTGCGACGAGGTTATATATTAAATTATTGCAATTACAATGGGAAAAGCTGGTTGTGTGGTGCTTGGTTGCGAACCACACAAATGTGTTTCTTCAGCTGTAATCTGATGGCTAAGACTGGTAAGTGTTTATGTTCCTGTACTAATGTTTTTATTCTACAAGGCATAAATGTTATGTATAATATTCTGATACTGTTGTAAGACCTTACTTAATCTTTTTAGAATACGCTGCCCAAGATGGGGCCATTCTTTGGAAGAATAAGGCAGAGATTTGTAAACGGTACTTGCAGTGCTTTTGGGCCGTTCTACAAATCGTTGCTTGTGAATAATCTGGTGTCAAAGCCAAAGCACTCCGTTGGTTGCAATTGTGAGGAAGATAATCCCAATATTTTTATGACTGCACTATTTTGTAACCCAGGTACGAATTAAAATAAAAACAGTGCTGCAGTTCTAATATTAAATTTTGCTTAGGGGCGTCCTGAAGCAGAAGAAGAATGGAAAGTTGAAGCAGTATTCGTACCAGCTCAGTTTGACCAACTGAAACTACGAGGAAATCCAAAACCACTTGGGCCCAGGGCAGACAAATGTTGCAAGAGATTGAATAACATGGAATCGCCAAGGGGAGTTATTTATTTTATGTTACCATTGACTGAGTCCGATAAGTATTCTAATACTATAGTCCATTTACTTGACATCTGCACTGTCAGTGTCAAAATTTAAAAAAAATTCTTGACTACCTCAAAAATTATGTGTTGTTTATTAGACTGTACAGTAGTTTAATTGTTAAAATCACGTCCTATCTAGCATTTTTATGTACTTATTATTAATTACTAATTTTGTTCAATAGAGAGGACGAGAACGACCAAAAGCAAGATGACAAGACGAAATTCTAAACCACTTGGGCCCAGGACGACGACCTCAATGTGATCTTTTCTCTAATAACCTTTCGGCGGGCGCGCTGTTGTAAAAAGTACAACAGTCAAGGTTTTTCGCAAATTGCATGCATAATACGCAAGTGACGGGCAATAAACTTTAGGTATTCCTTTATTGTTTTGTCTACCAGCAGGACATCCGGTTAGTACAGCCTCTGCAACTAATTTCGGCGTATTTCTTATCAATATAGGCTGACGGATGAACAAGTTGCATATTTTACAATGCGCCCGCTCGTGTTATTCAATGTGAATAGATTGTTATTTGAATTAGTGCAAACGACCTGCGTTAATAATATAAAGCAACTATTTTTAGTAAATAACTTCAGAATATTTTGTCATACACAATAAAATTGCATAAATTTGGAAAATAGCTAATAGCCCCAGAATCCTGTAGCGAAAAATGGATATTACAGTCGTAATTAATAATGTAAACTTACCCCTAATTTTCATAATTAGCAATATGCCTTACAATGTTAGGCTTTTTCCTATTCTAATAAATACTGTATTACGTGCGACTTTTTTCAGTGTAGTAACTGTATAAATATTATACTTTCTCACAACTCTTGTATTAGTTAGTTGAAATTGTTTTCACAGTGCATGTGTTTCATTAATATCTTTTTATTCATAAATATTAGAACAAAGTTCCTTAGTTATCTTGTAGAAATTTACATTCTAATTATTACAAACTGTATATGTTGTAAAAAATACAAGCGCCCACTCGTGTTATAAAAGTAAGCGCACCTGCTGGAAGGTTAAGCTAATTCTGTTTGTATGATAGCTGATAAATGTAGACTAATTGTTTTTTACATAAATTATTCGTGTAAATATTTGTACTACGAAATATTATTAAATAATTTTGCATTTTGCAATTACTATATTATACAGTGTGTCCAAGATAAGGAGGGCCAGTATGGGGATCTCGGTAATGGTAAGAGATACAAATTTGGTTAAATGGAAAGAAAGTTGCACAATTAAAGGACTAAAAAAATGACGTTTAGAAATTCTTGATATGATTTTTCGTTTTTGAATTATCTCAAAAAACCCGAATTTTTTGATTTTCTGTTTTATTTGTTTCTGGCGTTAATATTAAAGTTAGAGCGAAACTGATTAAACTTCTTTATAGCAACTTTTAGTGGAATTAATGACTACGTTATCAATTTTCTTATCCGACGTTTCGTCTTCGAGAAACCATCATCAACTTCATTTTTTTAAATACGGTCCTGCTTTTTTGATGCCAAATTTGCAAAGCCCTTGTTACTCTGAATTCAACAATGTGCCGCATATTATGGTTTAATTACGTTTCGAGCTTTTCTCTGATCATCATCAGAAAGTTTTTTAGATACGGACCTGCATTTCTCATAATTTTGTAAAAATAAGTTCATACAGTAAGTTAGGCCTTTTTACATGCCGTTAAAATATTAAAATGCACATCATAATGTCATAATTCTGATACATTAATTTAATAACCAACCAATAACTATTAACAATAAACAAAAAAGAAATGAACAAAAGATAGACAGAAAGAATAACAAAACGAACATCGAAACCATTTAATAGGTATTAAATTTACAGAAGGTATTCAAAAAGGTTGCCATCATTCTCTATGCATAAATAACATTTAACTGTAGAATCTAAAACATTATTCAGCAATACTGGCGTTATACTTTGAAAGGCTTCAAGAAACAATCTTCTAAGTTCTTCTTCTATTTCAAAACGTTAAATACCTATTACATTGTTTCAAGTTTCTTCATCAGATGGTTCATAATCCCTATCTGACTCGTCAGTGGCATGAAAATATTCTATACAATTTCAAAATTGACACTGTTGGGACGCGGATGTCCCAAACAAAATTACTGCTGGGACTTATGTGTCCCATAGCGTAAATTAATCCCACAAACCACAATGGTTATGCTGTATTGATAATAAAAACACGTATCTAAGAAAAATATTAATTAATACCTAGATTTCATTAAAATATTCGTTCCGGTTTCTTTACATTTTCAATATTTTTTAATAAACATAGAAAAACACGTGGTGTATGCTGCGCTTCACTGAAAGCACAGCATAAAGATTACACAGCAGCGTAACTCACAGAGCGGCACTTTGATCGCTTTACGGCACTGTGGTTGACCTTCAAACAATGCAAGCGAAAATCTGCCGAATAGTTGCTCTTCTTTACTGTAGAGAGTACGCTCAGAAACCAGGGCCGGATTGTAGAGTTTTTAGTGGACGTGGTAAAGAAATACAGACGCATAATATAACTAAATGTTTTATTTTAAACACAAAGATAATTATTAAATAATGACAATCTACAATTTTTCAGATAATTATTGGTTTCGCCAAATTATTAATTTTCTATTTCTATGGGTTGTTTTAAAATTCCTATTAACAGTTTTTAGAGTATAATATATTCGTAACCTAACATATAATTTAATTAAATATTCATAAGGAAATTTAGTGCAAGGGTGTGTGAAAGGAAGCGGTCTAGGACGTTTAGGCGCTATTCTTTAGGCGCGCATCTTTAGGCGAGCACTTTTAGGCGCGAGCGCTTTAGACGCGGACGCTATTAGGCGCCTGGACGTTTAGGCGCCGCCACTTTAGGCGCGGGGACACTTAAGCACCACACGAAAGAAATTCACATTATTCTTGATTTCAAAATTTTTTGTTGGGTAATTATTACAATAATTAATGTTGAAGAAAAATTAAAACCTTCATAAACAATATGTATTTGGCGCTTTTACGAGCCTTCTTCAGTGTTAAAGTTTTACAAATTTACGTATTTAATTTACATTGTGTCGATTATGAAAAATGAGTTATTTACATTTTGTATATGGTTAGTTTAACGTGGTGGAATTATACACACCATATAATTTCACTACGTTAAACTATCCATATACAAAAAGTAAATAACTAATTGTTCATAATCGATAAAATGTAAATTCAATATGTAAATTTGTACAACTTTACACTGAACACTGAACACACTGAAGAAGGCTCGTAAAAAGCTGAATATATATTGTTTATGAAGTTTTAATTTTTTTTTCAACATTAATGACTGCAATAATTAAGTAACAAAAAATGTTAAAATCAAGAATAATGTGAATTTCGTCCTTGTGGCGCCTAACTGTCCCCGCGCCTAAAGTTGCGGCGCCTAAACGTCCAGGCGCCTAATAGCGTCCGCGTCTAAAAGCTTCGCGCCTAAAAGCTCGCGCCTAATACTGCGCGCCTAAAGGTGCGCGCCTAAACGTCCCTTTCCGGAAAGGAAGTGTCTGAAATATAGCAACAAACTGCATAACCACTTGATATTTTATTATGAGGCTATCAAAATTTGTTTGAAACAAATTTTCAAAACAGGTTATTTAATCTACAAAAGTTTTATTTGGCATATGCAAACTACCAAATAATTCATCTGAATTGTTGTACGCTCTCATAAAAGTTAAGATAATCTCTGAAACTTCTTTGTGGCGTGAATTCATAATTCATTTTCTTATATGGGTAGTTCGCCACTCTGCAAATTAAAATATTAAATAACGAAAATATTAACAACGAACGTTTCGAGGGACAATCTGCCCTCGTTATCAACGAATAACAATTAAAACTAACAAGAACTTATCTTTTTTTCACTGGAAGAAAAAACGACCAACCTCCAATGAATTTTCATTATCAATATCAATATTATCTCGTTCGCAGTTATTAAATTAATGTATCAGAATTATGACATTATGATGTGCATTTTAATATTTTAACGGCATGTAAAAAGACCTAACTTACTGCATGAACTTATTTTTACAAAATTATGAGAAATGCAGGTCCGTATCTAAAAAATTTTCTGATGATGATCAGAGAAAAGTTCGAAACGTAATTAAACCATAATATGCGGCACATTGTTGAATTCAGAGTAACAAGGGCTTTGCAAATTTGGCATCAAAAAAGCAGGACCGTATTTAAAAAAATGAAGTTGATGATGGTTTCTCGAAGACGAAACGTCGGATAAGAAAATTGATAACGTAGTCATTAATTCCACTAAAAGTTGCTATTAATAAGTTTAATCAGTTTCGCTCTAACTTTAATATTAACGCCAGAAAAAAATAAAAAATAAAATACAAAAATTCCGTTTTTTGAGATAATTCAAAAACGAAAAATCATATCAAGGATTTCTAGACGTCATTTTTTTAGTCCTTTAATTGCGCAACTTTCTTCCCATTTAACCAAATTTGTATCTCTTACCATTACCGAGATCCCCATACTGGCCCTCCTTATCTTGGACACACTGTATAAAAGCATTTTTTGCACTGCTAGTCTCAGAACGCACCGTTATTGGCCTATCTTTAGGTCGTGAAGTTGATTTTCTCCACCACGGGAGAGAAAGTAAAATAAACCATTTTCACGGTGGTAAGTGTGGTAACTAATAAATTGCTAAGTTATCAAATATGACTTTTAATTTTGACGTTTTAAAGAGCTGTATTCTTAGGTTAAAATATTTTCGAAATTTGTTGGGAATTTAGGTATTAAGCCGTTTGGTAGTGCAAAAAATAGTATATACACCACGGTAGCGAATCGTCGTATAACCCTCGCACTTTAGATACTTTGCACTGCACGCTCAGTATCTAATATGCGCTCAGGTTATAATACTGCGCTTCGCTACCTTGATGTATAATATACTATTATTCTTTATAAGTATTTATGTCCTACTAGTACATTAATTGAAATTAATGACTCTATTTTAAGGTATCTTAGATACAAAATAACGCTCCAGGGCAATTATTTTCTTCATAAGAACACTAGGGTTATTATGAAAAATTAACAGTATTTGTTTCCATGGATACAACTTTTATTTCAAAAATTATGCACCACTGTCACAATAAATATTAATGACAGCTCAGCTAATGAATTGATTATAAATATGAATTAGGTAAGAAAATTGGTAGGACATAAAACCTTGAAGGCACCACGGGCATTATGAGCTAAGAGCCCGCGATTGTTGTACACACCTCGGGCCAAAGGCCCTCGGTTAGTACACTAACAATCTTGGGCTCTTATTTTACTCATAATGCACTTGGTACCTTAATAACTATTTAAATTTCCCGGTAAAAATGGTATTTTAAATTTCCCACTAAAAGTGGTGGTTCAAATTTCCCGCCAAAAGTTCTCCCTCATCACCAGGCGGCGCTGATGGCTCTGTTTCTGTCTCTTATTAGAGAGATTTCATTCTATCCCCGTGGGGTTATATTATCTATGGTCCGCTTAGACGAGTAGTTTCGACTGGATCGGTTTTTGTGCCAGGGTGGTATTCAGGGAAATTGAAAGTTTTTACCGTATTGCGTAGAGATCTTGTTTTCTATTGAAAATGGAAAATAGCGGAAGTCGTGGTGTAAATCTATGTGCTGCTAAGCTATGTACAAACAATTCAAACAATCGTGCCTACAGTTTTTTTTAAATTTCCCACAGACAAGAATAGGTAAGTTTTTGTAAATGATTTTATTCATTTTATTAGGAACTTTGCAATAAGGGCTGGAATGTGTATGTCAAAATAAATTTTGTTTCAGGTCAAGTGGTTGGGCAATGGCTTGTAACAGGGAAGATTTGTTGTCAAAACCTAATTTACATAGTCTGTCCTTTAGAGTATGTGGAATGCACTTTGAAAATCAAATGTTTGCGAATGCTTCGCACAACAGATTGAAAAAAGATACCGTTCCGAGTATATTTCCTGCCATGGAGGGCACATCTTCATCTGTGGCTTTAGGTGCGGCAAAACAACCATCACAAGGTTAGTTTAGTGGTATAAAACGTTCTTGGTATTCACCATCAACAAAATCAACAAAGGAGAATTACCTACCTGTATTTTGTTTTAGATGGAAGTGTAGCCCTATCCAGTACACAATCTAGCAACAAAATTAAGGTGCTCCAAAACATTTTCTTATCGCCGCCAATAAAACATGATACATCAATAGACAATGGAGAAACTTTACCAAACCTCAAATCAAGCCTCCTATCCCCCGTCGAAACACAAACTGAAGCAGTTTTGTCTTCAAATACTCCAAGGAAACAGGAAACAGAAGCTTAAGAGAAAGTTGAAATATTTGGAAAACCAAAACTTTACAATTTAACAAAGAAAGCTAAAAACCTAGAAGAAACTTGTTCCCATACAGGGCCACTTTCAGATTCAGCCATCTTATTAGAAAAAATTACTGTCGAAGATTACAAAAAAACTAACATATAAATTTTGTTCCTCAGAAAATTTGGCCAATTTTATAAACATTCAAATTAGTGAAAGTAATAAGCTCCCTACGGGAAGACGATATTCAGTGGATTTCAAAAATTATTGTTTACTACTCTATTTCAGTGGACGCAAGTCATACAGAATTTTACAAGAAACATTTTGTCTTCCATCTGTAGGGACATTACAAAAATTTATCCAAGATATTACACTTGGTCCTGGCATAAATAACATAGTCTTTCAAACCCTCAAAAATAAAGTTCAAAATTTTGAAAAAATTGATAAATTATGTATCCTATGTGTGGATGAAATAAGTATCAAAGCAAATTTATTCTTAAGCATTGACAGAGATGAGATGATTGGGTTTGAATCTATGGGTGATGGCAAAAGAGAATTTAAACCTGCTTTAACAGAAACGGTAATAATGGCTAGCCGTGTGTGCACAAAGTGTATTACTTGGTAAATTCGACTTGTCCAGGTAAACAACTAAAAGACATTATTTTGAATATCATAACACACCTAAATGACATTGATATGACAGTGGTAGCTGTGGTATCTGATATGGGAGCAGATAATATTCAGTTGTCAAAGATGTGACTGCAGAGAGACCATTTTTCATTTATAATAATAAGAAAATAATCTCTTTGATGTGCCTCATTTGTTGAAGGCACTTAGGAACATGTTCTTGAAACATAAGTTTGTTATAAATCATGTAATGATATTATGGGAACTTCTTAAACAATTTTATGAGGACGATAAGGAATTTTCCGTGCGGGAGGCTCCAAAATTAACGGATGCTCATATTTCTCCTGGAAATTTCGAGAAAATGAAAGTGAAATATGCGAGTCAAATTTTTAGCAACACAGTTGCCGCAGGGATGAACCTGTACATAAGGTTTGGAAAACTTCCTCCAGAAGCCCAAGCAACTGAACAATTTATTAGAAAAATTCATAATTGGTTCGATATACTTAATTCGTCATACACGTTTGAACCTTAAAAATATCAACACGCGTATAAGGGCACAGATGGAACAAAAGCAATTTTTACTAGAATGTTACGCAATGTTTGAAAATGTACAAGTTTTAAATTGGAAAGTGGGCGATGTCGCGGGACAAATAAAATGCATACGGGGTTGGAAACAAACCATTAATGGTGTAATGCATTTATGGGAAAATGTTAAAGAAAATGAATGCAAATTTTTATTAACCCGCAGATTGAATCAAGATTGTTTAGATAATTTTTTTGGCTCGCTAAGGCAGCAAGGAGAAAATAACATAAATCCGACCCCTATCCAATTTACAAGATCTTTTAAAAAATGTTTGTTTTAATATGCTGCATTCGGGAACCGACAACTGCGAACGAGATAATATTGATATTTTGTTGAAAACTCAAGATGTGCGGAGATTCGAAACCGACGAAACTCCTACCAATGTAGCTTCACGAATTGGTCCTAACGACTACCAAACTTCTGACATTTTACAACAAAATTTCACACGGTACGTTTGCAGCTATTTATTAAAAAAATGTCTTACGATTCATTCCTGTGAATCATGTGAGGTTTACGCCAAAGCACATGATGAATTAGATGATACATCGTTGCATACTTTTATGAGAGCGTACAACAATTCAGATGACGAATTGTTTGGTAGTTTGCATATGCCAAATAAAACTTTTGTAGATTCCATAACCTGTTTTGAAAATTTGTTTCAAACAAATTTTGATAGCCTCATAATAAAAGACCAAGTGGTTATGCAGTTTGTTGCTATGTTTCAGACACTTCCTTTCACATACCCTTGCACTAAATTTCCTTATGAATATTTAATTAAATTATATGTTAGGTTACGAATATATTATACTCTAAAAACTGTTAATAGGAATTTTAAAACAACCCATAGAAATAGAAAATTAATAATTTGGCGAAACCAATAATTATCTGAAAAATTGTAGATTGTCATTATTTAATAATTATCTTTGTGTTTAAAATAAAACATTTAGTTATATTAGGCGTCTGTATTTCTTTACCACGTCCACTAAAAACTCTACAATCCGGCCCTGGTTTCAGGGCGTACTCTATACAGTAAAGAAGTGCAACTATTCGGCAGATTTTCGCTTGCACTGTTTGAAGTTCAACCACAGTGCCGTAAAGCGATCAAAGTGCCGCTCTGTGAGTTACGCTGCTGTGTAATCTTTATGCTGAGCTTTAAGTGAAGCGCAGCATACACCACATGTTTTTCTATGTTTATTGAAAAATATTGAAAATTTGAACAAACCGGAACGAATATTTTAATGAAATCTAAGTATTAATTAATATTTTTCTTAGATACATGTTTTTATTATCAATACAGCATAACCATTGTGGTTTGTGGGACTAATTTACGCTATGGGACACTAAGGGGAGTAATTTTGTTTGGGACATCCGCGTCCCAACAGTGTCAATTTTCAAATTGCATAGAATATTTTGTTTTTTTAGCATGAGATGAAGATCCTTCACTCAGGAGGAGTTAGAAGACATTATCAACAACTTATCCGAGGTTGAAGATCCTTTTCATGCCACTGACGAATCAGATAGGGATTATGAACCATCTGATGAAGAAATTCCCGCCAAAAAGCCACGAAATGAATTAGAAGGTAGCAAACACGCAGAAGACTGAAACATCAACAGATTCTGAAGAAGATGCCCCTGAACTCAATGCACAACCAAACCCTCGACCGGAGAGATCAAGTGAAAGCATTCATATCCATTGGCAAGATATAGAAAACATTACCGATTTTCACCCAAAGAAAACCAGACCTGAAGTTCGAAACCCTGTAGTGCTAGCAAAGGTGGTTACTCATCCTTGGTTTACATTTGAGTAGATATGTGATGCAGAGAAGACACAAAACGCTGTTACATTATTAGAAAATGAAGTAAAAAATCGGGCTTCTACTTCATCAGTTTTTCCACTCCCCAGTCCACAAAATAATGATGGAGATAAAAGAGTACAGCATTTTTTTTTCTTCAAAACAGTAAAGCGGTCCAAAAATATGGACGAAACTGAAACATATATGAAGTCCGATTCATCTAATTTAACAACTTGAGATAAATTTCCAACGATTAGGAAAACATTTATTAAATATAATACTGCCCTGCATTCCAGTGCTCCACTTCAAACGTACAAAATTAACTGATAAAAATTTTGAAATGCAGTTATTATTAAAAACCAATCAATTTTATACATAAGCAATCAGACAGAAATATAGAACTAGGAATCTAATTTACTAGTAACAAAAATTAAACCCTATAGAATATTTGCTAATAAACAATTGTTTATAAATATGTGTTTCTGTTGATATTAAGTTGATAGTAATTGCATGTAGATTAGTAGCCTCTCATAAAAAAAGTAACTTAAAAAATAAGGAGTTACTTTATGGTAACTTAGTAACTTATTCAAGTTACTTTTATAATTCTGTAACTTAGTAACTTACTCAGTTATTTTTTTGCCGAGTAACTGATTAACTTACTTAGTTACTTTTTTAGAGTAACTTACCCGACACTGTATTTATTTAATCATATATAACCGAAAGAAAGTTAAAAATAGCATCATTTGTACTTCGATCTGCTCTGAAACCGAACTGTTGAGATGATAAGGTATGATTTGAATTTAAGAAAGCGATCATTCGCTTGTGGACTAGACATTCTATAATTTTTGAAAACGAAGATTGTAGTGAAATGGGTCTGCAATTGGACATTTCATTTTCGCTGCCGCTTTTAAAAAGAGGTTTAATTAGTGATATTTTGACATTTTGAAAAGATATGTTAATTAGTTTAGTGAGAACATGTAAGGCCGGTTCAGTAAAGTTTTGAATAACGCGTAGAGGTATTTCATCTAAACCAGCACTATCTTTGTTCTTTGAATTGTTAATTGTTTGTTTGATTTCATGTACATCCATTGGCAAAAGAAAGAACGTTTTCGTATTTACAGGCCCAATTGTGGTAAGTTCCTTGTGTTATATTACCTGTTAGGGTTGCGGCAATAGACTGGAAATATGAGTTAAACGATTCGGCTACTGAGAATGGATCTTCAATGAGAGAATTATTATCGGATCTTAATTTAATGGTAGTAGATTGTTCTTTTCTTTCCTTACCTGTAAGTGAATTAATTATATTCCATTTTTTTTTTTGGACTTAGACGATGTAGAAATTGCTTTTGCATAGTACATATTTTTGGATAATTTTATTGTACTTCGCAGAACTCGATTATGTATAGATATGTAGCATAAAATTGCGGGGTTTGAAGTAATTTTTTTATATAGTTTAAACACCTTTTATTTTTGCAGGATGTACGAATACCTTGGGTTATCCAAGTTTTATTAATATGTGCCTTGATATTTTTTAAGGGAAACGCCGTATTAAAAAAGCTAGCCGTCAAGTCAATAAACTCGCAAAAAGTAGTATTAAGGTT
Source organism: Agriotes lineatus (assembly GCA_940337035.1). Classification (NCBI taxonomy): domain Eukaryota; kingdom Metazoa; phylum Arthropoda; class Insecta; order Coleoptera; family Elateridae; genus Agriotes; species Agriotes lineatus. Next base: position 213,851 of record CALNHX010000547.1, read on the forward strand.
AGCATCAGAGTTTTTAAGTAAGTTGGACCAGTTGTATTTTGAACATAACGAGGAAAATTTTTCAAAATTGCGTTTACTAATAATTCGTTTAGTTTTTTTTGTATTTCTAACATGCATATTTTTATTAATGAAAAATTTTGCAGCAATGACTTCGTGATCTGAAATACCTGCAAGTATTTCAGTGTCAACTTTTTTTATATTAGAACATACATAATCTATCAAAGATGGAGTAGTTGAAAATCTAGTAAACGACTTTACGTGCATTTCAAGATTATGTATGCTTAATAAATTTTTCATTGTTACGGAGTCATGACAGTCAGAGTTAAAATTAATATTAAAATCACCGGTTAAAATTACATTTTTTTTATACGAACTTCTGTTGAGCAGAGAGTCTAAACAATTAAAAAATAGATTTAGTTCTCCCAATTGCACAAAACACAAACGAACGTATCAAAATTATGAACGAAATATAATATACTTTATACTGCAGACTTTATTGATATTATTAAAAACTGCAAATGTAATTTTTATGCGGATGACACCCAACTCTACATGCCTTTTAATTTGTCGGATATTCAAAACGCAAATGATACGATAAATACAGATCTTTCTAATCTTACTACTAGATAAAAAAATTATCTTCTTATTAACCCATCAAAATCGTCAGTTCTACTATTTTGTAAATCCAAAGATAGAAATACAATATTACCTTCAATTACTATCAACGTTGAGGGTGCAGCTGTGCCTATACAGGGTTCTTGTCGAAATTTGGAATTAATAATGGACTCCAATTTAAGATTTAACGGCCATGTTAGTAAATGTATACAAAAAGCTTTTAACAACTTGAAAATTCTTTACATACACAGACACCTTCTCACTATTAATACCAAAAAAAGTTCTATGCGATTCCTTTGTTTTCTCTCACTTTAATGTTGCAGATATTGTTTACGATCCTTATTTGGATAGTACAAATACCAAAAGATTACAACGTATTCAGAATTCATGCCTAAGATTAATTTATGGCTTGCGAAAATTTTATCATATTTCTCACAAATTCCGAGACGCTAAATGGTTGAACATGAGAAATCGTCGTTTTATGCACTTCGCACGCTTTATTCATAAATTACTTTTGTCTAAAACGCCAACTTATCTTTTGGATAGGTTTAGATTTAGAACAGATGTTCACAATATTAACATTAGGAACAAAGGGCTCTTAAGTATACCAATTCACAAATCTGCACTTTTTGAACGCTCTTTTACATATACCGCGACAAATATTTATAACTCCTTGCCATCTCGCATAACAGACCTTCCAATTTCTTCTTTTAAACGACGTTTGTCAGAGTATCTCTTTGAACATCAACGCAGTGCCTAACAGTATTTGTTTACTTAAAAAATGTATTAAAATTACCGATTAGTTCTGAATTTAATTTTGTCAACCACAAATCACTTACAAATCTAATAATTATAATGTCTTTGGACCGCCTATTTCAATTAAATATAATTGCAGTAACGGTTATTTAGCTAGGTTGAGTGGAAGAATAGGTGCTTTTTTATAACAACTGAACTCCGCCCTTGTTATATTTTTTTTCTTAATCTTTTTGTGTTATAATGTAATTATTTTAAGTTACTTATGTGACAATAAATTGGTTTATTAGTATAATTATTATTTAAAAAAAGGGAAAGTGTTTCCTCCAACAGATGCAGCCGAGATTATGATTATTACCAGCTGTATGTTTGTCATGTGCTACAATCGAATAAAAAAGTCAAGGAAATCCTTGTATAAAATAGGCAATAACTCGTGACCGCTGTACCATGCTTCTTTCAAAAATGTATTATGCTAATCCTCAGAAACCTGAAAATTCTAGTAAGACATATTATGTCCACGAATTAGTTACTTGTTCGAAACAAAGATTTCAGTCAGCCAGAACTTTATGTTCCCATCTGAGTATCGATGAATCTATGGCCAAATTTAAAGGTCGCTCTCCCTCAAACAGTTTCTGCCCTTGAAACCTATAAAAAAAGGTATAAAAATATGGGAATTATGTGACTCCAAAACTGGCTATGTGTACAATTTTGATATTTATTCCTGAAAAGACCTTGAATCTAACAAAGAATCAACTCTCGGAGAACGCGTAGTGAATAAGCTCGTAGAATATATATCCACTAATACGGACATATTTTATTCTTTGATAGGTTTTTTACTTCGGTAAGGCTAGTTCATGATTTACCATTTGCTGCAACTGGTACCTGTATGAAAAATCGAAAAAACCCCTGAAATAATAACAAAATCAGAAAGAGATTACAAAATTGTCGCCACTTCTTCGGGCTTTACAGCCAGTTTTTGGCAAGATACGAAAGAAGTTTTCGTACTAAGCAATTGCCATTCAGCAGAAATGGAGCAGGTTAGTCGAAAAATTAAAAATGCTGAGAAGAAATCATTGCAATATTTGCAATGTCTAAAATCAATTTCGGATTACAACAAATACAGTATGGCTATTAATTTATAGTACTGAAAATTTCAAACTTTTTTCACTTAAAAAATAATATGTAATAGTAAATTAACGGGCATTAAGTTGTTTCAATATCTTCTGAAGAGTCCTCCTGTTCATATTCAATTTTGCAGCAGATCTCTGTTGACTACGACGTGGTTGAGTCCATAATTTGATTGAATACATGTTCGTGATTTTGTTGATATCAACTGTTTTTTTTTCGTCCAGCTTTACCTTTTCCTTGATGTAGCACACTTCTAGTCCTAAATTTGGTTATAATGTTCAGTACAACAGCATTACTTGGTGCCTGTTTATTGAAATTCTCCAAAAATTGTTTGCCGACGAATTTAATGTTTGGACCATTTTGTCTACTTAAACTGTATGAGCGAAAATAGTGCTCAACTAAAAACACTTTTTCTTCAGTAGATAACATTATTTACGAACTTGTAAAGATATTAGTACATCTAACCATAGCCAAATGTCAATATTTATGTCAAATAACAGTGTCGATTGTTAGAGGTTTAAGCAAAAGTAGACCTACCGTTTCAGTACTGTAAATTAATAGCCATACTGTATATGGGCGGAGTAGATTTATCTGATCACTTAACGAGTCTACGATTTTAATAGGAAGTCTGGAAAATTGTGGAGGAAACTACCGATGACTTCAGTAATAAATGCGTGCATATTGTATAACGAAATAAACCATAAAAAGGAAACAACTTTAACATTTCTAATCGATTTGGCTGAATAAATTATTGGTAAAGATCGAGAAAATGCGAAATTAGTTAGAAAACGTTCAACTGGACGGCCATCAGCTTCAGCGCGCCATTTGTACAATGTAGGGGATCATTTGTCAGTGCAAGTTAACACACGAAGCAGATGTTTTGGATGTGGTAAAAGGAAAATTGAACAGCGAACCAAGACATTATGCACTAGTTGCACTGTACCTCTGCAATAATTGTTTTACCCCGTTTTATGTATTTTCCTTTATTACTAATTTTGGTATGCATTTGTGTTTGTATATCCTTATTTTGTAATTATTTTCACTTATAATACCATGAGTAGTCAAAGTTATGTCGACTATTTTTGCGGTGGTGTCACGAATGTCCATTGCGCTTTGGTACGATTAGGACGAGTGCGCTAGCACGAGTCCTAATCCTAAGCGCAATGGACATGAGTAGTGATACCACCGCAAAAATAATCTACTTAACTTTGACTAAGAATGGTATTCGAGGGACTATTTAATGAACCAAACTACTTTTTCAGATTAGTTTGCAGTAAATCTAGCAACAACTACGCAATTTCTATAGTAACAGAACACTAATATTGACTTTTTCTAATAAAAATCACATTTGTTTAAAATAGTCACTTGAATACCTTCTAGGAAGATATATCCACTGATATTTTTTTGATTGGTCAAGAAACGTCAGAATTCTGAATTTTCATTGGTTACTTTTTGACAGATGACAGGTGAATTGAATAGTCAAAAATATTTGATTGTGCTTGACAATCATTTACAGGCTATAGAATCTAGATTGAGACGCGGTGGAAATCGGAACTAATGTTAGAATCTAGTAATTTCCAAGTTTGGTATTGGTAACATTTTTACATCTATCATATTGACATTAAATTGTTAACCTTATTTAAGCTAAATGACACAATAAATCAGAGACGCACCATTGCGGTATGCTGTATTATCAGTTCTTGAATGTTAAAAGGATTGCGGAAATAATGGTGTTAAGTTGAACAACCAGGCTCTGCTAAACCTTCTATCCCAGCAACAGCAATTTTCACTCTTTAAAACACAAAGAATCTGTCTGTCATATGTCGTTAGTCACTGCGCAAACGAAATCCCCCTACCCACCGTTACTGATTACACTGGGCGGCAAAAAAAAATCTTTTTCAAGCCCCGACACCATTCCTGCGGATTCTTATGTAAAATGACTTCCTGAATCCGAATATAACCCCCGTTTTCCCCCATCACCCGCCGTTTTTGGGGGAAGCCCCCCACCCACCTATTTTTATCATTTTTCGATAATTCCTAGAGACGGAAAATATTATTTGAGCCTTACATTTTTTTTGAGGGGCTAGAGCAGTGAAGAAGGTCGAAAACATGAACGTTTGTAGATTTGGGGGGAATTTGCCCCGTTAAATTGTAAAAAAATCATTAAAAGTGATTGATTTTTCCGGTTTCTTCGCAATTTTTTCACTTATTTTCTACGTATTCCAGCTTCCAGCTCCCCTCAACCACCCCCAACCACGCCCAAATAATAAGAATATATAGCAATAATATATAGCAACAATAATAAAAATACATAGCAACAGATAGCAGAAGATTCACTGGACCGCGCCGGCGCTCTCAATACCTCGCGCGAGCGCAGGTTTGCACAGCAATTTTCCCTCAGTACCAGTGTCGCCAAATTGGGCGATTAATCGCTATTTGGGTGATAAAAAATTTGAAATTGCGATTAAAATTTAAGATTTGCGATTGGCGCCAAATTGGGCGATTTTTTAAACTCCCGCAGCGGTTCTTAACCAAAAAATTTTAAATTTTAAATTTCTTTGCAAATCTTTTTGTCCCCGCCTGTTTGTCGCGATTTGAAGGTGCACCTCGTCCTGTCACACATCTAGTCGAATGGTCAACAGAGCTGAGTCGACACTTGTAAAAATGCTAAATGATTTATGCGGATGGGTAAAGGAGGAATGAATGGGCGCTTCTGTGTTCCGTGATTTAATCATTCAATCGGTACTTTGGTATTATTGTAAAAAGCCGAATAAAACAGTATTTCTAAAAATTTAAGGGCAATGTTCTACGATGCCAAAGAACGAAATAAAAATAAATATTATCACTTGAAAAATATATTATTCTTTTATTCCCTAAACTGCTTGTGACTAGCAGTTGGTTAGGTACGCAGTTAAAGTAATAAATAATAATAAATACTGCCAATACCGATGTTCCGTTAGGCATCTTACGTGACAATTTTCTTATTTTGCAGATTGTAATTTTAAAAATGTACAGTTTTGGGATTGGGGGTAGCTGGACGATGAGAAAAATTTTTAGTTTTTGGTATTGGTATCAGTTTTGCCTCTGCTTTCGTCATGATCGAGTTGCGAGATTATTTAGTATCGTGTATTAAAGTGTTACTTTAGTGCTGTTAGTTACGTCGATTACATCAATTACTGTACTACATCATGGAAAAATGGAAAAAATACCAAACAAAATACAAAAAAGAATGGGAATCTCTTCCTGTGTTTAAAGGTAATTGAAAATTGCATTTATTTTGAAAAACGTTAAATTAATTTTTATACAAAAATTATTAGGGTGGCTGCAAGCAGACGCTGATGGGGCATCTGCGTATTGTAAAGTATGCAAAACAACTTTACGCGCACATAAAACTGATCTGCAACGGCATGGTGAACGACCACAACATAAAATGAATCTCGCTCCCTCGCAGCAAAAAATTACTAATGTGCTGCAAATAACAGCTGAAAATAAGGAGTCGGAATTAAAGATCGCCTCATTTATTACTGTGCATTCCAGTGTCAAAAGTGTGGACCATTTATCGGAACTTTTGAAGAATAATTCGAAAAGTTACGAAAATATAAAACTGCACAAAACAAAATGCACCATGCTAATTAAAAACGTCATTGGGGCAAGTTTTAAAAAAAGTTTACTGGAAGATATTGGCAACAGCTACTTTTCCTTAATAATTGATGAATCGACTGATGTAGCTGTGTGTCAGTATTTATGTATGTGCGTTCGGTACGTATTAATTACCGCACCCTCAAAAACTGCAATTTTTACCTAATCCGTATTATTGTTTCAGATATTACAGCAAAACCCAGAAAAAAATGACTACAAATTTTTTGGGACTTATTCAAATTACCTCCGCGACGGCTGTAGTTCTTGCCGACATAATTGTCACATTTTTATCATCGTCTGGTTTAAATGTCAAGCAGCTAATTGGATTGGGCACTGACGGGGCTAATAATTTATGGGGAAAAAATCATTCGGTGTTTACAATTTTACAATCAAAAGCTCCAAAACTTCAACTTGTAAAATGCATTGCGCATTCATTACATTTATGCTGTAGCAAGGCCGCTGAAACTTTGCCGAGTAGTTTAGATTTTTTATGTAAAGAAATCTACAATTGGTTTTCAAATAGTCCACTACGAAGAGCACACTATAGGGAAACTTTTGATTTAATAAATATTCATGAATATTCGAAATTTAAACAATTTATGCAACTGTCAGATACAAGATGATTGGCAAGAGCAAATGGCATTAAAGTGGTTGGAAATTAAAGCACATTTTAATTTGGTTGTTCAAAAAGAAAAAAAATCATATGGCGAGAATTTTGAACGAAATGCTTAATGACAATGCCATTTACTTGTATTTGACAGTTGTATTTGATGTTATTATAGAGGTCAATATTATTAGTGGACTATTTCAACATGAAAACGCCGATATTTTTAATGTATATATTGAATTATATCAATTAGTTCTAAAAAACCTTAGATTAGTTATAAAGCCAATTTTTTTAAATAACTTACGCCCAGTTTCATAATATTCACTTTAAAGTGGCTTTTACTAAAGCCCACTTTAAGTTAAAGTTTCCTTTAAGGTTGCTTTAAAGCTGAAGCGTTTCATAAAGAAATGCAACACCACTTTAGCTAAAGTGAAATTTTGTACCAAAACTTTTGGTTGGCTACAATGAAATAGGTTTGCAACTCACTTAACTTGGGCACATGTGGGTCCCATTCTGTGTCATTTCCTTTGATTTCGTAGTTGTGATCGGTCGTTGGTTGTTGCGTTTGATTTTTTTTTTGTGTGTGTTGTATCGTTTTTCTTTAAAATGTCCAGGAATTCCCAAACCCCAAAAATTCCTCGTGGGAATAATTTTTCTTTGGAAGCGGAACTGCGTTTAGCGCATATTATATTAACTTTTAAACATATTATCGAGAATAAAACGACAAATCTTGTGTCGCCGGCAGAAAAGGTAAGTACTGCATAACCTTACATTAGTAATCCGTGTTCTAATAATTCTTTCATTCTTCGTTTTTATAGGAAGCTGCTTGGGAAAAAATCACTTCCCAATTCAACAGTATGTATGGGCCAAGGACAGTGTCCCAGTTAAAAAGCAAATACGATAATTTAAAAACGGCAGCCAGGAAATATTATACAAGCCGGAATACCTATATGATTGGTACAGGTGGCGGGGCTGAAAAACCCCCAGATAGGAAAAGCATCATTTATGACGTGGTGCTTCAAATCTTAAACGTAAAAACCGTTGGAGGTTTGTACAATCCCCACGACGAGGATGGTGCAGTAGGATCGGCTAAACCAATACGACCATTAGTTGAACTAGATCAAGAAGTGTACCAAGTCGACCCATTAGAAGTTGCCCAGTCGACCCATCAGAAGTGGCCCAAGTTAAGCTATTAGAAGTGACACAAGTCGACCAATTAGAAGTAGTTTTTGAAGACGGGAGTGGAGGTGCAGTACCGGACACAGACGTACCAGCCGTAATTTCAACAAACGAAAATTGGGCAACATATACGCCCACTATGTTAAAAAGAAAACGAGACGCCAAACTAAAAACGACCAACGACAACCCACCCATGCCCAAAGATACATATTTAGACAAAAAAATGTATGTATTGGAAAAGGAAGAAGAAAGGCGCGATACACGACTCAAAATGGAAGTTGAGTATTTAAAAAAAATTGAATTAATTAATTTAGAAATAGAAATTAAGAAAAAAGAATTAGAAAAATAGTTACGATAGGTAGTATTAATAATTTATAATTATGTTTTATGGTATAAATTTATTTTATAATAATTATCTTATATATGTTTAGCGTTTTAGTTCTAAATTTATTTTATAATACTTATTAGTTCATAGTGGTTAATTTAATAAATATTTTATTGGTATCAAAGTTTTGAGGTCAATTCTTTCGCAGTGTATTGAAATTGAGGTGGTTGGTTCCTCTGTTGCTATACATACTACCAGTGCAGTGGCAAGCTGCAGTAGGCTCGACAGCGCCTATTGTTAAATGTTCGAAAAATTAAAATGATCGATATTTTTTAAAAACCTTTCAATTTAAAATTAATATTTGTATGCAATGCATTAACTAGACAACTTATTTCAAGCAGGAAATGCATTATTTATTATACAAATCATTTTTTCTTTTTATTCTTGAAATCAAAACCACTATTCATATTTTCACTTAAAAAATTCTTTTATTAATACCAACTTTAATATATTTATAAAAATCATTGAAGAACAAATAAAATTACAACACATTTATCACACTATTACTATACGTACAACATTTACAATCTAGCGAAATGTTCATTAATTAACAGTTGCCTTGTAAAGTGCCCTTGTCTTTGCTCATCTTGCTCGGGTAATCTTCCCCTTTCGACTTCATCATTCCTTTCAATCTCAACTGGTTCTTCGGGGAAATCATCGTTCATGCTATATTATGTACAACGGCTGTTGCCACAATCACTGCCATGGCCGTTTCAATATTAATTTTCATACCTACGGACAATACTGGGAAGCGCCGTTTCCATACACCATACTGTCTTTCTGCGGTATTTCGCCACCTAAACAATGACTCATTATATAAATTCTCCGATCTTGTCATAACATTTTGAAGAGGGGTCATAAGGTACTCACGCAAGGTGTAACCACTATCTCCTATTAGCCAAAAATTTCTATACCTGGCAGCTTCAAAATCTCTTTTCAAATTGCTATTATTGAAAATTGTTTGGTCGTGTACAGACCCTGGCCAACGTGCTACTATGCTTCTTATTTTCAATTGTGCATCAGACACCGTTTGCACATTTAGAGAGAAGTAGCCTTTTCGGTTTCTAAATATTTCGGCATCGTCTCCTAAACAGAATTAAAGCAAAATATTATTTATTCATCGTAGAAATATTAAAAGGCTTAGGTACCTAGAGATTCTATTCTTATATGGGTACAATCAATACTTCCGATAATTCGAGGAAAACGAGCTATCTCGTAGAATTCGGCTGCAGTGCGTGCCATTTCGTCTTCATTTTCACACATTTTTATATATTGTGGACGTAACGAACCTATGGCGTTTGATACTCTTTTAACAATCCTGGAAGCTGTGGCTTTCGATACCCCAGCAAAATCCGCTACTACAATAAGCATACTTCCTGTCGCATAAAATCTCAGCGTTAGCAATAGCTGCAGCATCGGTTGTATACATCCTCCCCTATAATTGCAAGATAATTATGTAAATATTAAATTATTGTTGCAATAACTTTAACAGTATGCACTCTTACCTATTTGTTAGTAATCTAATTAAATTATCAATTTTCGCCAACAAATTTATCGTAGTGGGTTTGGTTAACCTAAATCGGTCAAAAAACTCGGTATCATTCCACCTATTTATATGGTCAATACGATCTCGATAAACTTTGGGCCTCCGTACAATAACTTCATCATCAGATGAACTCGAACTTGAGCTACTTGAAAATAACATTTTTCTGCGTTTCACCACTAAAGCTGGATTTATAAACTTGCCGTTCGCCGGCGTTCCCGTTCCCGTTGGCGTTCGCGCTGGCGTTCCCAATTTAAAAGTTCAGAAACCCGTAAGACCATTTATATCTACCATCGGCGTTGCCGTTCGCTGTTGGGCTGCCGTTCGACTTGAATAAAGTTTAACTTTTGTCCGAGGCCGCTCGTAGCACCGTTCGTAGCAAGTCTGAAGAGCCAATCAAAACGATTTTCAGCTGTCACGTGTTTTACGTCATATGTCAAATGCCATTCACTGACATCTGACAAATGCTTGCAGGTGGGTAGCTCCGTAAATATTTCAGTTTTTAAGTTTATTTATTTATGTCCTATCTTCTACAGATGTGTGATCCAGATCAGAGCGATGACCTCCTTGAGGAATTTAATGAACTGGAGACGGAGGCTACCCAGAGCCAGTCGGGTTAGTAGTTTTCTCAGTATTTTCCTCGGTATTTTCTGATTTTTATATATTTTTTACAGAAATACTTATCGAAGAACAAGAAGGTACTCTGGAGCCAGGCCTCTTGATAGAGGCGATTCAACAATTTGAGTTCTTGTATGATTTGTCCAACAAATCATACAAGGATACAAAGAAAAAACATCAGGCTTGGCAGCATATTAGCACCGTGCTAAACTGTAGTGGTGAGAAAAATATCTGAGTACCTGAATTGTTTATTTTAATGCTTTATCTGAAAATAATTCAAATATTGTCTGTTTTAGTTGAAGAGTGCATGAAGCTTTGGAAGCACCTCAGGGACCGCTTCGTCAAATAAAAAAACAAGTTTCCCTCGGGTACTGGGGCACCTTATAGCAATTGGCCTTACTTTGAGGCAATGCTTTTTTATAATAGGTACACAAAGAAAAGAAAGTTAGTATTGACTGTTTAATTGACCTTTCTACATTTTGTATTATATATGCATATTATTAATAATTGTGGTTATATGCTTTATAGGACATATACTGCCACAAAGAGAAACACCACAAGTAGAGCATCCAGTAGACCATCGTCTTCAGCCTCTGTCTGGAGCACGATGACGATGGAGAGTCTGACGTCTTCAGAGGCTAGGACTGAAAGCCCTCTGGAAGAGCCAACCAGTCCTGGACACTCCACTCAGGAGGAAGAACCACCAGTGGCCGGTCCTAGTGGCATAAAAAGGAAGTCACTGGCTGGTACGACGCCCACTACACCCTGTGGCAATATAAATAAGTAAATAGTATGTGTAAGTTCGCTTATCAAAATATTTTCTAGCACAAGGAGTACAAAGACGCAAACGCAATAAAGAAGAGAAACTGGACGAAATTCTGGGAATGGTTCAGTCAATTACAAACGTTTTTGGAAACAGACAGCCTGTTCCAGAAACGCAAACAGCACATTTGTGCAATATTTGTTTGAAGAGCTGGAAAGGATGCCTGCAGACGAAGCACAGGAAAAAATAAAGGAAATATTATTGCTGTTATTTAATGACAAATAAAAAATCAAAACTTTACAAGTGGTTTTATTTCAATCTAACCATTAAAGCTTGGTACCTGTGCGTAGCACTGAGATTGGAGTTATTACAACCCCTATCCAGTCAAGAAATAACATTTTACTGTGTATGTAACCACACAAGCTGTGAGAGGGACTATCTTTATAGAATTACCGATGCATTTCTACGAGTCAGTGAGCAGGGATTATGGGCAAGAGGCAGTCTCCTACCTTAAGAACTGGCAGACCACGAGCAAGAAGCTGGCGGCAGCCAAAAATCGAAGGATTTCCTAACCAGATGTCGACAACTTGGAATCACACCAATCCACCTGAGAGGCTACATAAAGGCAACGGAGAACGTGTTTTGCAGAACGCAGAACAATCGCACGCTAAGAAAAGTGGATAACACACAAAGAAGGTTACTGCACAATATTTTAAAAATAGAATTAAATGATATAAATGATACCATTAGATATTTACATAAAATTTTACATATATCCAAAGAGAATTGTAAACGTTTACTACCTCGAGAGATTTTCAATGCCGTTAATATAAGACAGATCAAATTTTACCAATTTCATTATAATAAAATCAAATCTAATAATATTAATAAACTCAATAATTTGAGGCTGCCTTTAACACAAAGTAATTCTATTGTAACACCCGATAAGTGGTTTAAAAATATATCTAATGTTGTCATCCCTGATTGTATACAACGTTTCCTTGCACTTGGACCAAAATTTGGGTTACCTGTTAGCTTGAATAATAAATCAACCTTATATAAATATCTTGCTCAAATTGAAGACATTATTAATAGTTTGGATAATAAGGAAAGGAATAATTATCGCTCCTTAGTAGCTTTCCACATTACAGATTTCCTTAAAAATCATAAAAATACAAATAATCCTTTATCTTCTATGAAAAGAAATGCAACATCTTTCTTAAAAATAATCCAAATGTTGTAATTTTACCATCAGACAAGGGCAATGTCACTGTAGCCTTAGAGCGTGATGATTACATCTCCAAAATGCAGACCCTTTTGCAAGATAACCAGGTTTATCAACCCTTAAAAAGGATCCCACAACGTCTATTGAGACTAGGAATAATAAGTTAATCAGAGATTTGCATAATAATAATTACATAGATAACCCCACATATAAACGCTTAATTTGTCATAATTCGGTTTCTCCTAAATTGTATGGTTTACCCAAAATACACAAACCCGACACACCTTGTCGACCCATTGTGTCCTCGACACAATCTCCAGATAGAAAACTGTCCAAATATCTGGCAGAGATCTTAGGGCAAGCCTTTAATGAATATAATAGTTTTCGTATCAAAGATAGTTTCGCCTTCAGCGAAAAAATTAATAATTTTCAATTACCACCTGATTATGAGATTATTTCACTAGATGTGGTCTCTCTTTTTACCAATATCCCTGTAGATTTGGTTATACAGGTTGTTGAAACCAATTGAACTTAATAGAACCACTAACGAGTATACCCAAATCACAGTTTATTAACCTTCTCAAATTCATCTTTGACTCAACATATTTTTCCTTCAATAATAATTTTTATAAACAAATCTTTGGATCCCCAATGGCTCAACTCTTTCCCCATTTTGGCCGAAATCATAGTCAATACCATCATAAAGGAAAGCATCCCCAAGCTGGCTTTTCAATTTCCGTTTCTTTACCAGTATGTTGATGATCTGGTTTGTGCAGTACCGGTCGACGACGTTGCCAATGTGCTGAGTGTTTTCAATGGTTTCAACCCTCACATCCAATTCACAGTGGAAAGAGAAAAGGATAGGTCTGTCCCCTTTCTGGACACCCTGGTCATCAGAACGGATTCCAACACTATTAAACTGGATTGGTATGTTAAACCAACCAGTTCTGGCCGTTATCTGAATTTCCATTCTATACACAACATTCGACATAAGTTGAATGTAGTGAAAGGGCTCAAGCACAGAATCTTAACGATCTCGCATCCGGATTTTCACGCAGTTAATCTCAATAAATTAGTTAATACTCTCAAATTAAATAATTATCCTATTTCTTTATTAAATTCTATCTTATACTCCACCCCCAAGGGCAGGATCATTCCACCAGAAAATTCTGATAATAATATAAATGATAAACCTCCACTTTACAAAAGTCTTATTTACGTCCAAGGACTTTCTCATATAATTAAACAGGTTTTTCGTAAGTTCGATCATATTATCATCGCGGACAAACACCATCATATCATAAAAGATTGTTTCTCAAAATTAAAGGATAAAACTCCAGCTCTCCTAACCCCTAATGCCGTCTATCAGATAAACTGTAGTGGTTGTCCTTCTACGTATATTGGTCAAACTTCTCAGAGGTTGAAATCAAGAATTATTCAGCATAAAAGCGACTCTCGTCTTAAACCCAAAGCCTGCGCTCTTGCTGGACATGTCAACAGCACTGGTCATTGTATGGATTTTGAAAATACAAAAATTATTACTATTGAACCAAATTCTAGTCACCGCACTTTCATCGAAATGTGCCACATTTTTGGTACAAATAATACCTTAAATTCAAATACTGACATTGATCATCTTAGTGTCTCATACCACCTTTTGTTAGCCATGTCCAACAATGATTTCTCCTTAGAATTTCTCCAACCGAGAAAGCCCAATGGGTAGTTACTTTTATCTTATAATATTTTCTTTTTACTACCCCATTTCTATTACTAATTCTTTAATAATAAAAAAATTTTTAATAAACTCAATACGGTCCCACAATAAATTTAGTTATATTTAGATCTAATTAGGGTCTTTTCTCCTCCATTTTTCTCATTTGTCTTTTTTCCCATGGTAGACTTACAACTTTGGGTGCTCAATTAGGACTCTTTTTGTAGTTCCCACCTTTTAGAACCTTCAGACATAGCCCTTGTCGTCGTTTTTTGACTAGTCTTATGTTAGATTGCATTGTACAAGCTAATTGGTCAATTCCATTTTGAACGTCCCTCGTAATATTTGGACGCCTTGCGCTCCGCGCATGCGCGGTTCTAACAATTTGTTCTGACACCTGTCGCTGTTTGATTAGAAATAATACCACGATTTTATCCAAATTTGACGGCCATGTTGGCCAAATAGCTAATAAAATTATTGTAAATCAAATTTTAAATGTGCTAGTAATTTTAATGTGTAACTGACTAGATGTATGACTATAAGTGTATTTATATCATGTGCAGCCCAGGTCTGTAATCTTGGTGGCCTACTGCCCCTGTTTATGAATTTGTTCAAATTTGAATATCTTCACATGCTTTTAATAAAACATGTGTTTTGGTCCACAAGGTGTTAGGTAAGACTGTCACTTTCAATAACTTTTATAACAACGTTACTTATTGTAAATTTTTGTCCATAGCTTTTGATAATGTTTTAAATAAAAAACGAAACGTCAGGCGAAACATACAAGTGGTTTTAATTCAATCTAACCATTAAAGCTTGGTACCTGTGCGTAGCACTGAGATTGGAGTTTTTCCAAACCCTATCCCAGTCAAGAAATAACATTTTACTGTGTATGTAACCACACAAGCTGTGAGAGGGACTATCTTTATAGAATTACCGATGCATTTCTACGAGTCAGTGAGCAGGGATTATGGCAAGAGGCAGTCTCCTACCTTAAGAACTGGCAGACCACGAGCAAGAAGCTGGCGGCAGCCAAAAATCGAAGGATTTTCCTAACCAGATGTCGACAACTTGGAATCACACCAATCCACCTGAGAGGCTACATAAAGGCAACGGAGAACGTGTTTTGCAGAACGCAGAACAATCGCACGCTAAGAAAGTGGATAACACACAAAGAAGGTTACTGCACAATATTTTAAAAATAGAATTAAATGATATAAATGATACCATTAGATATTTACATAAAATTTTACATATATCCAAAGAGAATTGTAAACGTTTACTACCTCGAGAGATTTTCAATGCCTTTAATATAAGACAGATCAAATTTTACCAATTTCATTATAATAAAATCAAATCTAATAATATTAATAAACTCAATAATTTGAGGCTGCCTTTAACACAAAGTAATTCTATTGTAACACCCGATAAGTGGTTTTAAAAATATATCTAATGTTGTCATCCCTGATTGTATACAACGTTTCCTTGCACTTGGACCAAAATTTGGGTTACCTGTTAGCTTGAATAATAAATCAACCTTATATAAATATCTTGCTCAAATTGAAGACATTATTAATAGTTTGGATAATAAGGAAAGGAATAATTATCGCTCCTTAGTAGCTTTCCACATTACAGATTTCCTTAAAAATCATAAAAATACAAATAATCCTTTATCTTCTATTGAAAAGAAATGCAACATCTTTCTTAAAAATAATCCAAATGTTGTAATTTTACCATCAGACAAGGGCAATGTCACTGTAGCCTTAGAGCGTGATGATTACATCTCCAAAATGCAGACCCTTTTGCAAGATAACCAGGTTTATCAACCCTAAAAAAGGATCCCACAACGTCTATTGAGACTAGGAATAATAAGTTAATCAGAGATTTGCATAATAATAATTACATAGATAACCCCACATATAAACGCTTAATTTGTCATAATTCGGTTTCTCCTAAATTGTATGGTTTACCAAAATACACAAACCCGACACACCTTGTCGACCATTGTGTCCTCGACACAATCTCCAGATAGAAAACTGTCCAAATATCTGGCAGAGATCTTAGGGCAAGCCTTTAATGAATATAATAGTTTTCGTATCAAAGATAGTTTCGCCTTCAGCGAAAAAATTAATAATTTTCAATTACACCTGATTATGAGATTATTTCACTAGATGTGGGTCTCTCTTTTTACCAATATCCCTGTAGATTTGGTTATACAGGTTGTTGAAACCAATTGGAACTTAATAGAACCACTAACGAGTATACCCAAATCACAGTTTATTAACCTCTCAAATTCATCTTTGACTCAACATATTTTTCCTTCAATAATAATTTTTATAAACAAATCTTTGGATCCCCAATGGGCTCAACTCTTTCCCCCATTTTGGCCGAAATCATAGTCAATACCATCATAAAGGAAAGCATCCCAAGCTGGCTTTTCAATTTCCGTTTCTTTACCAGTATGTTGATGATCTGGTTTGTGCAGTACCGGTCGACGACGTTGCCAATGTGCTGAGTGTTTTCAATGGTTTCAACCCTCACATCCAATTCACAGTGGAAAGAGAAAAGGATAGGTCTGTCCCCTTTCTGGACACCCTGGTCATCAGAACGGATTCCAACACTATTAAACTGGATTGGTATGTTAAACCAACCAGTTCTGGCCGTTATCTGAATTTCCATTCTATACACAACATTCGACATAAGTTGAATGTAGTGAAAGGGCTCAAGCACAGAATCTTAACGATCTCGCATCCGGATTTTCACGCAGTTAATCTCAATAAATTAGTTAATACTCTCAAATAAATAATTATCCTATTTCTTTATTAAATTCTATCTTATACTCCACCCCCAAGGGCAGGATCATTCCACCAGAAAATTCTGATAATAATATAAATGATAAACCTCCACTTTACAAAAGTCTTATTTACGTCCAAGGACTTTCTCATATAATTAAACAGGTTTTTCGTAAGTTCGATCATATTATCATCGCGGACAAACACCATCATATCATAAAAGATTGTTTCTCAAAATTAAAGGATAAAACTCAGCTCTCCTAACCCCTAATGCCGTCTATCAGATAAACTGTAGTGGTTGTCCTTCTACGTATATTGGTCAAACTTCTCAGAGGTTGAAATCAAGAATTATTCAGCATAAAAGCGACTCTCGTCTTAAACCCAAAGCCTGCGCTCTTGCTGGACATGTCAACAGCACTGGTCATTGTATGGATTTTGAAAATACAAAAATTATTACTATTGAACCAAATTCTAGTCACCGCACTTTCATCGAAATGTGCCACATTTTTGGTACAAATAATACCTTAAATTCAAATACTGACATTGATCATCTTAGTGTCTCATACCACCTTTTGTTAGCCATGTCCAACAATGATTTCTCCTTAGAATTTCTCCAACCGAGAAAGCCCAATGGGTAGTTACTTTTATCTTATAATATTTTCTTTTTACTGCCCCAATTCTATTACTAATTCTTTAATAATAAATTTTTAATAAACTCAATACGGTCCCACAATAAATTTAGTTATATTTAGATCTATTTAGGGTCTCTTCTCCTCCATTTTTTCTCATTTGTCTTTTTTCCCATGGTAGACTTACAACTTAGGTGCTCAATTTGGACTCTTTTTGTAGTTTCCACCTTTTAGAACCTTCAGACATAACCCTTGTCGTCGTTTTTTGACTAGTCTTATGTTAGATTGCATTGTACAAGCTAATTGGTCAATTCCATTTTGAACGTCCCCTCGTAATATTTGGACGCCTTGCGCTCCGCGCATGCGCGGTTCTAACAATTTGTCGGACACCTGTCGCTGTTTGCTTAGAAATAATACCACGATTTTATCTAATTGACGGCCATGTTGGCCAAATAGCTAATAAAATTATTGTAAATCAAATTTTAAATGTGCTAGTAATTTTTAATGTGTAACCGACTAGATGTATGACTAAGTGTATTTATATCATGTGCAGCCCAGGTCTGTAATCTTGGTGGCCTACTGCCCCTGTTATGAATTTGTTCAAATTTGAATATCTTCACATGCTTTTAAAAAAACATGTGTTTTGGTCCACAAGGTGTTAGGTAAGACTGTCACTTTCAATAACTTTTATAACAACGTTGCTTATTGTAAATTTTTGTCCATAGCCTTTGATAATGTTTTGAATATAAACGAAACGTCAGGCGAAACATACAAGTGGTTTTAAACCATTAAAGCTTGGTACCTGTGCGTAGCACTGAGATTGGAGTTTTTCCAACCCCTATCCCAGTCAAGAAATAACATTTAACTGTGTATGTAACCACACAAGCTGTGAGAGGGACTATCTTTATATATATATATATATATATATATATCTGATATTATAAGAGCTGATGCCGCCGGCCGACCGTAAGCACTGGCGCGCGCACATGCCAATCGTAAGCGCGAGTGGCGCCGCGCCGGCACACGCAGCATACTAGCAAGTGGCGCGCGCACATGCCGACCGCGCACAAGTGGCGACGCAGCAAGCATTTGTATTGTTAACGCTGGCAGGGCCGGACGTCGGCTGGCTACCAGCTTATCCAAATATAGATCGACCTAAAAGCTACACTTACAATCTCCCATCTGGAACGTCACACACAAAACCAAAAAAAGAGATGGAAATAAGTCTCAAAAACATGATTTTTAGGTCCAAAATCAATAGTTTTTATAATTATTAAAAATAGTCATAATTAAACAAATTCTAGGAAAAAACTATCTGTTGTAATATTACAGAACCAAATCATTTTACCCGTTAGGGAAGAATTGATATTTTGAAGCAAAACCCTAACTTTTAGGTACATAGTATAAAAACTAATAGAACAAATTCACGTGTGCTCCCATTTTTTCATCGGAAACACCGTTTGTTATCATAAAATATGATGAAATCAGCGGAATAAAAGGCAAAATAAGTTATATTAGTAATGTTTATTATAGCTCTTTCCCTCCCAGTACAAAAGTATCCTGCTTAGGAGGCAAAAGGACAGATCGGATAGAATACAGATTACGTTTACAATTATGTTTCAGCTTAGATTAAAAATACTTGTGGTCTATATGGTCTATTTTAACAATAAAAAACTTAACGTCAGGGGCATCCTGTTGAATTAGTGCAGGCTGTAGCGTTGTAACAGTTGGTTGAGTTAGTGCATGTAATGGCTACGAAACAGTCGTTGAATCTGTACAAGTCAAGGCTTTATTACATTTTGTAGAACCAGTACATGTTAGGGCATTTGGACAATTTTGAGAACTGGTACACGCCGCTAGTGCATTGGACAGTTTCCACAATTAGTGCATGCTGCTATACAACTAGTACAATCAGCATCAGCACCCCCAGTGCATTGGCAATAATACTCGGTACACAAACACATAACTATAACTGCTATTAGTAACCAGTTTGTTGTCAAAGCACACGTTTTGAATGCCATAGTTTTTCTATATTATCGTTATTTATCTCGCTGTTTACTTCGGTCGACTACTGAATTCAGGACTGCGCCCTACTATATATATATACTATACACCGACGTCATAATGTCTTCGGAATTCTTTCCATTATCTTATTTGCATAATAGTTACAATAACATGTTGTTGTATTAGTTTATTTCCATTATTGTATAATAATAAAACTATTGCTCAAAAGAGAACGCTTAATGAAGTTTACATAAACCATAAAATTTAACCTTGACATTTTACAAGTCCCAGTAAAACCAACAAAATTCGAAATAATTTTCCGGAACTCGACAGAGCAAATAAGCAAACCATTAAAGTTTCTAAACAAAATTTTATTATAATAGGAATGTTTAATGACGTTTACCTAAAGCATAATATCCAGCAACTGCAACTCTATAATTCTAAGTTTAAAATGCGTTTTTTTAAATATCTGGAAAACGAGGAGCAGATAATTTAACATAACGAATTTACTATGAAAATTCCTATGGTGCGTAGCACAAGTCAACACCTGGTATATCAGCTTATTTTATTAATTCCACTGGAGAACTCTCCGACCCTGGAGATATATTAGATTTTAAAGCGTATTCTGCATCGTTGACGTCTACTAAGTATGCTCTGTTCGGCTTTTTAAGACTATTTCTTTTTTCGGTGAACAATTCTTGAAAACACCTTGCCATTCCATTAATCCAATAGGTAATAGTTATTTATGGTACAAATGTGTTACATTACAAATAATCCACGAGAAAAAAGTTGAGTCCTCGAGGTCTTCCACCTAAATAAATATTAAACAACGTAAATTTTGTATTTACGGAGGTGAAAAGTCAAAGTGAGAAATTAATTGAGAGTGAGCTAAAGTAGTTACACGCCACGAAGGTGAGTTAAGTACTTATAAGTCATGTGTGGGTTGTGTTTTATAACCCACGGTGTTAAGGATCAAAAGGCAACGTGTTGTTCTATTGAGTTTTGGATAAAATGTTGTTGCTCAAGTTTATAGTTGTTCTTAGATATTTTATGGTTCGATATAATTGCATTAGTCGCCCACATTCTATTTTTACCACGAATGACCTCTTGGGTGGCCTCCTTGTTTATTCTACGACATCGTCGTCTAATGTCTTCGTTTTGTTTCTGTAGCCAAGTTAAATACATTTCTTTCTATTTAGTTTTTTTCTATTTCCTTATTTTTATTTTAATATTTTATTTATTTAAGCTGAGACCAACAGTTACATGTAACCAATTACAGGTCACAGCATGTGCATATTGTATGTAGCATGTGTTGTGTGTGGTCAGGTTACTCTTTCCCATAGACAAGTCTTCCGAGAAGAGCGCCGTTAATTCTATCCCAACGGCGAATGGTGACCGAGCCCGATACCGAGCCAATAGACTGCGGAAAAATCCCGCCTGCCCATGGATTCGAACCAAGGACTCGCTTATTGCATTTGATATATGCCCAATGCTTCTTCTGCAGCTGAATTGCGTAATGCAGTGTTTTATGTGTAAATATTCGGCTTCTGTAGAACGGTAAATTATGGCCAATTTGCTCTATTTTTTTCGGCTATACCATACTCTAATTTTCAAGCTTAAAAAGTTAGATTTTTGTTCTGTAATGGGGACATCATACCTTTACTCTTGATGCGTGCCGTGATTTGTGGAATTTTGGAAAGGATAAGGTAATGCTTGGTTCTACAATAGGCTCCACTCATAGCTCTAATCTCTTGTATTTGGCTTTACTATCAGGTAATCGATAATAGCGTCTAAATTCCCAATTTCTAATATATTTCTTATAGTTCTATGTATTATAATCGAAACACCAGCCTTAGCTCTTCTACTTTTTCTACACCACTGTTAAAAAGTTATAGTATTGCGTGTTTTCACACCCTCTTCCTTTCCGTTCTGTTTCAGACAGTACTGATATCTTTATACTTCTATTTCATACTTCTATTAATATCCGTTGCTGCTTATTTTGTATGTCCTGCAGGTGCCAGATACCAAGATTGCAAGTCTATTTTCCTCTCATTTCGTCGTCAGTTTTGACAGTTCAAGTCCCGAGGCAAACAATAATTGGTTAAAATAAAACACTGCTGGAGCCTGTAGTTTGAAAATATCACAATTCGTTAAAACCCCTCACCAAGCCCAAAACTTCAACTCCTATTCTGGAGAAAATAGGTATCTCCTTCGTCTGACACCTATCCTTTACCTATCTGGTATGGGAGTCTCTAAAGAAAGTTTATGCTTCTGATAGCATAGCCTCGATGAACGCAAGCTCCATCACCCGGTAAAAAATACTTTCGTCAATATAGAAACGCCAGCGAGGAGTGCTACTTATATTTTTTTGAGTTATTTATAATATTTTTACAAAATTAATTGATTTTATTAAATCCGATGAAGACGGATACCACAATATTAACGATTCGGAACCTAAATGGTCTGCTAGGCATAGTATGTCCTAGCAATAAAACTAATTTTGCTGTAAATATAATAATCAAACAATTGTTTTATGTTTTTTATTTGTATACGCAAACTATCTAGAGGAACCTGCCGTTTGTGATAGGAAAACATAAAAATAATTCTATTTATATTTTTTTTAATTCCAGGAGATAAAATATAAGGATTTTGCCTGTTTTATAACAAAAAATCAAAATATTATTAAAGCAGCTGCATGTGAAAGGAAAATGTATGCTTCTCTTAAGACTCTTTGAGAGTACTTAAAACAATTCATTTACATAATTACGTATCTATCAATATTTCCTACTGCTAAAGATATAAATATGACGTGGTGATAATATCGGTTAGATAATAAAAAAAATATGTAATGTTATGATAATTTACTGGCGATGATTGCTTAATGGTTGATTTGAAATATTAAAGCAAAACGACTCATGAATAGGGTCTGAGAAAAGCAAGAAACAAGAGAGGAATTTAACTAAAGGTCGCACACCAAGGATTTAATTTCGCAGATGACTGTAATTATGATATTAGTAGATATAAATTACGTAATTTAAGATCTCCGGGGACACCCAAAAGAATGGAAACATTATTTTCGTGGAAAGTCAACTTACAAAATATATATTTAATTATCCATTTTGTCCTGAAAAGTAGTAGTAATTTTTCGATTAGGGACTAACCTCTTTAAATATTCCAACAAAAGTAAAGTTGCTTATAATTTAAAAATTTACAGTTTCTTTATTTAAGACAAATGACACACTTAAATGTATAATAACAGGATAGTAAAAAGAATCAAAAACCACTTATTCATTTTAATAACAGCTTTCTTTAGTGTGGAAAACATTTTTTTAAATAGCTCGTACCTCGTTAAACGATAATTTTTCAAATAGTATTCATACAATTTTTGTCTTATTTTGTTTTATTAAACAACCGTTTATTAAAACGACTTCTTTTTCAAGGTTGAAAATCTAGTGTTAGCATCACGGTTTCCAGAATGTACAATGTCAATGTTATTCCCTGGAAAGTAATGATTTAATCTTCAGTTTTGATCTCACCTTAAAACACAATGTTTATTAGCGCTATTAATACAGTTGTTTGTATGAAATTCAAATAACAAACTTGTTGCTTCACTAAAAATACTATTTCAATGTATAAATGATAATTATATCGTGTATGGTATCTTGCAAAGCATAAAACACGTCATTACATACATAATTTTTCCATTAGAAACTACAATATCTGACTACTACGAAACAACCTGCATTTACCAAATAAAAACGAAAATTCTCAGATAAATGCAGCAATATAACTACGATGCTATTAGATTTCAAAGATTCTTACGTCAATTAGGAGAAAACAAAGAGCATGTTTCAGGCTTTCTAAAATAAAGTTTATTGAGACAAAATAACACACATAATTGAGATTGAGTGAATAGAAACGAAAGGGGTCAGAGGGTGGCGTTTCGTACTAGAATTTTTTCAAACTATAACTTGAGATATTAAAACTACTCAGTAAGAGTTGTTAACCACTACTAAAATGAGAGTAAAAACATACAACCACTAAAGTTTTAATCGTGTTAAATAATTTAACACGATTCGACGACGGTCTCACTTGCGTAAGGCGTGGCCGCGGTTAAGAATGGCGTTTTTAGGGCCATTCACCTTCTAGCTCAGCAGTAAAGAGTGTCCACAAAGGACGATGCTTGGAGCTTCTGTAGAAAGACAATGAGTGGTGGTTTAAACGTGTGTTTATTCTACAAACTAAATTAACTGTGTACAGGTTTATATATACAGAAAAATAAGAAAAATGTATGGCGCGGTTCCATTCGACGGGCGGATTGAGGGCGGCATCTCAAGGGGACAGACGCTGGACTGGTGATGTGTGGCCGGCAGCAATCCGAGGCTCGTGATGGCAAAGGTCGACCTGGGAGTAGGAAACGTCGGCCAGGACTTCTTGAACCTGAGGCTCACGTCCTAGAGAAGCCCTTTGGAGGCGAATGCTGTCTTCACTTACTGGGTGACCTGGGGCATGATACACCCCGGCGGCATGCAGGAAATGCTGGTGGAGGCTTGGGGCATCCATCAGTGCTGCGGACAGGTGAACCTTCAGTGCAGTAGTGCGGAGCCAGGGTGTCGATCACTGGGGGCGCGAGCGCAGACAAAGTTCTCTTCGTGGCGCGGGGTTCCTGGGTTTCTATGCGGACCTGGTGGGGGAAGCTAAGCCGGACGGATGGCAGCTGGCAGAGACCCCCTCTGATCAGCTAGCATTTGGAGCAGACCGGGAGCTTGGGGCGTCTGGCGACTAAGCCGGACGTCGGCTGCTCGTTGTGTGAGCACGAAAGCTGGAAGCTGTTGGCTGGCGTTAAGGGTTGGAGGCGAGCTGCACGGTGGTGCAATCCCCGATTCCTGGATGAAGATGCTGGGCCGCGCTTGGGGCGCGAGCTCTAGGTGGTGCCGTGTGCAGATCCGGACGTGGCGGTCCGTGCTCCATATTCTCGGCAAGGACTAGGGGGAGACAGCATTCAACGCCGAACGTCGAGGGTCCGAGCTCCATTTCTCGGTGAGCTGGGATGTGGAGGCTTCTGCGTTGGCTGGGGGCTTTTGTGCCGTCTAGATTCTCTAGTTCGCACCAGAAGGTGCGAGTCAGAGAATTGAAGGAGCGAACAAGGTTGGTTCGACTACTTCCATTTCCAGTTGGTTTATCCTCTCTGAAGATGGTCCCGGCTTATAAACGGTTGCGGGGCTTTGTTTGCAGTTTCTTCTGCTCCTATTGGTCGCCGTAGTGGGGAATACTCTTGTCGTTTCTTCCTCTTTTTTTTATCGCGTTTTTATCTCATCCGCGTTTTTAATTAGCGAGCTATTTCCAATAGCATTGGTTTCCTAGCGACAAGACGCGCATTTTCATATCCCATTCGGGCTCGTTTGGTTGAATTTTCCCCGTGTATGGTGGCGAATTTAGCTAGGCTCGGTGTGATAATTGCCAAATTGTTAACGTTGCGCTTTCCGGTCGTTCCGATTTATAAGAATAAATGGACTTATAAAATTCCTTGTTTAATTGCGCATCTTTTGATACTAGACACATAGGTGGTGCTAATTGCTTCCTTTTTTATTAAACTTATTCCAGTATGAAAGGCGAAAGCGTCCGTTATTTGGCCTCACAATGCATGTGGGCAAATTTAGTTTTTATTGTTTGTTATTCTTGCCGGCCTTGGCAGCGAGTCCGCATTTTGAGCGCATTTGAGCTTCTGGACTCGGTGTTGTTTTGGACCTAACGATTGGTTTCTGCTCACGCGCTCCGCGAGACGATTCGTTTCAGCCAAGGGCGTGCTTGTGTTCAATGGCTCGCAATTTTCCCTTACCGTGGATGCTAAACATGAGTATGTTCATTAGCGCGATGTATTTGGTTTTGCATTTTTCTTGGCGTTAAGTAGATTCTTAGTTTTGGTCCATGGTCTCCCTGCGGCGCAGGATTTTGCATATGCTCCCTTATTTTTATTATCTTCGTCCGGTACGTGTCTTTCGCAAAAATTCTTCTCAGCCTAGTTCAATCAGTTTTATGGCCGTTTTTCTAAAAAATCTCCGAAATATGCGCGTTGGCCGAGGCGGTTGTTGGCAGCTGCAGATTAACGAGTGCCTGCTTTGGCTAATTATAAGACGGACTTGAATTTAGCGGTGTCTGCTCCTTGAAAAATGAAAGCCGGATCGAGAGCTGTAACTGACAGAAGAGAGAAGAAAAACTTCTTTTTTAAATGGGCCGGGATTTGACGAATGGAAATAATGCACGGTCAATGATCGAATGTCAGGATCATATCAAATTTATTAGGAAGGTCGTAGATGTCGAAACGCTTTTTTATATTTTGAGCAAATCGATAGAGTATACAGACACTGCGAACTTTAAATCATTCAAATTGACTGATTTCTAAAGTTATTTGAATTCATAACAAACAGGTACTGAATAAAATTCAAAGTTAATTTAAACTTTACCTAACGTGAACGAAACTCTTTTCCTGCCTGGAATATTTAATAAATTGCATTACTAACCCATTAAAATAATAATTTTATGAGGGCTCTTCTGTTAATTGTAAGTTATAACAAATACACACTTTTAAAGAAAATTACTTAGCAATAATGGATTAGCTTACTCTTGAAAACCGCTTTTTGAAACAGGCAATAAACTTCGTTTTTACTTTCCTGGTCTAAAAGACGAAGAAAGTATTGTGAACGCAAAAAATCACCTTTCGAAATTTCTTCAAATCTTCACGTTTCAGGGTCCCTAAATAACCAAAAACCGGTTTTCTCAAGTCCGTCTGTCTGCCTATCTATCTGTCTGTCGGTGGTATAACTCTAAAACTGTTTGTTGGAAGACGAAATTTTGTAAACACATTATGTATCTACTTGGTATGGAACCGAGAAAATTTCAGACAAATGTATACAGGGTGAGCACCTTAATAAAATAAAATTTTCCTTATTTTTTGCTTTAAATGTAGCCGCATCGCAGAAATTCGGAGAGTCCCGGTGACTCAGGCTAAGGTCATTAAATACATAAAGGTACCGCCATTCCATTCCAAGATTTTGTTCCCCCAAATTAAAAAGAACAGAACATTGTAAGAAAGTGAGAGTGAGTGTGAGACACTGATAACAGGAACCACAAATTAAAAGAGACAAAAGATATATGTTTGCACATTTGGCGGTACCTTTATAATTTAGTAACCTTAACTCAGACAGCAAAAGCCCGCTGCACCCGTGGATTACCGCTGAACTATTGTATAGCAGACTTGATCTCATTTGAATTACTAAATGTGTCCGTTTATGGTTTCAGTATTATTAGGAACGTTAAAATATTTTTACCCTTAGTTGCATTTGATTTTTCAAAATATTTAGTGTCACAACTTCCACTTACGAGGAAAGTTCTGAGTAAGGTAGGTTACATATTTTTAAGAAGGTCGTCACACATCCGCTGAAATTCGACATCAGGAAATCTCTTACCACCTATACTCTTTAAAAAATATAAGTGAATCGCTTCGTACAACATCTGGACCGTATGAAGGATGAGCCACCAGCTGGTGGTCTTGAGATTAGTGTAAGAAATATTCCCCTGCATACATTTTAACCTCAAACCTTGAAAGTTATAACTGATAACTTTTTACATATATCCAAAACGTCTATTGACGGATTGGTCGACTCAAAAGGTAATTTTCAGATATTTGTTTCCTGCGAAATGTTGATGGAAGCTTTTGAAGACTATAGAAAAATTTTACATTTTCGACAAGAATTAGTACTTATTAGAAGCAATAAAGATTTAAATGCTGTTATTAATACAGTGGATGAAAAACTTAAAGTAAAATTAACAAAAGTGTATTGGAGAGTAACACACATTTCGGTGGCCGATGTAAATTGTTTAAAATTATTAAAATACGTTGAGAAAAGTAGTCAGTTGGAAATCAATTTTAGAAGTTGGAATTGCACGAGTATCCAGCATTACAACAAACAAAACGGAACACTTGGGCTATAAAAAAATGTTAGTCAAGTAGAAACTCCTCGCCACATTATGTAGATTTCCAAGAAGATCGAAAAAATAAAAATGTTAAAAATATTCTTGCGATTTAAGAAATATTACACTTTACCTCAATTCTAAAAGATATCCCTATGATAATTTAAATCTGGAATTTTCCAACAATCGATATGCGCAACTGTACGAAATGTTTGCAGGTTTTCAATCATCTTACTACGAGCATGACAATCAGCCTATTCTTACACGGCCACAATTCAAAAGTATAGCTTCACTAGCCGTAATAGATTGTTCTAGACAAAATGGAACATTAAAAGGCGGTGCTGTAGATATTCGGCTTGAATTCGAAACCAATACTGATGTGCCGAAAAACACATCAGCTTACGCATTGATTTTATTCGATCGAAAAGTGAAATATAATTTTTTCACCAGTCACATAAAAATAGTTAGATAGATACTAGCTCGATTAGTTGCAGATTGATTGTTCTTTCGGCAACCTTGGCGGTGAAATTTATAGATATTCAAGGTTTTTAGAACAGAAATAGCAACTTCATTTGTAAAGAAATTGCTGTATATGTTAGTGATACAAATGTTACAATCCATCGGATAGTAGAACCACCGATACCGTACGAACATCTTTCAAATTCTTTAAAAGATCAAGTGATTTGGCTTACAACTAATTTGCACGCGTTATAATGGAGCAACAATCAGCATGACGCAATACCTTACGAAAAATTTTTGTACATATGAGGGATCATACAAAGCGGTGATTTCATATTTCTCCAAGGATTAGATAAAATAATATGGTTTAAAAAAATGCTGATCGGAGAACAAACTAATCATGCAAAATTTGTCGATTTACCAGCTTGTCTAAATATAAAACAATTAAAGACCTTGTATAATTATATTAATTTTTGTTCTCCTCATATTGTTACAAGGTTTCAATGTGCCATACAAAATGTACACATTTTGCACAAGTGGTGTAATGAAAACCATTAATCACTGTACTACTTTTTAATTATCACATGTGATGTCTGTTTGCCTATCTAACTTTCTACTTGTTCGGACTTGTTGAGACCTGTCCAAACCTGTTTAAGCACTTCCTGCAGGTAGTATAAGAATACTAATCATATCATAGGAATATTAGTTCTACGATAACAATGACGCTGAATGCCTTTACCGAAGACTGCTTCTCAAATCATAGCTGGGGTTTGAGTCATGGTCTGTCGATCCGTAGAGCCAGGAGGAGAAAGAGGAGAAGGAGGAGGATGAGAAGGTTATACTCTGGAGTGAGACAGAAGAAAATATGGAATACGGAACGTCTCCTCCTCCACCTCCTCCTCCTCCAATGGGACACCAGCTCCTTGGATAGCCGCACTCCTGGCCGTCTAACATGACAAAGTTGGAGGGCTGTGGCTATATAAATTGTGTCGACATTCAAGGGTGATTAAGCCCAACACAGAATTTCTAGGGGTGCACGTGGGACGGTACCTCATCGGCAGCACCACTGCAGCAGCCTGGACTGGAACAGGTGTCACCACCACCCCCATCACCACCTCAAATTTTTCCTCAGTTTCAAGCAACTTATAGTTTTACACTTCCTGATCCAACACTGCCTCTAGATTTAAATAAAGATAGAAATTAAGTTAGGTAATAGACTTATACTTACATGCAATTTTTAAAGATTAAAATAAAAGATTTTTATTTTAATACGTGTATCAATATAATCTTGAATATATGTGTTATTTCATTAATATATACATCTTATTTATATATAAGTGAAACAGAACTTAACAAAGTGTAAGTATTAATATAGTGTTGAGGTGTTGTTAAAGGCCAAGAACCGGAACAAGGGCTGCTTCTCCAACCAACGGCTCCTCCATTTTCCGCTTTTTTGATATTTTGCTCAAGCCATTTAAAAATTTCTGTGTGGTGGCGTATAACGCTAGGCTAAAATATATACACCGTCTGTTCTATAAAAAAGGCCCCGCCTTCTAGCTACTTTATTATTTATTTTAGACCCAATAAACCTTATATCAAATCAAACCGCACATAAAAACCTACATTTTAACACTATCAAAAAATTTTTATCTTCAATTGTTTCAGAGTGGTGACGTCACGTGCAATTTTTTTAAATGACACTGTATATATTTTTTGACATTTTCTAGTAGAGGTTTTTTTTCTCTTTTCAACAATATAAATATTTTATGCCCTTACATAAGAAAATTTTCGAGAAAAATTAAAAAACTTTTTTATCGGTGGGAGGCCACCATACAAAACTATAAACAAAAGTGTAACTCAGAAAAACAAAACCATAAACACTTTAGATTATTCTGAAATCTGACAGTTAAAGCGTTTGGCTACTATTTGTTTTGTTTTTCTGAGTTACACTTTTGTTTACAGTTTTGTATCATGGCCTTCCACTGTGAAAAAGTTTTGTAATTTTTCACGAAAATTTTTTTATGCAAGTGCATGAAATATTTATATTGTTGAAAAGAGAAAAAAAACCTCTACCAGAAAATGTCAAAAAATATACACCGTGTCATTTAAAAAAATTGCACGTGACGTCACCACTCTGAAACAATTGAAGATAAAAAATTTTTGATAGTGTTAAAATGTAGGTTTTTATGTGCCATTTGATTTGATATAAGGTCTATTGGGTCTAAAATAAATAATAAAGTAGCTAGAAGGCGGGGCCTTTTTTATAGAACAGACTGTATATGGTATATATTTAAATAGTCGAACACGTCTTCTATAATCTTGTGAGCATAATTAGCAGCCCCAAAAACTGCATCCTGAAGAAAATATGGATATTGATGTTGCTCGTCTGTTGCAAATTCGATTCGAGAGCCAGATGATATTGTTTCAATAAGAAAATGCTGCTCGTAGGAAGTAATGTTCTGTAATGATAATTTTGAAAGCACTAAATTTAGATCTGTTTCAGTATTAATTTTCAACTTTCCTCTTCTTACTTCGTTAATAATTTCCCTAATAACATTAAAGGCATCTAACATAGTTTTTAAAATTTCATTCACCATAGCGGTTTCAACACTTTTAAAGTGTGTAGCCCAAGTAAGAGTTTTGCTGGCTATAGCAATACCAATTTTTTTATAATATAAACTTCAAAGTTTGGAAGTCGTTACGTCTTATAGCATTACGTAAATGAAAATTATTATAGATTTCTTTATTTTTTACATACAGAACTTTGTTCAACCACAGTATATTTGAATTTGACGGCAACATTTTGCAGACTGAGATGCACTACTCAAGTTTGCGGAGAATGTAAAACAAAACACAAATTATGTTATGCAAATCGCTTTATTGCTTCTCAAAATATTCCCCTTTAAAATCTATACACTTTTGCATCCGATGATATCAATCTGCAAAACACTTTTTCTACTCTGAGCGAGGTATCTCCAAAACAAGTGATTTAAATGCCTCAACGGCCTCTTCAGGCGATGAAAAACGCCCGCCGCGCATTTTATTTTTGATGTATCCGAATAAGAAGAAGTCATTGGGCGCTAAATCAAGCGAACACGGGCAATGAGTTCTTAATTGGATGTTGTTCATGGTCAAAAACTCGACAGTTCGTCGTGCTGTGTGAGCGCTTGCATTGTCATGATGAACGATTCGCTGGTTTACGTTGTTTCTTTTGATTTCAGCTATAACTTCCGGCAAATAAATTGAAGTATACCAGTCAGCATTAACTGTCCTGTAATCCTCTAATGCAACAGTTGCGACATGACCCGTAACTTTAGGGTTTCACTTCAAAAAAATTAGGACCAAGCTGGATTTTTGCATACACCTTCATTTTGACGTTATAAATAACGTGTGAAAAGTCCCCATCGATATCGTGACTGCTAACAAAGTTATACGAGGTCAAAAGTTGTAACATAAAAATAACTTGGGATATGTTAAGAATGATAGGCTAATTGCTCTAACGGCGCGTGTCCGAAAATTTGTAAAATTTCGAGGCCATCGGCTTCACGGCACTTTTGCCGAAGCCGTCCTAGAAGTCACACGCATTTCTGGGGTACCTAAATTTTCTGAAGGGCAGCTCACAAGCATGTTTTAAGCACCCTAAATTTTACCTTTTTAACACTAGAAACCGACCAACCGGTAAGAATAATTTTGTTGTTATTTTACTTCACTAATTAGTGGCGTGAAGGTTTCTAGTTTGGGTCAAATTTGAAGCCACGTTCAAATAAATTCCAACCGCATCTACCCATCCATGGGCGTCCCAATGGCCGTTTTCCATAAATGAAACCAAGGTGCTACACGTTCTGAGGAGCGCCTACATAACTGATTATCGGGAAGATTGGATGCGCCAGTGTTTAGAGCAATTCGAACAAAAGGACAGATAAGTTTTAACTTCCACATTTTACGTCGTTTCGCATTATTAAAACCATGTCTAGCAAATACTAATAACAACCACATTAAACTTAAATTACCCCTCAACCTGACTTTTATTTAACCTACTACCTGCTTCCGCAAGGGTAGCTGCCGTGGCATATAAAATAAATAATTTTGGTGTTACAAGGTCACCTAAATCAGTTTTTCGCTTATATCTCGCTTCATGTTGGTTGTACAAAAATTGTAGAGCAAAAAATTATCTACAAAAATGGTAACTTACACTTTTTACGTAGGACTGTCCGTTTTCAAGTTAGAAAGCTTACAATGCGTCAACATCACGAAATCGCGGTCTTTTTCGCGCCTGTTATCTGGTAGATGTTTTTCGTCGATGTCATAATCCCCCTTGGTGTCCCTCAGACGATGATGACATTCCTCAGTATAAAGCAAAAATTCCACAGGACGTAGACGTGTTTCGGCTGTGTAGTTTAATTATTGCAATGGCGGATAATAATAATTGTTTCATTTGTGGATGATAGAATGCAATCGGTGATACTGTGAGTGTGGAGCGCGGTTTGCAAACTTTATGAAATGCCAGTGTAGATAGAAACGACGGACATTTGGAACTTTTGAGTAACGTGAATTCTGTGAATATTCATGTTGAGTGCCGTAAAGGCGTCTCATCAGAGTCTCCGGTAAAGACTTTGTTACCACCAGCGCCTGATGAACTCCTTCATATGATTTTCTGCAATTGTGCAAAAGGTTGTGGAACAAACTGTGGTTGCAGGAAGCTTGGATTGCCATGCTCAGTTGTCTGTGGATACTGTCATGGTCAATCCTGTCTCAATGCAGTCCATCCGAATCTGAAAATACGTTGGAAGAGGACGAAGGATTAGACAACATCTTCATAAACCTCGATCACGAGAGCGGAGAAGGATTACAACAGGACTCATTAATCGCTGATGATGACTTTACTAATGAGTCACTACTTCGTGTAGAAGACGATGAGGAAGAGGAAGTTTGATTTTTTGATTTTGAGAGAGACATGGATTAGGCCTATGGGGGAGACCACGTAAAAAGAAGCGTGCCGTGCATTCTACCTCAAAGGTGGTACGGAAACGAATGCATCCACCATTTACAGCACGATTCCTGATGTTGACGCATTGTGAGCTCCCTAACTTGAAACGGACGGTCGTATGTAAAAACTGCAAGTTACCATTTTTGTAGATAATTTTCTGCTATACATTTTTCATTCAGCAAAATTTTTTTTTACAACTAATAGCAAGCGAGACAAGTGAAAAACTGATTTCGGTGACCTTTGACCCCGTATAACTTTGTTAGCGGTCACGATATCGATGGGGACTTTTTACACGTTATTTATAACGTCAAAATGAAGGTGTATGCAAAAATCCAGCTTGGTCCTAATTTTTTAGAAATAACACCTCTTTTTCGTCTATACAGTCGATTGCTGTTTAGTTTCAGGCTGATATGAATATATCCAAGATTCGTCACCTGTTACGACGTTATATACAGAATTTGAACGACCACCTTCGATTTTTTTTAGCATTTCCTTGCACTACTTGACACGTGCCTGTTTTTGTTCTTCTGTCAAATTGTGAGGCATCCAACTACTACAAAGCTTCCGGACATGCAAATGATCGTGCAAAATCGTATGTATTTGTTTCGTCGCAATGCCTAAGGATGTCTCTATCTCACTACATGCCACATGCCGATCTGATAAAATCATTTCACTCACAGCATCGATATTTTTTGCGACAACAGAGGTGCATGGACGACCTTCGCGAAGATCGTCATCAAACGTTGGTCTTTCTCACGCTTGAATTCTGCAAACCATTTTTTTGTAAACCGTCGTTTTGGATGGTGCTTCATCCCCAAATAACGAAATAAGTTTTTCCACACATTGCTGCGGTGTTAAACCGTATCGAAAATTCTAAAAGATTATCACTCGAAAATCACGATTCGAAATTTCCATTTTTTACTCAATTATTACTCTGTTAAATTCTGTTGAAACGAAACTGCTCGGTTTGAAATCGAACTATCAACCGAATTATAGATTAAAAACGTCAAATTATACGAATATGACAATTGCAGAACGTTGGCAATGCAAGGAGTACTCGATTCCGCAAACTTTATCAGTGTACCTCGTACTTTTATCGTTGTCTTTATAGCACATGCTCCTCTCCAACTGCGAGAAATTACGTCATCGCTCGAAGCGTGAGATAGCTGGTGCGACGGGCGAGTTTCCGGTCTGCATGTGGAGTTCCTGTTGTTAGTGCACTTATTAGTTTTGCATAAAATGCCCAATTAACCGCAGAATACCTGAGGAAATTCAGTTTTGCAAAAACCAGCTAGGAATTCGTGCACCCCCTTTTGTCTCGTGGTTGCGCAAAGATGCACGCTGACATCATTTAATTAAATTGTCGGATGGTGTGGAGAAATGTGTTATGTGTACTGATTGTTGCATATTCAGTAACCGAATAGAATTTTGTTTTGTATGCAAACACTTATCTCGGCTTGCTGACTAATTATGTGAAAATTTAGATATAAATGTAGGTTTCGTAATTTTTTTAATCTTTTACTATACCGTGGAGCTGCGTTTGTGAAAATAAAGGTTTCCCTAATTAATGCTAATTTTTTAATTTCAGAATTAAAAGTACTACAACATTTTGTTTTATTTTAAGACACAATAGATGTTTTCTATTTGAAAGTAATACATACAGTGAATATCGGTTATAACGACATTAAAGGCCGAACAATTTGCATCGTTATATCCGGAAGTCGCTTTAGTTAAATAAAA
Organism: Agriotes lineatus; assembly: GCA_940337035.1. Lineage (NCBI taxonomy): Eukaryota > Metazoa > Arthropoda > Insecta > Coleoptera > Elateridae > Agriotes > Agriotes lineatus. The sequence continues at coordinate 248,599 of CALNHX010000547.1, forward strand.
TAAATCATATAAACTGCAAACACTTTTTGAATATCTACTGATTCGTGACTAGCTTTTTGAAAACAACACTATGCTTTTTCCGAAATCGTTGAAGTTAATCTACAGTATTATTAAAATCATTATAATCCATCGTCTATCAAAATTATTAGTTTTCGCTTGTAAGAATATTATTACATCTTTGATTTTAATCCGTTACAACAAAGTTTGGCCTATTTACATTATCTTAGGGGTACGTAATTTTTCGTATACGTAAGTCTTTTGTGGTTTTTCATACGACACATTGTGACGTCAGCGCCGGCCGAAATCGTATTTTTACTCATTGGAATGCGTTCGAATTTGACCGCAGCCAAAACTTCGTCACAAATTTTTTGAAAGCATCGCCGAGGCACGAGTAAACCATCGGGTGCGCGGGGTCACAATCCGTCGTCGTTCAGCGCATCCCTGCCTAAAATCCTGCACAGATTACGGCGATGGGTAATGTATACGCGTTCCGAACCGGCTCTCCTGCTTTGGGCCCCCTGGGGCTCAAGTCCTGATCCCGTCCAAAGTACTGTAGGACTTGATTCCTGCGACCAGTATTTCCTATTAAGCCTCCCTGAACCAGCCATTTTCTTAAGTCATTTGTGGCTTCCTGACTAAGGACATTAACAAGCTTTTATAAATCTCTTTCAACCTGTCATCCTCTGGAGGTAATCGTGGCTTCCTGAGTACGGCCCTGTCGCCTTCTACAAACTCCCCTGAATTCACTATTTCCTTAAGATCTTCGTGGCTTTCTGACTAAGAACCTGACGATCTTAAATCGAAACCTTCTTAAAGACGCTTCCCACACTAGCCGCAAGAATCAATACGAAAGCTTTTCGTTTCATTAAAGAACTTAAACCGTCTATAAGGACGTTTTCAGCGAAATTCAAACCGACCGGGCACGTAACATAAGGCCCCAGGATCAATTAAAGCCCCTTGTAAAAGTTCGGAGCTTCACTCATTTTTCCGGAAACAAATTGCATGCTTACAGAAAACACAAAATTGTTATTGTGCCAGAGCACGAAACTTATTCATAAAACTTAAAGGAGCTTCACTCACCTCTTAGAAAACTGGTATCCAGCTTTCAGTAACCCCTTAGATTGCTCTTTTATTAAAGTAGAAGCTTCAAGGTCAAAATTAAACACGTAAGGCTGTTTGGAGGTTAACCTAACACCGGCAATTACGACAAGTAATTTTATTGATATTTGAAACGGTCTTGGGGCACTGCAGCATAAACCACGAGGCGGGCCTGCGCCCCACATCAAATTCACGCACAATACCCCCGAAATAAACAAGTTTTAAGCCCTTTTATTGTACGAATTGACAAATAAACAAAGTTGACCTTGTTTCTTGTGTTTTTAGTTTCGGCAGACAGGGGGCACCTCCGTCTACTTTGGGCTCGCTCGATTGGACGATACGGCCACGATCGAAGAAGTGAAGCAAGTTGCCTAACCCAGTATGCGCTTACGACCCCGTCGTATACATTAAAATCAAGCTTTATTGTAAAATGCACCAAAGTACATGAAATATTTTATCTATTATGTTAAAATGTAAATAGGTATACAGAATAATTTTTTTTTCCGATATATTTACTTGATTGTATGCTTGAGAGAGAGTAAACTAAACCTTGGCATCTAAGCTGCTCGGTAATAAAAATCTTATTAACAGTGGTAATTATCCATGCTCGAAAATAAGCAAATAATTAGTAAGTTCAGACTGTTATATGGCCAGCCCGAGCAGAGACATAAGCTCAAGTATATAGTCAAGTATTTTATTCGCTTCACCAGCCAGTCCAAGAAATCCGAATGGCACCCGAGCAGTGTTACCTGAAGAATAATTAGTTATCATTTAAAGTATAATTAATTGTTTTAAATATTGTACAAACCATGTTCACAGACATGTACCAGAACCAGATGTTACCGCCTCCAGAACCGCCTGTAACTACCTGCAGAAATGTTGGAAAACGGCCCCATCGGGGCCACCAGCGTGTCCAACACCAGAAATCTAAAAACCACCAGAAGGATGTTGATTCCAAGTATGGAAAAGAGGAAATCCTCTTCATAGATAGCTCCTGTTTGAAGCCCAGGCCGTTGGAAGAGTCCGATCGTCGAAGGCCAGGGCATCTATTCAACTAGGTTGCCTCCAAGTGGTCCCAGAGATTCCAGAAGGTACAAAAGCCCCAGCTGAAGTCCGGAAATCAGCTTTGAGCACACTACTACGTTTTGGAGTCCAGATCATTCCCGAGTTCGTTAGTTCCCTCCATAAAAAATCCCCCCCCCCCCCGAGACGTCTCCTGGTATACAGCTTCACGTGGAGCATCGTGCTATCCTTCAGCACAACCACCCTCGCGAGAACTCTTTGGAACACGAACCCTCCAGGTAAATCACGTCCAGTGCAAGATCTTCAAAGTCGAAGAAATCTTCGTAGAATTGAGGTAACCTGAAAACATACAAAAATGTCAATGAAATTGTAAGTTGCTCCCCGCAACCTCTACTACTTTCTTCCAGTTAAAGTTCAAATATTGTGAGAAAGTCGGTTAATCCCGTAACCTTAATCCGTTCCCACGATTAAACAAAACCTGAATGAATGCGAGTCGATACCGCGAGCTCAGCATCCGTAAGTAGCATTTGTTTCAGAATGCATCCCGTAGAATTTTGTGAGCCTGTAGAATGAATGTATGAGAAGACAAATGATTCGATACCGCGAAATCTTTAGTCTCTGGCCGGAAACTGTTTTCATGTGGTTGAAGGCAGTCCATGAAATTTCATTCCGCTTATCAGAAAATTCTCAAAAAATTACCAGTCCTGTCCATGACCGTTGCACCCGCCAGTATTAATAATCGCATGCATGATGTTGAATGTCTCTTGAGAATGATAACGCTTTCGCTGCTGGTGCCTATAAGAAAACGTGCATTTGTAGAGCATGAACCTGTAGAATTGTATGCAACCCGCCCTGGAGTACAACCTGAAAATCTTCCTTAATGTTTCCTGTGAAACTAAACCCTGTAAAGATCCAGGTGGAAATTAATGCCACGACAACCGTCTGTTGACCAGGAACTGCAAACAAGTTTCCCTTGCATATTAGCAGTTGCCTGTCCTAGCTTTCCGAACTTGCTTTTTTTCTGCCGAGAAGTCCCGAAAGGAGTATAGGTAGAAACCGCGATCTCTATATCTCCCCCAGTTGAAAGTATTATAAAAGTATACTCACCCGGTACACACTGCCAGAAGAAACGCCGGTTACTCCCATAACTTGCGCGTTCCCTAGAATGTATGTTGTCTTAGTTGTGTATCGAGAATTCCGAGATCCCCAGGTGTTTTCCAAGCCGAAAGGGGTAATTCCATAAAGAAGACCTCCACCCACCGGCTGTTTCCGCCATAGAACGGAGCATGTGTGACGTTAGCGCCGGCCGAAATCGTACGTATTGGAATGCGTTCGAATTTGACCGCCGCCAAAACTTCGTCACAAATTATTTGAAAGCATCGCCGAGGCACGAAGAAACCATCGAGGTGCGCGGGGTCACGAGCCGTCGTCGTTCAGCGCATCCCTGCCTAAAATCCTGCACAGATTACGGCGATGGGTAATGTATAAATGCAGGTATCGTACGTTGTGACTGGGACTTGCATCCAGCGTTCCGAATCGGCTCTCCCGCTTTGGGCCCACTGGGGGGTTTACTTCAGGTAGGTTAAAATCACCTAGAATTATTAAGTTACTAGTGATGAGGAAATTATAGTTCTCTGCTCAATTATGTCAATATAGGAAAAGTTGTGAGGAAGGATACAGGTTTTGGCCTTACCTCTTGGCGAAAGTTATAGTAGGTATTTTGCCGGCTTGTAAATATCGGGCTAACTGGGCTAACTCTCCGAGAAGGGTCGGGGTTCCAGCTACGCTGAAAAAGAATACAAATGGAAAGGGCGTCAGGTCCTTGACGTTGTTTACTCCTTGCGTCGGACCACCAAAAGGTAAGAAGATAAATCCAGCAGAACAAACAGAATAGTAGACCAATAAATTATCACAGCTTTATTTAATTGTGAGTACTATAGTGCATTACACGCGCATGCAAGTATAAATATAAATATATAAATCTACGCAAATATATTGCGGACAAAACAAACACTTTAAAATATGGACGGCCACCGCATAGGCAATAAATTAGAAAAAAATACAATATTTACATATAGGTCTCAGAGCGGACACAACAAGTAGTACGCCGGTACAGAGCAATGAAAGTTCTCTTTTTCCTAGCTAACGTTTAGCCCCGAATGTTAGCTCAAATTGACGTTAAGGCAACGCTCAAAATTTCTAACTTGCCGAAACACCGTGCGTTTAGTATGGTCATACGATAACGTCAAAGTTCCTTAGTGAAAATGCATCAGGGTATCCATGAATACTTCAGCAAGTACTTGAATCTGCTCTTAACAGGTTTGGAACAAGCGTAAAACAAATTTGCTTAATCGGTTTTCGGAAACTTGAATTTGCCCAAGTGGCCACCTTGATCGGTCCACGAGCCACAGCCGACGTATAGATGACTAAGTTCACGTTGTAAATTTTGAACGCAAATGGCGGAGTACGAACTCCCAAAACAAGAAGGGGGCCGAGTAAATGTCGCGGCTAAGCCGTCAAATACAGCTATCACGTGCTACCGGGTAAGTAAAAAGAATCATTCTACTGAAATGCTCTCAAAACTAGAAGCTCTATGTTACTCTAATTTGTAATTTTGTAGAAGGTTCCGCTGTGAAGCAACGATGGTGGCTAAATATAAACGAAGCCTCCCACACATTGACATTGACCCGATGTCAAGGTCGACAGGTCTTTGGTAAACCTAATTAACTTTAATCAGTAGTTTTCAAAAAGTGGCAGCACAACTATTGCGGCAAGCCCTAACATAAATCTAAACGACAACACTTACAATAGAACGAGCCATATAACCTGCACTCGTACGATCTGTACTAACGATTCGCATAACCTAAGCAAAGGTAAACAAGGGGGAACGATTTGTAAAGCATGCCCTAGTTTTTAACTGTACGAAACGTTCGCGTATCCTAATACAAGTACACCGGGCGAGACGATTAATAACTATACGAGTGTCTTGCCTGCAGGAGCCCACATCCAAATCTAACCTTTTCGTCTGCTTCCTTGGCTGACTGGCACACCTGGGGGCAGCAGAGAGGTGAAGGTCACAGCATCGGCTGTTAATAGCGGTTCGAGCTACGTAGGCAGAGGGTGGTTTGCAGGTAGGCGTACTGCGGGCTGTTATTCCCTAGCGGAGTCTACTAGGATTGCGAAATACATAGGCAATTCGGCAGTTACAGGCACACATGCCGACAGATTGGATCCCAGCAAAATTAATCCCAACGGGAGATGGCTAACGCTGAAGTGTAGCCAGAGGGAACGTGCAGGGTTGACCCGAAAATACGTCGAAGCGACGAGACATAAGTAAATTAACTAACTAATTATTGCAAACGTCGAAGAAGGCATATGTGCTTCTAGATCCCCCATAAAACTATTCGGAGATGATCCAAGCCAAAGGGCTTTTTGAAGCACTAAACTGCTGGGCACCAACAACCAGTTATCACGAAAATGTCGAATGGAAAGATCCCAAAAATACACCTACAGTTCCACAAGTCACAAGTTATCAAAAAATTTCCAAAATTTGGGCCAGAAGATAAAAAAAACCATCCTGAAAGCTTTGACTGCATCTAGAGATAACAACATTCCTTTAGCAACACACCAGGCTAGGGAATAGGTTATAATTATTGCGCTTGCAGTTGCCTAACCCACAGGCTTAAATATTTGTAGAAATGGAGCGAAAATAAATTTAAATAATAAAATCTAGCTAATTACTAGGGGAGGTGCATACAAAACTACCTATTAATTTATTATAATCAAATGTTTAGAAACTAAAATACAACTAACTAGGCCTATTCTAATGCATGCAAAATTACTAAATGAAACCACGGGCTAATACTTAGGAATAAAATTCAACTAGCAAATTTCTACTAGTACAAGGGAAGTTACAAAAAAACTGTAACCGAGTCATTTGCATTTTTAGATTGAGGTTCAAAATAAACTGTATTGATAAAAAAGCGTTGACCTGAAAGCTGTACCTGTACCCACAATGATTCAGTATTTGATGTAAATGGCACAAGTGTAAAAGTGATCTTCCCATTATCGTTGCATTTCTATCGTACTTATAAACATTGTACTTATCATCAAGAATTTCACTGTTGAATATATCATCTTGTAACCAAGTTTCAGTTAAGGCTATAATGTCATACGATTCCGAACTGGCATTTGAGAAACGTGTATGTAGTTTTGTCCTCAGTCCTCTCACGTTCTGGTAGTATAAAAATTTTGTAAATTTATATAATATATATGTATTAAAATAAGTTAATTATCTAACTAAATTAATAAGTAACTTAACTTAAATACGTAGTAACAAACGAAAAATGCTTTCAGGCTTAATAATCCTTTAAGCGTTTGTAGCCAGTGTCGAGCCATCACCACTTTTTAAGATAGCCTCCAAATCGTCAGGATTGTCGATCTTAGACAGAGTTCCATTGTGCCTAATTAGTATTAAAACCTTGAGAGACCATACATTTTTATAGGAAAATACTGCTGCCGCTTGTTTAAATAACTCAGCTTGCTTTCTAGTTATATCTTTCTTAATAAAAATTCCACTTAACTTGAGATGTTTTGCATTGTCTAAAACCACTTGACGAACTCTTCTACTAGAAAATTTTGTTATAACTGCCCGTGGATGTGCGCCAGTAGCCCGACCAACTCGATGAGATACCTCGATATCAGAGAGTGTGACGTTTAGCTTCATTTCATTGTTTAACACTTGGATTAAAATTTTATCGGTATTTTAACTATCATTTTTCAGCCAGCCCAAATATGCGAACGGATGTGTGCCTGGAATATTGTTCAAGGCAATGAATTTCGAACTTCAATTTATTATTTTCACTTTCCACTTTAATAGCACGTTCAGTTATTGAATCGATTTTTTTGTTTTGTTCCATAATAATTGCATTTAAGTTATCCTTAACTGTGTTTGCAACCGCCGTTGCTATGGAGTTTCTCATCTTCCAGTAAGTTGCTTGTCACTTCTTTCACTATATCCTGAACATCATCTCTGGCGACGGTCTGAGATCTGGTTTTACCGGCCATTGCTTCAAAATATAATTAGTAAAGAGCAGGCTATTAATTAAAAATTACGAATACGGTATTTTAGACTCAAGCTCTGCACTACACACGTCTACAAGCTACAAGGTCTCATACTCTCATATCTGAAACTCTGAACGCGACCCTTCTGAAAGCTGCCTTATCTCATGCTAACTTTTATCTCTCAAATTATTAGTTATTGCTGCTCACATCAAGTGCACTTATTAATGTAAAGTACTGATTATTTTGCAATAAATAAAATATTTAATTCTCTGCTCATTTTGACCTTATTCATTGAGGTACTTAGGCAATCAGAATTGCTATGGGCAGAAAACCATTACAGTATATGCAATTTAATTTAATGTTATCAAGTTTTATCTAGAGACATTAAAACATTCTTCGACGTGTTCATAAACATCAAATAGCAATGGCTACTTCTTCATGGTAAAAAAAAGTGGAAAATTTTGCTTTAGACGCGTTTATTTGCTTTTATTGTTCTGTATAGAATGATTAATAATTCAAACTGCTACTCCATTTTTTAAGTTTCTTCATTGTGGGGAAGTTTTTGCAATGTATTTATTTGTTATAAGCACGTTACCGCTCCTTCTTCTGTTATGTTTGACTTCATAAAGTGATAAATAAAAGTCAAATAATTGCAGCAATATACCCATTACGGCTTGTGGTAAAGTTACTAAACAATCCCCTTAAGGTAAAAAGATAAACCATTGAAATTATCAAAATATCAATTAAAATTCTACAGGTTCTTCGCCCTTTTCCAACTTTTCTGCCATTTTTAGTATTTTTGCAGTTAATCTAAGCCTACATTAGAACCTTAGTTGTGTTTCCAAACTTTGTTCCGTTCATTTTAAAGACTACCGTTGCTCAGCTTATTAAAGTTTGTTGAAATTTGAAATTTAGGTTTGCCCTCGCATGCCAATCTGCTTTATAGCGTTTTTAATTGTTTTTCGACTCCAACGGGTCGGTTCTTGATTGTCTGCGGTTTTGTCATTTATATAGGTTATAAGTAAGAAGCTAGATAGCGCGTGCGCCTTCTCATTTCTTTTTAGAATTTTATCCCGGAGTAATTCACTGCAGCTTCCGCCTTAATTTAGTTAGCTAGTGTTTCGAAATCGCGTCCCTAACAGCGCAAGGCTATTGAGCAGCGCTGTGAAGTATTTCGTTCCTTTAACTGTGTGCTTTTCGTTGATTTTCGTGCTCTTTAAAGAAGTCGAATTTAACTGGGTTCTCTGCGTTGATTTTTGTGCCCTCCGAAGAAGTTGAACTGTTTCGTTTCGTTTCATGGCAACCCTTGGTCTTTCGTGGTGATGTGTGCACTAGCTGTCGGGGGTTGAAGTAACGTAAAGAAGTTCGTTGTGGTCGCAGGATCCTTATCGGGAAGCCGCGAGTCTTCCATTACGCTTGAAGCGGATTTAATCATTTGATTCTCAAAGGTACCAGCTCTATCTTAACCAAGGCGTCGTGTTGTATCTCGCAAGTTAAAGTTTTTTTTCGTCGTCTGTTTACTGGAAGTTTCATTCTGTCGTCTATTCACCCTCTGAGGCGATTATTACCGTTTCAACTTCTGACTGTAGCAAACATCGTCTTGAAACCCTGTTCCCGTCTCCCTTTTATGCAACCGCTATTTCACCGGTCGCCACCAGTTTAGGTGGACATCAATGTTGACTTCCCTGGATTCTGCAAACCAGATATTTGTTCCTAGTTATTTATAGTACATTTTAAACTCTTTTGTGAGAAGTTGTTCGGAAGGTGTGCTTGAGTAATTTAAGCTACCGTATGATTAGCACCTAAATTTTAGATTTTATGTTTCGCTTTTAATGAACTATCAAAGAATATCGCAGTAGTAAAGTTTGTTCTTATTGAATTTGCGATTAGTGATGTCATTATTGTAGATGAACTTTGTTCCTGCCAAGTAATTTTAAAGCTACTATCCTATTTACTTGTTTTCATATTTATATAATTATTTCACTTGCCCATGATATGGAAGAAGGCTATAATCAATCCATTGTCGAAAGTTAGCACAGCGAGGGTGCTGAAAGATATTAGGCCAATCAGTATTCTGTCTACGATGTCCAAAGTGTTGGAAAAAATTGTTAATAGTCACATTATTCAGCATATTAATAAAAACGATTTATTACCAAATACTCAATCAGGATTTAGACCTAAATATAGTACCACAACGGCAATGATAAAAATAACAACAGACATAGCCAAAAATATGGATAATTGTGAAATAACATATCTAGTACTCTTAGATGGCCTTCGATGTTATCAATCGAGATTTACTTTTGGCTAAATTACGATACTATGGATTTAATAATCAAATGTTGAGCTGGCTTGGTAGCTATTTAGCTAACAGTGGTCAAGTAGTTAGGATTGAAAACGATATATCACAAGAATCTACAGTTCTATATGGAGTTCCACAAGGGAGCATTTTGGCTCCTACACTATTTACAATTTTTACAGCGGACCTTCCAAATATTTTACATCAGTGGAATATACACCTATACGCTGATGACACGCAAATTTACAAACCTTGTTCACCAGAACACGTTAACGACCTCATTGATGAACTGAACTTCAATTTACAGTGTATACAAAAGTGGTCAGAGAAAAACGGATTAGGGCTTAACCCCCAGAAAACTATAGTGTTGTGTCTAGGCTCAAACGCTTTAATCAATAAGTCTAATCTTATCTCGAAAAAAGAAATAATGCTGAGCGATAATGTGATAAAAGTCAGTGAAAGTGGGCGCTATCTTGGTCTAATTATAGACAAAAATTTATAATTTAAGAAGCATGTCATCAAAAAGTGTAGTGGATGTTATGCGAAACTGAAAACGTTGTGGAGATATAAATATATTTTAAGGCTGAAAACACACGAAGCGGTTCACGCCGAGTCGGCGGCCGAGTCGGCAACCGCCTGCGATAAAACACACGAGTCGGCGGCCAGTCGGCAGCCGACTCGGCGGCCGCCTGCGATGTAAAACACACGAGTCGGCACATGTTCTGGATGAGCGTACGGTCGGCGTACGCTCGGCCTACGAGCGGCGTACGCGCGGCCTACGAGCGGTATACGCTCAGCGTACGCTCAGCGTACGCGCTACATGACGCAGCGTGTGTTTTGTCCGCTTTAAATACATGGAGTCGGCGGCCGAGTCGGCTGCCGACTCGGCGTGAACCGCTTCGTGTGTTTTCAGCCTTACCCAAAATATTAAATGGAGCTTAACAAATACAATTGTCCTCAGTTATCTTGACTATGCAAGCGCAGTATATTATAATTTTTTAACGGCTTATATGAAAAACAATCTGTAACTGCTTCAAAACTGTTGCTTAAGATACTCCTTTGTGATTCCTTACAGAGATCATGTAACGCCATATTATAATAGATTAAGTAGATTGTGATACCCTTTTATCGGAGCTGCATTTTCATGTACCCTCACACAACTCTAGGAATACCTTTGTTTTTTCAATACCGAATTACAGAACGAATTATGCCTATAATTCGCCAATGTTGCGTATGTGTTCGATTTATAACAACTTTTCGGAGATAGATATTTATCACTGCAGTTTAAAACAATTTAAGTTTTATGTAAATAGAGCAATAGCTCGTTAAACGGATGCCATTTATATTTTATTTATAATAATTATAATAATTTATTTTTTTATTTTTTTTTGCACGTACTTTAGCAACTAGTTAATATATAGATTTTTTTTCCCGTAATTTGCGAGTTTGTAATATATTTATCTAACTAACTAATTAATACCTTACTGTATGTATTGTACGAATTATGTATATTTTGTTTAATAGTAGCCTGTAATTGGTTGATCTGTTGGCTACTTGCTAAAACAAATAAATATTAAAATTAGAAAATATATTTACACTTTTATATGGAACTCTGTTGTACAATGTTTTGCAGTCGGAAGAACCAACAAACTTATTAAATTTTCTTATTAAACGCTGTGTAATAAATAGAAGCACTATTAGTTTAAGGTACAGAGAACTATTTACAATTCCCCAGAACAACACCTGTAAATTTGAGAGAAGCTTTGAATATGTAGCGCCAAAACTAATTAATTGGTTTATGGAAATATTTTTCAGTCCTGTTACTCAGTTTCAAAAAGCATTTAAAACTAAATTGCTCGACATTCAGGACAGTAGATCGTCGTAGCACATTACACTGTGTAATTTTATATATTAACTTCTTTTTCCATGTTCAGAAGAAAGTGAAAAACGGAAATGCTGGTCTTTCTCCTTTTGAATATACAAATTAGAAATAGTGATACAAATTTGTATTAGTTTTGGTTTTTGTTTATTGTAGGTTATAGTCAATAAATATCTATCTATCTAACTATCTTTAACTTAATATATTGCATTAAATTTAGTAATTTGCGCATTATTATTTCACGTATCAACTGTTGCATGCGTATTTGTATTGTGTACTATTCTGCATGGAATACAGGGGAGTTTTGGAGAAATTAAACTAAAGGTAAGTTCATTGATGCTGCCCGCTGCACTGGTGGAAATCGAACAATGCAGACACCTCTTAAACTATGTTTACGATTTCCACTTTAACGTAAACGGGTGGTGGAGTTAAAATTTCGTTTACCTTCTCTTAAGCCTAATCTAAGGTCGTAAAGAACCCGTCCTTCTCCCTGAGCGTTTTAGCCGGAAACCTTTGTTACAACCCATCGTAACGGGTTTAGGGCAACGAATCTGTGTAATTTTCTCGATTTTTATAAAGTAACAAATTGGCGTTTTTGTCTGAAGGTTCATGCTGGCATCCCCAAGTAATGTCATTGTTCTTTTGTCGTAACGCCGGCTTAGGCTGTAACATCGTTCCAGATGAAACTACTTTAATGCTTACAGGAGCTCAATTGAATTCTCTAGTTGAGATTAAATATTTAAAAGTCCGATTAACTGCAATTAAATTATTATATCTACATATAGATCGACCTTAAAAGTTACACTTACAATGTCCCATCTACAGTATCACAAACAAACCCAAAAAAGAGATGGAAATAGGTCTCAAGAAAATGATTTTTAGGTTCAAAATTAATAGCTTTTATAAAAATTAAAGCTAGTCAGAATTAAACAAGTTCTAGACAAAAAATATATGTTGTAATATTTACAGAACAAAATCATTTTACCCTTTCAGGAAAAATTGATATTTTGAAAAACAGACCTAATTTTTAGGTACCTATCATAAAAAATGGTATTGCAAATTTACGTGTGCTCCCATTTTTCACCGAAAACACTATTTGTTATCATAAAATATGATTAAATCAGCGGAATAAAAGGCGAAATCAGTTATATTTCTCATGTTTATTATACCCCCTTCTCCCACAGTACAAAAGTATCCTGCTTAGGAGGCAAAGGGACGGATCAACTAGAATATAGATTGCGCTTACAACTATGTTTCAGCTTAGATAAAAATACTTGTGGTTTATTATTTTTGACAATTAAAAAACTTGACGTTAGGGACATCCTGTCGAATTAGTGCAGGTTGTAGCTCCGTAGCAGTTGGTTGAGTTAGTGCATGTAATGGCTACCCAACAGTCGGTTGAATTTGTACACGTCAAGGCTGTATAACATTTTGTGGACCCAGTACATGTTAGTGCATTTGGACAATTTTGAGAACTGGTGCACGCCGTGAGTGCGTTTGGACAGTTTCCACAATTATCGCATGCTGATATACAACTAGTACAATCAGCATTAGCACCCCCAGTGCATTGGCAATAATACTCGGTACACAAACACATAACTATAACTGCCTTTAGTAACCAGTTTGCTGTCAAAGTACACGTTTTGAATGCCATAGTTTTTTGTATTATCGTTATTTATTTCGCTGGTTACTTCGGTCGACTGCTGAATACAGGCCTTCGCCCTACTATATATATTCTATACACCGCCTTCATAATAACCTCTGTAATTATTTCACTATCTTGTTTACGAAATAGTTACAATAACATGTTGCTGTATTAGTTTATTTTCATTATTATTTCGTATTTGGGTTTCAAAGTGCATTAAGTGTCGTGATAACAAGTGAAGGCCGCAAGGTGGCTGCAGAGTGATTAGCAAGTTGTAAATTTTTATTTATTTTATCTACTTCTACTGCACAATGGCCATTAATTATGATTCATAATTCACAGTTTGCAGCCAATCATAAAATTCTATTTTCATTATTCAATAGTTTGCAAGTTGCAACCAATCAGAAAATTCTATTTTCATTACTCAATAGGTTGTAGCCAATCACAAAATTCATTCTTATTATTAAATGACTTTTGAAGTTAACATCTGTCACAAATGTCATAATTGGGAAATATGAACACAAGACTCCTATTGCATAGGAGTAGATAAAATATCGTATTATATTCGCGATTATGGCCATTATTCACTCAGACGACTTGCGCCACGCGCCTTCGGCTTGTGGCGCAAATGTCATCTTCGTGAATAATGGCTGTCATAATCGCTCATATAATAATATACTATTATCCTATTATGTTACTATGATAATAACTCCTTAGCAACGAGTGACGTTAAGATGCATTTAACAGCAATAGTGTATTTTATTAGCATTTAATCACATGTTGGCAGTACTGACGTGTATTGTTAGTGACAATGTCAGTCTATGTCAAATTCATTGTTAGTAGGTTAAGTTTTGTTTGTTATTTGACACAGACTGATGCAAAACTTAAGCTGTTAATCTCAAATTTAACATAACCTGACAGTGCTACCAACAATACAGTATTGAGTGATACCACCACAGCCATAACAGATATATGTCTCGCTGTTGTGTCATTAATAATAATTTTCCTATTTTTTGATAAAGATTAGTATTTTATGATAAAGTAAACCGTGTTACGATATACGTAACGTTATCTGCTTTCTACATTACCCGATAATTTTAAAGAACTTGCTCCTAACGTCGCTCGTTCAGTCAAAATTTTATTGTATCTTGGTTCTGGTTATAAACCCAAAGCAATGGCATTCAGCCAGGATTTCGCAAGCATACAAGTGCCACAAACGCAATTACCACCTAATTTTGGTTACTGCTCGCGAATGCAAATGATGCAACAACCAGGATTTTCCACAACCAGTTGAACCAGTGATGGAAAATACTGAAAATACTATGTGCTACAGCCAGCCACCCTGGCAAACTTCTCAATTTAATCAACAACCATAAACATCAAACAGTACCCAATTTCCACCCCTAGCGATGCTAAAAGATTATGAGTAGAACCCAGTGAAGTATAAAACAAGACTACTTAGTCCTGAAGCGGAAAATGGTCTTGAAAAAACAAATTATTGGTTGAATAATACAGTATCAACCGAAAATAGATATGAAAAGCTCCCCATAGAAGAGAAAATGGAACAGAAAAAAGAAACAATTAACCAGCAACAACCACCACCAATCCTTTGTGGCAAAAGTGAAAGCCATCCAACCACTTACAGAACTTCTCGAAAGCATAGCAAAAAACAATTACACTCTTAAAGCAATTAGCAGCGAACAAGTTAAGATACAACCAAAAATGCGTGAAAACTACTGCGTAATTATTAAAGCTTTACAAGAACGTAATACGGAATTTCATACGTATACGCCCAAAACAGATCGAAATTTTCGAATAGTATTCAAAAACCTGCATTCATCGACGGACATTTCAAACCTAAAAATTTAATTAGAAAAACTTGGAAATGTAGTCAATATATGGAACATTAAACGGCGTCTTAAAAGTCCCTCTACCTATGTTTTTCATCGATCGAAAAAGTAGGGAAAACAACAAGAAGTTAATTTACTTTAAAATTGCGTGGTACAATTCGAAACACCACATGTGAAAAGGGAAATTCCCCATTGTGCTAAGTGCCAGAGACACGAGCATACAAAAAATTATTGCTTCTAGCCGTCACATGTGTAGAAAACCACACAACGGCGGAATGTCCAAGGAAAGGAAAAAGTGATGAAGTTAAATGCGTGAATTGTAATGGAAAACACCCTGCTAATTACAGAGCATGCTGGGTCCTCAAACAACTTCAACGAGAGCTCTACCCAACATTAAAACAGAAAATCAATAAACTCCACTAAGCTTGGTGCAACCTAGACTAACATACTATCAACAATTAAATGGAAAGCCCCAAGACATAAGTTACACAAACAACACCAACCAATTTAATACACAAACTATACCACAACAAACAAATGAATTCTCCGAACGGCAAGTTATGATGAAACAGTTAACACAACAGATAAACATGCTGCTAAATCTGTTAACCACTGTTGTCAATAAACTGGGTTAATGGCCGAACTACTTAGAATCGCAATATGGAACGCCAATGGCTTATACCAGAATGCACTGGAAGTTAAGCACTTCCTACAGGTAAACAAAATTGACATAATGCTAATCTCGGAAAGCACATCTCACAGAGAAGAGCTATATTAAAATACCAAACTTTTGCATCTATTACACAACACACCTAAATGGTAAAGCACATGGAAGAACGGCAGTCATTATCAGACAAAATATGAAGCACTATGAATTAGAAAAACATCAATGTGATTATCTCCAAGCCACAACTATTGCCATACATGACAATATAGGTCACTAAATGTATCAGCAGTGGTTTACTCTCCACCTAAACATAGCAATAAAACGCAACACTACGAACAATATTTTAAAACGTTAGGAAACCGATTTATATCAGGCGGTGACTATAATGCCAAAAATCCACTATAGGGCTTAAGGATTGCCACAACAAAGGGCAGAAGATTATTAACTGCACCGAAAAGTAATAATTTAGAATGCTTATCAATGGGAGAACCAACATATTGGCCAACTGATGCCCCAAAAAATAATGCCATTGACTTTGCAGTTACAGAAGGTATAAATAGAAGGCAGTGTAAGAACGAAACGTCATTAGATCTTTCCTGGGATCATTCTGTCGTTATGATAAAAGTGTATACACAAATACAACAAAAGCAAAAACAACCAACGCTATATTCTAACCATACGGAATGGAATACGTTTAGAACACGTTTGGACTAATTAATCAACCTGGACATACCACTTAAAACAAAAGAAGACCTAGACAATGCAGTCAATGATGTAACAAAAGCCATTCAAGAAGCTGCCTGGCAAGCAACTCGTGACACCTAAGTAATAGAAATCAAAGAAGAATGCCCAATAATAATCAAAGAGAAAATTGCAGAAAATCGCAAGTTACGTAAACGCTGGCAAATAACGCGAATTGCAACTAGAAAAATTAACAAGGCAGCGCAAGACCTAAAACAACTTATGCTGAATATCAAAAATCAATCGATGCAGCAGTACCTCAGCAAATTCAGGGCAACAGAAGCAACAAAATATTCATTATGGAAAGTAACGCGGAAAATGAAACGACCACAACAGATAATGCCACCTGTCAAAAATGAACAAAGAAACTGGGTAAGAAATTATAAGAAAAAGAGCATCTGCCTTTGCTAACGATTTCGAAATGTGTTTAAACCTTTTCCTACACAGTTGAACGCAGATGAAGAAAATTAAATCCACACATTTCTAGAAGCACTGTTTCAAATGGAATTACATATTATAACTCTTTCACTGTTAGACATAGTTCGCACTATCCTGGAAATAAATCCAAAAAGATTGCCTGGATAGGATCAAATCACTGGTAGAGTACTCCAAGAAATACCATCCAAATACATGAGCGCTATAACGTACATTTTTAACGCCGTCGTGAGAATAAAGTAATATCCCAGCCAGTGGAAAGTGGCTCAAATGGTATCACGTCACAAGATCGCAGTCCAAATATCACGGTCAAAATGTCACACGACAAATGATCGCAGCGACAAATGATCGCAGCGACAAATGATCGCAGCGACAAATGATCGCATGCGACAAAAGATCGCATACGAAAATAACAACATTACAATTACAGAAAAAAATTATACAGTGTGGAAATAAAGTAACAGATAAATTTTTTAACTTTGTTGATATTCATTTTTATTAAAAAATCTCGAAGGGGTGTAGCGAAATTTAAAAAAAGAAATTGAAAAATACAACTAGAAATTTATTATCAATTCCATTCAAAGTTAATAATGACGATGTGTCTCGCTTAATTGTACCATTTTATTGGTTTTATTGGATGATTCTTTTATAACTGTTTGAGAGTATCTAAAACAATTCGTTTACATAATTATGTATATATCAATATCTTCTTCTGCTAAAGATATAAATACGATCTGTTGGATAATCAAATAAATACATAATATTATGATAATTTACGGGCGATCATTGCTTATAATTGAAAATTCTGAAGTAAAATATGAAAGCAAAGCGACAGTTCTGCGAAAAGTAAGAAACAAGAGAGAAATTTAAGTAGAGGTCGTGCACCAAGTATACGAGGGAAGCGCCAAAATTTCCCGGCTTGATATAAATCCAGGTAGCGCAGCCTGTCAAAATTTTGGTAACACAATGGTTTAAGTCTTATTAGCCTTGGAAACAAAAATGGATTTTATGTCAATTAGTTTTCTTATAACTGACACTCGTTCATCACGATGTCAGAAGTCACGAAAATTGAGTATCGAGCTGTTATCAAATTCCTTACTCGAGAATGTATTTCTCCTCAAAGCATCAAAGATCGGCTGGATGCGGTGTACGGGGTAAATTCCTCGTCTTATTCTGTGGTAAAAGATTGGTCAAAACGGTTTCGAATGGGGCAGGAATCCTTGGAAGATGAAGCAAGAACAGGAAGGACGGTGGAAGTGGTGACGGACGGCAAGATTGCCCTTGTTGAGAATCTCGTATTAAGCGATCGACGCTTGAAGGTGAAAAAAATATCAAAAATGTCGGGGCTTTCAGATACAAGCGTTCGCCGAATGCAAGGTGGGTCCCCAAACATCTCTCAGCAGTTCAGCGCCAGTGTCGTGTTGAATGTGCTCGATCCTTTTTGGAGCTCTGTGGAGTAAACCCTGTAGACGTGTTGAAGACAATTGTTACAGGGGATAAAACTATGGTTCTTTACTATGATCCTTTGTCCAAAAGGGAGTCGATGGAATGGAGACGAAAAGAAGAAGCAGCGCCAAGAAAGTCCAGGGTCCATCAGTCAACAAAAAAGGTGATAGCTACGATTTTTTGGGATTGGGAGGGCATTCTTCTCATAGACTTTAAAGAACGCAATACCACAGTCAACGGGGCATATTATGCAGCACTTCTGCACAAATTACGACAAAACATTCAGGAGAAAAGACTAACCAGAGGCGTGCGTTTGCTGCACGATCATGCATCCGTGCACACTGCTGGAATTTCGCAAGCCCCAATTCGTGACTGCAGTTTCGAACAAATCGATCACCCTCCGAATAGTCCAGATATGGCCCCCAGTGACTATTACCTGTTTGGAGATTTGAAAAAGAACCTTCGCGGGCGCCATTTCAGTGACGATGAAGAGGTGAAGGCTGCAGTTTGGGCATATTTTGAAGACAAACCGAAGGAATATTTTTTTAAGAGTATTGAATTGTTGCTGAAACGATGTAATAAGTGCATTCATGTCAGGGGGGAATATATTGAAAAATAAAATTTAATTGTGAGTCTACCTCGTTTCTTTCATAGTCAGGCCGGGCAATTTTGGCGCTTACCTTGTAAAATATAATTTCACAGAACACTGTAATTATAATAGTAGTAGATATAAATTATTTAATTTAAAATCTCCGGGGCATAAAAAAAATTATTTCTGTCGAAAGTTAACTTGTTTTTCATTTTTCTCACTTATAATTACAAGAGAACTTTTTTTTTGTCGAAGTAAACTTGAAATTTTAATGAGAATCTTTTGCTTGGCAATTTAACGAAAAAAAACTGCCTCCGAAAAAATTGCGAGTCCGAAGGACGAGTAATTTTTTTTGCAGTTTTTTGAGTTGAATTGCCCAAAAGCAAGGAAACTCGAATTATAAATGTAATAATAATAATAATAATAATAATAATGTCTTTTATTGACACAGCAAAAAAAAATACAAGAAAATTTACAAAATAAAGAAATGAAATAAAATAGAATGTGTGTCAATAGGGCGAAGTTCAGAAAATCACTTCCAAGGAAGTGAAGTTCTGCTCTTACACTTAACCCCTAGTTTTATACGTAAATTAGATTAAAAGATATTTTTCTGCGTAGCTTGCGCTATAGTTTGTGTTAGGTACATTGTTGATTTCTGGCCATGTGGATATAATCATATAATGGAAAATTAAAACAAAATTTATATAATTAGATTATGGCAATTATAAATGGCAATTATAAAGCAAATTTTAAGGTTTTATTTAGTAACATTTTACTTAGTTGTGTTTTAAATTTAATGCAAGTGAGAGTTTTTAGAAAATAAGGCAACGAGTTATAAAGATTAGCTATATTATATGAAAAACATCGTTCATAAAAAGCAGTTCGATGAGCCGGTATATTTATGAAGTATTTGTTACGTAAATTTACATTATGTAGATCAGATCTAAAATTAACTTTTTTGAATAAATAGGAGGGTATTTTATCAGTAATGATTTTATGATATAAACACGCCGCATGAAGTTTCCTTCTATCAGCCATGTTTAACCATTTTGTTTCAATTAATTTATGAGATATATGTTCAAATTTTTTTATTCCAAATATCAATCTCAAACAAGAATTCTGCACCCTTTGAATGCGCCGGATATCTGTACTGTCCAAACATGGACCATATACACAGTCGCAATAATTGAAATGCGATAACACCATAGTTTCACATAGAGTTGTTTTTATTTGTTTACTTAAGCAATGTCTGTTTTGATAGATTATTTTTAAATTAAGATATGCTTTCTTCAGAGTATTGGAGATGTGTTCTTTAAATCTAAAGTTTTGGTCGATACAGAGCCCTAGATTTTTTACATTTTCTTTAATTTCTAATTCTGTATTTCGAATTTTGATCAAGACTTTATCACGACAATTATCCCGAAGTTTTGTACGTCCAAAAAGAATAACAAGCATTTATTAGTATTTATGTTTAACCCATGTTTCTCTGAATAGTCAACAAGACTGTTGAGATCAGCGTTAATCGCTGTTATTGCATTATTGACGTTATGCGGTTCAAAGTTGTATAGTAACTGTGTGTCATCGGCATACAGATGATAATTGCAACAGCTCAGCGAAGTTTTCATGTTAAATGTATATATAATATACAAAAGGGGGCCCAAAATCGACCCTTGCGGTACACCAAGAGTAACAGGCAAAGAATTCGATACAGAATTTTTGAGAATAACTTTCTGGGTCCGATTTGAGAGATAGCTTTGAACAAAGTTAATTGCTGGAATAGCAAAACCTATGTAATGCAAAATAGATATTAAAATATCATGACGTATAGTGTCAAAAGCCTTGGAATAATCAAGCAAAATAACTAGGGATAATTTATTATCATCAGTGGCGGTAAAAATATCATCTATTACATTTAATAAGGCAGTTGCACAGCTATGTCCGGGCCTAAACCCAGATTGAGTTTCTGGCAAAATAGAATATTGTTCCACATACTGACGTATTTGCAAGGCCATAATTTTTTCAAGAATTTTTGACATGCAAGGCAGTATACTTATCGGCCTAAGATCTTTGTAGGCAGTGGGTGATTTAGTTTTTGGTAGAGGAATAATATGAGAAATTTTCCAATCTTCGGGAAAAACAGATTGTTGAATGCTAGTATTAATTATGTCAGTTATAAATGGAATTATGTAAGGACAACAAAGTTTGAGCATTTTTATACTTAGCCCATCCGATCCTACAGCGTTCGTCTTTATAACTGAAATAATTTTTATAATTTCACTATCCGATGTGGGAGTGAAAGAGAATTTAGACAATATTTCCTTAAATAAATTATTTCTGTAAAAATTTATAAGATTATTATTATCGACAATTGTTGGTGACTTAACTGAATCTATAAAGGCCTGATTTATTTTGTTCACATCGGAGAGATTTTCAGGAATACTAGTAGTTTTTGTTTTAAAATATATATTTGCTTTATTTAAGGCTTTCCATACAAATTTGGTTCCGTGTTCATCGATTTGGAAATTTATATATGCGCGTTTTTCTTGTTTAATAGCAAAATTGGTGTAATTTCTGAGAGACTTATAGTATTCCCAATGTCCAGGATTTTTAGTTCTTTTAAATTTTTGCAATGCTTTATTTCTAAGAGAAATCATTAATTTAATATTGTCAGTTATCCATGGAGCTATTGATTTGGAAATTCTAACAGTTTTAATCATTGAATGTTTATTAACGAGATTGGCAATGTTGGTATTCAAAAATTTAACTTTTTCATTTACATTATTTAAATCAAATATAGTATTTAGCGGTAAGGACTGGAGGTCAGTATAAAATGTATTGTAATCGAAATAACTGTAATCTCTATATGTATATAAAAACGGTTTAGTAGATTGTTCTAAAACTATAGGGTATTCACAATAGATAAACGCATGATCTGATAAACCATGTAAATGTTTTACACCCGAATTTGTTATAGTTGTGTCTATATTTACTAAAATGAAATCAATCAGTGTAATACTAGTCTTAGTTATACGTGTAGGTTCATTAATTATTTGCTGATATCCCAAGACTTCCAACATTAATAACAACTTGACAGTAGCAGAATTAGTAGTATTTAACATATCTATGTTAAAATCTCCCACACATATAATATCATTTGATATGGGTGTTACTAATGATATTGAATCTTCCAGACAATCAATAAATTCTATATATGAATATTCATGTCTTCGATAAACTGTCCCAAATACCACAACTGTATGGTTAAGAGATAATTTAATCCAGAGTTGTTCAGCAGATGCAGAACTGCTCGAGACAGATACAGTAGAAAAATTTAAGTTATTTTTTACATAAATACAAACCCCACCGCCCCATGTGGTGGCCACCCTGTCCTTCCGAATAACAACGAAACCAGGAATATTTATTAGATCGTTTGAATCATTTGACGATAACCACGTTTCAGTAATTCCAATAACGTCACAGCCAGATAACAGCAACGTCTCCTTGATTTCTGTAAAATTATTTTTTAACGATTGTGCATTTAAATGTGCAACTTTAAGAAACTTAACCATTAATTATACACAAGAACCTTTTGAAATAAGTAAATATTTTACATAATAATCCAATTTGATTATGAACAGTGTTTAAAATAATTAGCAGATATAACTTACTCTGTAGAAAAAATAAAATTTTACTTATAGTCAAGCATTCACCATTATTCGAAAATAATCTTAAGTACAAATAAACCCAAAATAAAATCAAGAACACCTTGAATAAACAAACACTCGCACAAAAATTTATCGAGTTGATAACTATTTTCCAAATAAAGAAGTCCCAGTTACACCCGTAGTTTTTATCGTGACTTTTGTTGTAAATTTTTGAAAAGTAATAAGTCATTCTACATAATATATACCCTAAATATGTCGCTAACATAAAAAAATTTGATGCAATAATTACACTAAACATTTTTATCGTAAATTTGTACAACACATACTTTAATTCACTATCACTAACATTAATGCACATCCCTGAAATCAGCGGTAGAGTTTATTATGTATACACGACTACTCTCCGTTTTCCTCATCAAGATTTTACCTCCTCTTATCCATAGAAATTTGATGTTGTTTGTTTTTCTATAATCACGACATTTCGCAAATAATTTTTTGTTTTCCGGTGATAAAGATTCATTTATATATACCGGCTTTTCGGCAACATTTAAGTTGCTGGGATCTAAATCTTTAGTGGAAAAGTTACGTTTAACTCTTCTAGCCCGTAAAAATTCTTCTTTATCAATTCAATGTTAAGTTGACTTCGATAAAAAAAAGCGTGAGTGTAATTCGGTACGACAATTTAATGAATACATATTTAATTTACATATTAGGTAATTTAGAAGTCACTAAATTAACAAACAAGGCAAACATTATTTTAAAATTAGACCGTTTTAAAAGTTAGGTTCCGTTTTGTCGCTGGAAAAGTTAGGGCTAACTTTTGCCGCTGTCATTGTGACAAAAAATCCGCGGCTTAGGGGATTTTTAGTGTACACAATTATAGATATACTAACAGGATATTGAAAAAATTCGAAAACAAATGATTCAATTAGATAAGAACTCTGGTGCGGAATTTTTTTTTTTAAATAGTTTGTATCGTTAAGCAATCAATGTCCGAAAAGTAGTCATACAATTTTTGTTTTATTTTATTCCTATTCTGTCTCAAAATAAAGCACAACCTAAAATAAAGAAAAATGTCGGGGTGTAAATTTTTACTTTATTTATTCAAAAAATCTACTTCACTCGATTGCACGAGTTAACTTACAGTAAATGGCCTGATTAATTATTTCTAAGTGTACCAAGTTCCAATTTACTATCTGTTCCAGTTTCTAACAAATCCTGAAGAACAGCATACATGTTTTTTTTAAGAACCTGTACCTCTTTCGGCATGTCTTTTTGAAAAAGCATCTATAATGAAGTCTGCGTCATTGATGGACAAATAACCTCCAGCTTGCGGTTGCCGTAATATTACACTACACCCTCTATATGATATTTAGTGTCAGTAGTACAAGGTTTGTTTATTAAAAGGACTTATATTTGAAGGTTGAAAATCTAATTTGAGCACCACGATTCCCACAATATGTAATGTTACTGTTATTCCATGGAAATTAATGATTTAATCTTCAGTTCTAATCTAACCTTAAAACGCAATGTTGATTAACGCTACTAATAATGTTGTTTGTAAGAAATTCAAATAACGAAGGTGTCGCTTCACTGAAAATATTATTTCCATGTATAAATGATAATTCTAGCATCTATGGTATTTTGCAAAGCATAAACACGTCCCTTACATACATCATTACTAGACTAGGTACTACTAAAACAAACCTGAATTTATATATAATTATATATAATTACGATGCTATTTGATTCATACATCTAATTAACAGAAAAGAAACGGCCAATTTTCAGGCTTTGTAAAATAAAGTTTATTGAGGCAAAATAACACACATAATTGAGATTGAGTGAATAGGTACGAAATAGGGGTCAAAGTGTGACGTTTCGTATTAGGATTTTTTTGAACTATAACTTGAGATACTATTAAAGTGCGCAGTGAGAGTTGTTACCCATTACTAAAATGGGAGTAAAAACAAACAACCACTAAAGTTTTAATCGCAGTTGTATAATTTATTGGGAAGGTCGTAGGTGTCGAAACGCTTTTTTATATTCCCACCAAATCGATGGAGTATACACACTACGAACTTCAAATCATTCAAATTGCCTGATTTCTAAAGTTATGTGAAGTCATAACAAACAGATACTGAATAAAATTCAAAGCTATTTCAAACTTTACCTAGCGTGAACAAAATTCTTTTCCTGACTGGAATATTGCATTACTAGACTCTTAAAATAGTAATTATATGAGGGCTCTTCTATTAATTGTTAATTATAACAAATACACACTTTTAAAGAAAATTACTTAGTAATAATGGATTAACTCATTCTTAAAAACCACTTCTTGAAACAGACATTGAACTCTGTTTTTAATTCCCTTGTCTAAAAGACGAAGGAAGTATTGTAATTGCGAAAAAATCTTCTTCAGATCTTCACGTTTCAGAGTTCCTAGATGACGAAAAACATGTTTTCTCAATTTCGTCTGTCTGTCTCTTTGTCGGCGGTATACCTTCAGAACTATATATTCGAGAAAGACAAAACTTTGCATACACATTATATATCTACCTGGCATGGAACCGAAAAAATTTTAGACAAATATTGATATAGTCTTAAAAATGACGAAGCATGTTAAAAATAAATAATAATAAAGCAGCACAATAATAATATTTATAAAAGGATATTGACTGGAATAACTTCGGTTTACCATTGGAATTTCTATTTCCTACAATGGTATTTGCAGTTCATTTGTAAATAGTCCAGTTGTGGTTGCAATTGTAATTCAAATTAATTGCAGGTTATTCTGTTAGTCAACTCGTCAGCGTGGCTCGGTGGCTAGAGCATGGACTGCGGCGCGGAAGTCTGGAGTTCAAATCCCAGATCGATGCTGGCGGGCGGCCTACACAGTCGCTTTAAATAATTCGAAAGAATTAGGGGTAATAATGCGGTTGTCTAATGCGTGATGCTCACCACATCACCACGTGTCATGAATTTGACACGCGACAGCCGGGTGTGAGAGCGAGGATACGGAAGCTCTGACATTCCGCCTTGTAGGCCAAACTCCTTCATGGGGTGTTAGTGTCTCACCATTATTATTCTGTTAGTCAAGATTTATCTGAAAGAAGTAAATATTATCATAAAATGTAACACAAAAGTTCAATTCCTACATATGTGGTTTATAAAAGGGTTAAAATCATCATATAACAGGAAACAGACACAACTGAAAACTATTAACCTAAATAGTACGATTAAGGACAACTAAAAAAGTCATAAAGATTAAAAATATAAAAATCTGTATTATTGCTTTTGGCGGGTATTTTGAAAATAACAAGGACAAATAGGGTGTAAAAATTTATAAATTAAATTGACACAAGTCCAAGTTAAAACTCAATGAAATAGTCAATTTTAAATAATAAAATACTGGTGTGTACATTTATATAATGTCATATTCGTAGGTGGTGATATACTGAAGAATTAAGTGGGAATTCAAAAAAAAACTTAGTGAATGCATAAACTTGTGGTCAGAAAGGATTGATGACTACCACGAGAAAGATAGTTAATGCACACATCAGGTGAATTGGAATACATAGAAGATAAAAAAGCTCGAAGAAAGAAGATTACCAAGTAAGTGTATAAAAATGCAATTAGAAACAAAACATATATAAAAGAAAAGCAGTAATCACAATTATTTATCTGCTACTTACAAATATAAAATTGAATTCAATAACAAATTAAATAATTAAACATTCTAAGCATACAGTATCATTAGTCTAAAATTGATTTTAATGCAATTAATAATTTTACAAGTATTATAAAGAATGGTAAATGCACATATATCTTTAATAAATAACAATTGTCTCATATTATGCAATATAGATTTCATTACGTATGCCCTAATTACATTCAACCGTAACCCAGAGATATGAGTCTAATAACAAGTTATTACAATTGCATACTCAATCTGTGGACAAAAAGGTAAGATTTAGATCCCAAATTTGATAAAACTCTGAGAACAATATTTATTTTAAATAAAATAAAGCTCTAATCTAAAAATAAAATATTGTTTATTTTTTCATTAACTGAGAAATACATAAAAGTAAGCATTTGTACATAGAGCAGGCTCTTACCTCTGATAAAAATGGGACCCAACTGATACAGAATAAATGTGGCACCATAGACCAAAAGGAGCAACAAATAAGTGCATTACTAGTTTAAGTGTAGCTGCATCGCATCAATTCAGAGAGTCCCGGTGGCTCAGGAAGCAAAAGCCAGCTCTACCCGTATATTACCACTGAATTATGAAATGTCTTATAGCAGAATGAATACCTTTTTATTTTAAAATTGATGTAATTTGTATTACCAAGTATTTCCTTTTATTGTTTCAGTATTATTAGGAACGTTAAGATATTTTTACCTATAGTTGTCTTTGATTTTTCAAATATTTAGTGCCGCAACTTCCAGTTACGAGGGAAATTCTGAGTAAAGTAGTTTACAAGTTTTTTGGAAGGTCGTCACACATCCGCCAAAATTCGACATCAGAAAATCTCTTACCACCTTTGCTCTTTAAAAAAAAATAAACGAATTGCTTCGTGCAACATCTGGACTGTACGGAGGATAAGTAACCAGTTGGTAGTCTCGAAATTAGTGTAAGAAACAGTTCTCGGGATACACTTTAACATCAACCCCTGAAAGTTATAACTGATAAATTCTTACATATCTACTTAACCAATAAAATTACTGTATTTGGTCACGTGCATCATTTACACCAATCTGCACACACTTAGAATGCAAATATATTACGGTCAATTATCAATATTACCGTGGCAACTTTAAACAGCTTGCAAAATGAATTGCAAAACAAACGTTTCGGTAATAAATTTGCAGTAAAAATGAATAATTATTTGATCTCAATTTATTTAAAAACTTAGCTGATCGAATTTTCCCCGAGTCGTGATAAATTCTTAGAAATGTGTCTGACAATGTACCCTCAAGTGCGTTGTTTAGTAACTACCCTAATCGTTACGCTACTCTCAAAACAGCCTTCGTAGTGGTAACACTTTATTATCCCTGAAGTAGATAAGTACAATACCATAGCCCCAGAACAGTAGGCTTTCATTCTTCTTCTTCAAGTGCCTATCCTCTGAGGATGTTGGCTATTACGCTGGCCCATGTAATCTTATTCACGATTGTTCTGAACAGTGTTGTAGTAGTCAGTCCGGACCACTGTCTGAGAATACGCAGCCATGATATACGGCGTCGTCCCGGACCTCTCCGGAAAAAAAATCAACCAAGCTGAATATTGGCATGGGCGTAAATTACGGGTTTCTAAATAAGATGTCAAACGTCTCCTTCGATAAGTGGTGTTCTTAAAATTTGACAGCACGCGAAACGGTTAAGGAAATGGTTCTTCCTATTTGGCAATTCACCAGGAGTGAGTCACTTTTCACTCTATATAGCAGTGTCATTTTGTAGCATTGGCTCGGTTTTAGAGTTATATGCACAAGTTTCCGTTCAGAAAAATTGTCATATTTAACTATTGCGCTTCTGTTTTAAATATTTCTAGTAGTCTTCACATTTTATTACAATAAGTGCATCGTCAGCACAACAGACAATTGTAATTCTGCCTGTATAGAGTTTGTATTTTCGAACCATACCTTCGCAATTAAGATTAAATAATATTGGGCTAAGATTATCACCCTATTGTAATGTATCTCGATACCGGAGTCGGCAACCACAGATATGGTGAAAACGGTTTCAAGAAAGTGTTTACTGATCCCGGATGCTGGAGACCAAAAGAACACTCTGTGGGCGGTTTCAGAGTTACTCTTTGATATCCAAACCGGCCCCCATTCACTCAAATGTATTGTTATGATAAACTTAGGGCAGTTTTAAAATAAAAATATAAAAATTATAAATGTGGAAGATTAATACAATCAAATTTTGAGGGGTTTAAATAAGATTGGATGTTAATTTCAAAATGAATGATGAATATTAAAATTGAGACAATTAATAATGTAATTTGATAAGTAAATAGCAATTGAGTATTTAATATTGATGGGTAAGTTTAACCATGATAAAAGTGTAAACCAAGGTAATATTTGACAAGTATGCTTGCTTTAATAGTAAAGGAATTGTAGCATGTAATAATTAGGACATTTTATATGTTTAAGAGGGCAGGAATAATTGTAACTACCGGAGATAACAATTTATTTAGACAGTCTGTTTAATTTTGAATTAAACAGATATAAATTTCAGTCAAAATTTACGAAATATAGTTCACAATTTAAAAGCCAGCTTTGCTTTCATAATCAGTCGGTTTAAAGACCGCTATCACAACAGTAAGCATATTATATTACGACCTAGAACTTCAAGTTCATCGCACGAACTCGCACACAACGCGGAACTGTAATTGCTTACTACTTATTTTGCAGTTTTAGAATCGTAAACTATACCTTTGCACTTTGAAATGTTTTTATTTAGTATCTAAGCAGTTATTTTGTATAAATAGAACGTTTATTTTCGCAATAAAACAATCAACATTTACTGTTTGATTCAATTACATCGATACTACCTTTCTAAGCCTAAAAATTTGAAGTGTGAGGCTGAACTTCGGGTAGTTATCTAATTATCATCCCTTTAAGTGCCATTGACTACATTGGCTTAATACATGAATGCAGTCTCATTCATGTGCTTAAACATTAGGGATAAAGAACCAGTGCAACCAACAGAAACCTGATCCAGTCTCCAGGAATTTCTGTTCATGGTCCTTCGATCCGGATCTGTCTCCAACTAAGAACAAACACATCTCAGGGGTCACAAGTATCCAGAGAGAAAGCAACATCTGCCAACCACCCAGGTCCCAATAACTGCCTAATAATATGGAGGAATCCAATCAGTTAGCTGTCGCCCAAGAAAAATCCCCGCAATAACGCAGGTATTTTCCAAGATACGAAGACTCTGCAAGCCAGAAGACAGAAGTCCAGATCAGCAGTCAAATTAAGGCGCTAGATGGGTTATGGAAACTGCGACGCAAATATTTTCCAAGATACGAGGACTCTGCTAGCCAGAAGACAGAAGTCCACATCAGCAGTCAAGCTAAGGCGCTAGATGAGTTATAAAAACTGCGACCATCAAGAACGCGAAAATAGGGCAGCTAAGTATTCTCAACCCTTCCGGAATTAGGAGGGAAGGGAAAATAATTGAAAATCCTGAGCAAAAGGTTCGTATCCGAAAATTGCAGATTCGAATACAAATTCTTAAGCAAGCAATTTACGACGCCGAACTAGCACAAGAATTAGAAAGGCCCGCCATCACGAAGAGGGAACTAAGACAAAAATGGGATCGTGTGATCGAGATGGACGAAGAAGTTATGTCTAACGACATGGCTTCAGATCAAATGCACTTCAATCCTGAATATACTACGTTGGAAGACAGGTATATATTTACTTCAAGCACCGACAAGGAACGAGCAAACAGCAGCCATCTCGCTTCCTCCAGTCAAAATCCCCATATACGAGGGAAATTATGAAGAATGGGCCACTTTTAAGGGCCTATTCACTAAATTAGTAGATGACAACCAGAACATGGACGATGTCATCAAGATGCAACATCTGAAGACGCATGTCAAGGAAGAGCCCAGCCGACTGATCCAGCATCTAGCCATTACCCAAGCCAACTACAACACAGCTTGGAATTTGCTGCAACAAAGGTATCAAAATAATCACCTTATTTTAACAAAACCTGCTCAAAATATGAGGACATCAGCTCATGCAGCAGCTATGCAGACTTCCAACGCTCCAGAGAAGAAGCCGAATTCAAATATCATTGCCGCCAATCTAGGCGCAAAGGAGAGCCAAGTGCTACTAGCCACAGCAGTGGCTCAAATCAATCAACATCGGGACAACTACATGAAGGTCAATACCACGATTGGCAACTCGTGGTAAATTGAAGAAGAATATCAGTTGCAGACATTCTGGGACATAGAAGAAGTACCCACACAAAGAAAACTTTTCGCAGAGGATCAGGTATGCAAGGAAAAAATTATTGAGACAGTCAAAGAGATTCATCCCACATCAAATGGATCCATCCCAGGAGTAACAATCCAGCAGGTGAAGAAAATATCAACAACCGATCCTACAGCGGAAGAACGAGCGATAGCAGCTGCCAATATTAAGAATACGAGAGTTGAACGTCCAGCTATCCTCGAACATAAAAAAATGGCACCACAAAAAAATCAGCAAGTGCATGGAGTTTCCAAAGTCCTCATTCACGAAGTACTCGTTCACGAAGTTCCCATTCACGAATTTTCCATTCACGAAGTCGATGGACATAAAGAAATGGAAATTGCGGGCCACGAACAAATCATTCACGAAGTCCGCATCCACGAAGTTTCCATTCACGAAGTCGATAGACACAAAGAAAAGGAAATTGCAGGCCACGAACAAATCGTTGGAACTCCTCCAGATGCTTCTACAGCAGCTCCTAGCGATGGATGGCGCCAAGAAGTTGCAGCAATAACTGCTGCTAACAAGAACACCTCCGAGTCCACTAAAAACTGACACTCGGTAATGGGTGGAGCCAAGAAGTTACAGCAATAACTGCAGAAAATGGAAAACCCTCCGACTCCATTAGAAACTTGACACCCGGTGGAAAGCGGCACCAAGACTTGTCGGCAGGGGATGCAGAAAAAGAAAAATCCAATGTCAAACACTTCACGCCAAGCGGTGGACGCAGCCCAGAAGTTGCAGCAATAACTGCAACAATCGAGAAATCCTCCGAGTCCACCAAAAACTTGCCACCCGGTAGAGGA
This sequence comes from Agriotes lineatus, assembly GCA_940337035.1. NCBI lineage: Eukaryota > Metazoa > Arthropoda > Insecta > Coleoptera > Elateridae > Agriotes > Agriotes lineatus. Next base: position 279,800 of record CALNHX010000547.1, read on the forward strand.
AAGAGCCCAGAAAAGGCAGCAGAAATTATGAAGAAAGATTTCTACATGGACGATGTGCTTTCCGGAGCTGACACCTTGCAAGAAACAATTGGACAGCAAGGCCAACAAATTTCCCTATTGAAACGCGGAGGTTTCACTCTACATAAATGGTGCAGCAATGAATCACCCATCATACAAGAACTGCCAGAAGAATTAAATGCAGTAAACGAAAAGCTCTCCGAGTTCACTGAAAATTTGACAACCATTAGAGGGTGGCACCCAGAAAAGGCAGCAATAATTGTAGAAAAGAAGAAACCCTCCGAGTTCGATAAGAATTTAGCACCTAGTGGAGGGTGGCATCAAGAAATGGCATCAAGAAATGCAGCAAGCGAGCAAACCTCCGAGTTCACTAAATACTTAGCACCCGGTGGAGGCTGGAACCAAGAAATGGCGGCCAACAAGTTAGAAAATGAAAATTCCGGTACCAAGCACTTCTCCTCCAGTGGAGGGTGAAGACAAGAAATAACAGCAAGAAGTTCAGAAAACAATAAGCTCAATGCTAAGCACCTAGCCCCTCGTAGAGGATGGAATCAAGAAGACGGCTTATTAAAATCTTCGAGGGAATATACCGAAAACACGCAATGTGGAATACCGATACGGCACCCTCTAAAACAGCTAACCTCGGCAAGAGTGATATTAATTATCGTATTTACTCATATAATGTTCGTCTCCAAAGGAAGAGGCAGCAGATGGACGTTGTCGGGATGTTCCAAACCAAGTGGCAACATATTCAACGATACAATAACACAAAAACTATTTTACAGAGATAGCAGAGGAGCCAGTGTTGCAGCAGTCGAACCACTTCGAGGATTTACAAACTTCTCGGTTGGACCTGCAACATCATCTGAAGGAAGTAGCATGGAGAGCCATCGGACATTGCTACTACCTCTCCAGAAGACTAATCAACAGCGTCTAAAGGACGTGACATGGAAAACCATTCGACACCATTCCTATTTATCCAGTGGGATCACCGGCAGCATATTGGAATCCGCTGCTCTAATAGGCGTTCTCTATTACATTCGAAGAAGAATAGTCCGACTGAAGCCAGGCAGCAGTGGAATAATATCCTCTAAAAACCCTTAATGTAGAAGAAACAGTATAGTTTTCTTGTTTTGCTTTTTTGTGGCCTAAAACCACCAATAAGTTTAATTTTGAATTAAACAGATATAAATTTTAGTCAAAATTTACGAAATATGGTTCACAATTTAAAAGCCAGTTTTGCTTTCATAATCAGTCGGTTCAAAGACCGCTATCACAACAGTAAGCATATTATATTACGACCTAGAACAAGTTCATCGCACGAACTCGCAGACAACGCGGAACTATAATTGCTTACTACTTATTTTTCAGTTTTAGAATCGTTCTAGTAAACTTTACCTTTGTTTTCATATAGTATCTAAGCAGGTATTTTGTATAAGTAGAACGTTTATTTTTGTAATAAAACAATCGACATTTATTGTTTGATTCAATTACATCGATACTACCTTTCTAAGCCTAAAAATTTGAAGTGTGAGGCTGCACTTCGGGTAGTAATCTAATTATCATCCCTTTAAGTGCCATTGACTACATTGGCTTAATACATGAATGCAGTCTCATTCATGTGCTTAAACACTAGGGATAAAGAACCAGTGCAACCAACAGAAACCTGATCCAGCCTCCAGGCATTTCTGTTCACAGTCAGAATAACAAACTCATAAAAAACTGTATACAGATTTTGAAAAAACTCATTTTGATAATAAAAAGTTTGAAATTATGCCTTTATTTGTATGATTGTTTGGTAACATGCAAATAATGGGGCTATTAACAAATCTACGTGGTGCAAATATGAAAATGTAATATTGAATTAATAAAACCATACAATCGGTGAAGAGATTGTGCAATACAGTTAACTGGATACAAATAACAAGAGGACTACAATATTTGAATAGATTTGGATCTATTGGTGCATGTAAGATATAATTAATATTCATTGGTGACGTTGGTGGTTGCATGGAAGACGGGTCAATCATTTAGAAGGAAGTTGTTAGGAGTTGCTGTTTGAGTTGGACAGTTTCTATGGGTGTTACTGGATACAGAGTACTAGCTGAGGAATAAAGAAGATTAGAATGGGATCATCTATAATACTGAAACTTACCAGGAATCTATTGGAGTGACGGTGACATTGATGAAAGGAGCAGGACTGGATGCTACGGACAGTTGGGGTTTTTGACAGCTGTAGGCGTTGCAGACTGTGAACATCAGGAGCTGTAGACATTGGGGGCTGTAGTATTTAGATACTTGCAGTGAAAGTTTGACAAGTGTTCAGGTTTGTTTTAATTATCCATATAAAAGCATTTCGAATAACAAACAATAAAAGAATGAGAGAAATAAACATAACACAGTACTTACTTTCGTAAATTGATTAATGGATATGTCAGCATAAAGGATATTTGTCAATTCTTGGTATAACTGATTTTAGAAGTCAAGCTGACAGTTAATGTCAATCGGCAATCATAAAAGCACAATAAAATTTGAATTTCAATTAATGGACAACTAGATTGGCGAACCACCCCTGGGAGTCTCAATTGTAATATTTAGTTAAAAAGTAAAATTGTTTTGAAAAGAAATTATAGGGCGAATACTAAATAAAATATGCATCTCAATCATTGAGTCATTACATAATTAATGGCTAGCCCAACGTGAAACTATCATTGCAGTATATTACGGTTCTGGACAGCTTCAGCTAAGCCCCGAAGGGCTTAATAGCTCGGCTCTTCCAGTTAAAACTGCTGGGTGGGTCGCTGGTTCGAAGTTCAAACATCCTGGTTATATAGCTTTCTAAGCCTCACCATCTGAGTAAATATTTGGAAGGAAGGTTGAATATGAATTCGCCTAGCTCTAGCTCAAGCGACGACGCGCATTTGTGGATGATTTTTTTATCTACAATTAGCGGGTACGCGAGATTCAAACTCTAATTGTAAAGTTTGCTGAAGATATAACCTTCAAAGCCCAATTACGAAATAACCGTTGCTCGTATGGAAAAGCATTGACAGACCTTTCTTCTAGAAAAGCTTCTGAAGTTTATATTCGTATATAAGGGTTTTTGGTGTAAAGCTGACACGAACGGAGATACTTTTATCTATTCCTCAGTTAAAGCAAAAATAAACAAAATTTATTTTGTAAGGTACTGACCCTGTATATATTTGTCCGAAATTTTCTCAGTTTCATACCAGGTAGATATTTAATACGCATACAAAATGTCGTCTTCCTCCACCAAATAGTTTTTGAGTTACATCGCCAACAGACAGACAGACGGAATTGTGAAAACCGGTTTTCCGTTATCTAGGAAACCTGAAACGTGAAGATCTGAGAAAAAAAATCGGAAGTGATTTTTTCGCGATTACAAGACTTCCTTCGTCTTTTAGAAGAGGGAAGTAAAACGACAATGAACTGTTTAGTTTTGTTAACATATGAATGTCAAAATTAAGAATATTTTTATGTCTGTATTTCGAGATAACCTTCGCCGCTATAGCAAATAATTTCCATAAGTTTGAAGCATTCTCTAGCTTTTATTGGTAAGAAGTTCCGTCACATACATACGTAATATCAAATGTTGTCCAATCCATGATTCTTTCTGTCAGTAGTGCATTTAGAATCCCTTGGTTGGCGAGGCAGCTTATACGTGCTTTACTTCGGGCAACACCCAGATCATTGAAATTGCATTCACTGACACCTTCGCAGGCGCAGAGGTTCGAAGTGTTGTCCTTTATTGTTTCAGTTGTACCGCTCCCTTAGAAGAAGGGTGGTCACGGTCTGGGCTAGCTCTTTTAACTCTGATCAGAATATGGCTTAGGCAAGGACTAGGCAAGAAATGCTTCGGGCTTTAAAATTGAACAGCAGGATTATAAAAATTTGGGCGTTTTGTCGTTACTCACAACATAAAAAGCAAAACCAGCTAATTAAATATGCACCACCTACCTTTAGTGCTTCGCTGCGTACTTAAATACATTGTACAGGTGAAGGGGTCACGGAAGGAACACAAAAATGTCCACGAGATTGATCTGTTAACTGGCCACATCGTTCGTGCGATTTGACGCCATTAAATTATTTTATTTGGGGATATGTAAAGTCGCATGTCTACGCCGATAAACCGGAAACCATTGAGCACTTAAAAGCCAACATTCGACGCGTTATTGCCGAAATACAGCTTAATTTACTGCGAAGAGTGTGTGAAAACGGAACCTCTAGATTAAGCCATCTGCGCGTCAGCCGCGGCAGTCACATTCCCGAAATTATATTTAAACAATAATGCCAAAAAGTTCTCTTTCAAATAAAGCCAATTTTATAGACACTAAAAAAAATTTCTGTGTTTTATTTCAATTTAAAGTTCTCCGTCTCTAAAAACCCTTTATGTTACATCTTGTCCAAGAAAACTTCAAAGTCGGATTTGGCTGTATAATTCATAAAATTCAAAGACTTCACTCTCAAAGATAGCAGCTAACTGCGGCAAAAGGCGGCCTAGATATTCTGGAATTTCTGACCAGCTTGCACGTAGAAGCAAAAAACGGGAGCCCTGTTATTCCTTAGTAACTGCAGAATAACCCTTAAGGAGACCGCATAAGAACCGGCTTAAATATTGAAATTAGTGTGCGAAATGAACTAGAAGAGGTATTCTCACCAAAGCTGTTCAGGACCGTTTGAGCAAAAAACAACGCTGCGGGCAGTTTTCGTTTATGGAATCCGCAAAGAAGCTGGCCTAAATATCAAAATTGGTATGCACAGATTAACTAGATGAGCATTCTGTTTGCGGTCGTTCGCGAAGAAACAACGCGCTGGCATGGCGGTTTTCGTTTGATTAAAACAAAAGCGGTTTCAGCCTACTCCATAAATTTAGATCGGCAAAGCGCGTTTCGTATAAAAACAATAATCGAACGATTCGACCGTTTTCCAACGGACCTACTTAGAAATGAAAGCACAACGAGCGTGCCTCGACAGGAAAAGCTGGCAAGTGTTTTATCTTTAATGTCAGGCGTTTTATGCGATAAACCTGAGTTTCTTTGCTAAATACTATAAGGTTCTCCGAAAGAAAATGCTAATTGCTAAAAAGCGCCATTGAAATGGGGCGTTACACAGTATTATTATGGACGTGAAAATTTTTTTACCCAATTTTTCTTTGATTATCAGAATTATTTAGTGTCATAACTGCCACTTGTGGGGTAAATTCCTTAACACATTCTTTAAATTACTCTAGTAGATGTGTATTTTAACGAAAGGGTTAGTTGAAATATAGTGTTTATTTACACACTTATGCTGTATATTTGCATGATCACACAACATTAATGAAATACAATGCCGCGACCATTGTCTGTAAACGCCGCATGGTTTCCTTCTGAGGTCGGTAAGCCCGGCACACGGCAAACCTTTCCAGGACGGGTCAGCTGTTCCGTAAAGGCCTGTGATGAGTATGAAGAAGTACGGCCTTTTCGTTGATATACCGAGCCCAAGGTCTTTGGTCTCGTGGGCAAAGGCGGCAGCGGTGACAATCGTGGCGAAATACGTGGACGCTTGAAGAGGTCTCTCAACGCGTTCTTGCGGTCTCTGCGCTCTCGGGAACCCGTGAGCCTTTGGGGGGATATCTCCTGGAGTTGGCCTGGTGGACGTGTTTCGCATGGCATGGAGCAGCATCTGGCGTGCCTCCACCACAAGGCCGAGGGATGACTTAGTCTAGCCAGGCTATTAGCAACACTGGCTGTGGTTACAAATCTAGTCAGGCTGTTAACAACATTGACTGTGGTTGCATGATTTAAATTTCAGTCACGTTAGGAAGGAGAGCCAAGAAAACAAACACACGTGCTCGGTGGAAATCACGTGATAGAGAGGCGTCCTGTGGTTGGCCGTTTCGAATAGAAAGTCAAACACCGCTTATGCGAGCCTTTACACTAGAGGAGGCACGAACGTTGCGTTGCTTTGCTGTGCCGTAATTATCTGCAGTACCATATACAATGACGATTACGTAAAATGCGCGCCATGTAAAACTGATCTAAGCCCCACTGAGAACTGTCAGAATCTTTGTTTAAATGGCTCGCCTTCGTAAACGTGGCTGCAGTATAGTCAGGCTTTTAGCAACACTGACCAAGATTGCTTAGCTTAGCCGTGGTATTAGGAACATGTACTGCAGGGTTGCGACCAGGCTATAAGGAACACCGGCTGAGACTGAATATTTAGCTTGGCAGATTGTTATTTTATGGCCTTTGAGCGGCAGCCAAGCAGGGATTCGGCCAATGACGCCAAAGCTAGAGTGGGGGCTTAGCCACTGACGTCAAGGCTAGAGCCGAAAAACTCCGCACAGGTAATGCGCGCGCAGTCGCAGTGGTGGGGCGACCTCATTTGCTAAAAATTTTGGTACTGTTCGAACCGCTACACTAACAACAATATATGACTCTCCTGGCTATTCTTTTCAGTTTTACAAAAATAACTGCAATACTCTAACTTTCCATCAGCAATCTTAAAGTGAAAAGGAATTGTTTTCCACAAGTACTGTTTTATTGATAGTCAGTAGCAACCCGGATGCCAATAGAAACAAAATTTCTGTTTAAATTGAAAGATCAGTCTTTTGACCTTTTCCTGTTTCAACTTTGAGAGCTTGGGGTTAAAGTGTATACAGAAACACATTTTTGGTTTTATAAATTATTTGATGTCTACTATACATTTTCTACGATTATAAAATCAAAATTACCAAAGAATAGTGGCAGCTTTCGTCGTCGATAGTCCATTCTTATTCATAGTTAGTTACTGGTTGCGTGAATTTAAACTTAGACGGAAAAAACCAGCTTCTGAAGGATTTACAAAAATATGTATGCGCCTTTCTAAAAAAAGTTGCAATTTACCAAGCTTCGTTAATACATTGAAAATGAATTTTGCAAATGTTCAAGTCAGTCATAAAATTTCAAAAATCTGAAAGAATGACAAATAATTTTTTTAATTGTTCACATTTATATTATTATTGTTTATTATACGCCACGCGAAATGTTACTGTAAAGTTCTACAGCATAGCAGATCATCATAACTCTATAATAAAGCAGAACACTTCCCAAGGTCAAACATGCATGCGCGTGGTCTATGTGTAGTTCGATTGTGGGCGTGGTCTTGATATTAGCAGCGTTGCCAGACCTGGTACAATTCTACGAATCTGGTACATTCTAAAACCGTTTCCTCCAAAAGTACATTTTTAAAACGGGCATGCATTCAGTCTGGCAACCCTGCACATTCTGACCCGAGTGGTGCCGACCTCCCGATGCCATCGGTGACGTAACCGATCTGTGCCGTTTATGTTTGGAAGTGTGGTTAAAGTTTACATTTATTATTTTCACTGAAATACCAAATTGAAGGACGCACTTTTTCATCGTATGTGCTTCACACTTCATCTAAATTGCTGGCGGATGGCAGTAAGAAACAATATTACAACTGTCATCGCTCTGTAAACTTTTTGTGTGTTTTAGGCAAAGGTGTAACTTTTGAGCACATATTAAATGATATTCGTAATGCTGGCTTGACGAAAGAGGAATCACAACAAATCCTACTTTTATAGAAGAAAGACTTGCACAATATCGCAAGAGATTTTCGTATAGATTATAGTACAAAACGCTACCGTAACCATGCAATAAGCGTAAAATTGTGGGTTGAAGATATGAAAAATCTAGGTGATGAATAGCTGGCGGATGGCAGTAAGAAACAATATTACAACTGTCATCGCTCTGTAAACGTTTTGTGTGTTTTAGGCAAAGGTGTAACTTTTGAGCACATATTAAATGATATTCGTGATGCTGGCTTGACGAAAGAGGAATCACAACAAATCCTACTTTTATAGAAGTAGAGAGATAATGGGGGTTCTAAACCACTTTTGTGCTCGTTTTCCCATGTTATTCTTATGGGGCGAATTTCGATGGCGCGGGGCAAATATCTCTAGTTTGGATTATGCTAGAAAGCTGGTGTAAGTTTTATTTTGTAGCTGTGAAGATTTGTGACTAACGTTTTTGTTAAAATCTCGATTGATTGTTTATTAGCGTAAATATAAACAATTGAAATTTGCACTAATCTGGGTATTTTCCATGACGTCACTAGGAGGCAACGCCTGAAAGCGCGGGAAAATGCGACGGTGCTGCCATCTGGTGGCGTTTCGAGTAAAGTTTATGTAGGAATCTGTGTAGGGATTTATTTTTTTTGGTTTGTTTCCGTGCTCCTCGCGACGGTGCTGTGTGGGCCATCTGGTAGCGATTCTAGTAAAGTTTATGTAGGAATCTATCATGTGGTGTCGCTTCGAGTCACCACTATGTAGGGATTTATTTTTTTTTGGTTTGTTTCCGTGCTCGTGTGATAAATAATTGATGCATTTTGAGTGTGTTTTTTATTTAAAAACTGCGTTGGAGCGTGCGAAAATAGGTTGTTAGATCTCTCGTTTGAAAAGCTTGGATTTGCGAAAGTTATAAACGCCTAGAGAATAAAATGTTTGCGAACTTTATTATAAATAAGTTAGGGCTGCTGAGCATTCTAACGCGCACAGCATCGAAGTTGCGAAGCTCTGACGTCACAATGCTTTGGGGGGGCGTGCGTAATTTGATATGTGGCATCTGGTTTATGTCTTGATAAGTGACGTTTGGTTTTATGTATTAGTCTGAACCTTTTGCATTGTATTAGTATATTAAAGTATTTGACTTGAGTAACATGGATTCATCGCTTAAATATTTGCTCTCTTCCTTAAATGCTATAGGTTTGTCTAATAAAAAACCAATTTTGAAAATAGATGAACTGGTATTGGATTATTACTACCCACTAGTGCAAGTGCGATCAACGAAAACTAGAACGAGGGACTGTGCCGTTTTAGCTGAATTGGAAGACCACGTAGTATTTTTGCCGAAACGAATAAGTGACTTTTTTGCAGGCAGATCTGTAAATCTCGAGAAAATTAATACTCTAAATTTATATTTGGTTTATCGGGGAACAAAAGTTGATAGTACATCTTGGAAAACTGTTCATCTAGTAGAATTTGTACCTAGGCAGTGGGCAAACGAAAATGATAACGATAAAGAAACAGAAAACGAAATGATGTGTACCAGCACCAACAGTAGCGATGAATATATCTAATGTCATTAGTGATCACAAAAAACTCGGGTTGTGTAAAATGAGCGCTGAATTAATGCAGTATCTTCCAAAAACGTATTTATCAAATTTACGTACTAAAGAGGTGGCCATTAATTGGTCGATATTACCAAAAGTAATTAGCGAAGATTTGGATATACAACAATTAAAATTTTGCGACCAGTGGAGACGTGTTCGATGGTTCGATACCTATAATTAGAGATTGTATCGAATGTCGTACATCATTTTATACCCAGTAACCATGATGAAGCTATCGACGATAGCTTTATTGCTTGCAACTATAACCTATGATAATAAAGTTTTAATATCACATCCTGTGGGCTGTACAGATGGTTACATAAGCATTCTACATTCAAACGACGTTTTGCAAACATCGATTTCACCGGAAATATGGACAAGGATGGAACCTAAGATGATAAACAGCAGTTATGTTTTCGTACACAATTTGATTCAGAGTTCTGCTCGAGACGTTAGTTACCGATATCTAATGGTTAAAACAAGATTTTTCTATCCAAACCAAAGTTGGCACGATTCGAAATGGATACCACTCCTATGAAACGACACATCACGTATCTCTCCTAACGATAATATAAGCATTGTTGTACCAATATTAATTCTTGAGATAATTCAGTTTGTATGTACTTGTGCCACTATAATTTCTTATGTTTTATATAAATGGCGTTTTAATGTAGAGTAAGAAATAAAAGTTTTGTAAAGTTTTTTGTATTTGTTTTTAATTTTAATAAAATATACAGTTTAAATGTGCATCACTTGTTAACTAAATTATTAAACAGATAATTAACAGTATTAAGTGAACAGCGACACATATTCAAATTATGAGCAAAACATGGTCGAATGTCAGGATCATATCAAATTTATTAGGAAGGTCGTAGATGTCGAAACGTTTTTTTTATATTTTGAGCAAATCGATAGAGTATACAGACACTGCGAACTTTAAATCATTCAAATTGGCTGATTTCTAAAGTTTTTTGAATTCATAACAAACAGATACTGAATAAAATTCAAAGTTAATTTAAACTTTACCTAACGTGAACAAAACTCTTTTCCTGCCTGGAATATTTAATAAATTGCATTTCTAACCCCTTAAAATAATAATTTTATGAGGGCTCTTCTGTTAATTGTTAGTTATAACAAATACACACTTTTAAAGAAAATTACTTAGCAATAATGGATTAGCTGACTCTTGAAAACCGCTTCTTGAAACAGGCAATAAACTTCGTTTATACTTCCCTGGTCTAAAAGACGAAGAAAGTATTGTAAACGCAAAAAAATCACCTTTCGAATTTTTTTCAAATCTTCACGTTTCAGGGTCCCTAAATAACCAAAAACCGGTTTTCTCAAGTCCGTCTGTCTGTCTATCTATCTGTCTGTCGATGGTATAACTCTAAAACTGTTTGTTGGAAGAAGACTAAATTTTGTAAACACATTATGTATCTACTTGGCATGGAACCGAGAAAATTTCAAACAAATGTATACAGGGTGAGCACCTTAATAAAATAAAATTTTCCTTATTTTTGTTTCCTGCGAAATGTTGATGGAACCTTTTGAAGACTATAGAAAGATTTTACATTTTCGACAAGAATTAGTACTTATTAGAAGCAATAAAGATTTAAATGCTGTTATTAATACAGTGGATGAAAAACTTGAAGTAAAATTAACAAAATTGTATTGGAGAGTAGCACACATTTCGGTGGCCGATATAAATCGTTTAAAATTATTAAAATACGTTGAGAAAAGTAGTCAGTTGGAAATCAGTTTTAGAAGTTGGAATTGCACGACTATCCAGCATTACAACAAACAAACCGGGACACTTGGGCTATAAAAAATGTTAGTCAAGTAGAAACTCCGCGCCACATTATGTAGGTTTCCAAGAAGATCGAAAAAATAAAAATGTTAAAAATATTCTTGCGATTTAAGAAATATTGCACTTTACCTCAATTCTGAAAGATATCCCTATGATAATTTAAATCTGGAATTTTCCAACAATCGATATGCGCAACTGTATGAAATGTGTGCAGGTTTTCAATCATCTTACTACGAGCATGACAATCAGTCTGTTCTTACACGGCCACAATTCAAAAGTATAGCTTCACTAGCCGTAATAGATTGTTCTAGACAAAATTAAACATTAAAAGGCGGTGCTGTAGATATTCGGCTTGAATTCGAAACCAATACTGATGTACCGAAAAACACATCAGCTTACGCATTGATTTTATTCGATCGAAAAGTGAAATATAATTTTTTCACCAGTCACATAAAAATAGTTAGCTAGATACTAGCTCGATTAGTTGCAGATTGATTGTTCTTTCGGCAACCTTAGCGATAAAATTTATAGATATTCAAGGTTTTCAGTATAAAAATAGCAACTTCATTTGTAAAGAAATAGCTGTATATGATAGTGATACAAATGTTACAATCCATCGGATAGTAGAACCGCCGGTACCGTACGAACATCTTCCAAATTCTTTAAAAGATGAAATGACTTGGCTTACAACTAATTTGCACGCGTTAGAATGGAGCAACAATCAGCATGACGCAATACCTTACGAAAAATTGTCTCTGTACATACGAGGGATCATACAAAGCGGTGATTTCATATTTCTCCAAGAATTAGATAACATAATATGGTTTAAAAAAATGGTGATCGGAGAACAAACTAATCATGCAAAATTTGTCGATTTACCAGCTTGTCTAAATATAAAACAATTAAAGACCTTGTATAATTATATTAATTTTTGTTCTCATCTCAAGGGTTCAATGTGCCATACAAAATGTACACATTTTGCACAAGTGGTGTATTGAAAACCATTAATCACTGTACTACTTTTTAATTATCACATCTGATGTCTGTTTGCCTGTCTAACTGTCTACTTGTTCAGAGTTGTTGAGACCTGTCCAGACCTGTTTAAGCTTACGCAAGCACTTCCTGCAGGTAGTATAAGAATACTAATCATATCATAGGAATATTAGTTCTACGATAACAATGACGCTGAAAGCCTTTACCGAAGACTGCTTCTCAAATCATATCTGGAGCTTGAGTCATGGGCTGTCGATCCGTGGAGCCAGGAGGAGGAAGAGGAGAAGGAGGAGGATGAGGAGGTTATATTCTGGAGTGAGATAGAAGAAAATATGGAATACGGAGAGTGTCCACCTCCACCTCCTCCTCCTCCAATGTGGCACCAGCTCCTTGGACAGCCGCACTCCTGGCCGTCTAACATGACAAAGGTGGAGGGCTGTGGCTGTATAAATTGTGTCGACATTCAAGGGTGGTTAAGCCCAACACAGAATTTCTAGGGGTGCACGTGGGATGGTACCCCATCGCCAGCACCACTGCAGCAGCCTGAACTGGAACAGGTGTCACCACCACCCCCATCACCACCTCAAATTTTTCCTCAGTTTCAAGTAACATATAGTTTTACACTTCCTGAACCAACACTGCCTCTAGATTTAAATCCCATAAAGATATAAATTAAGTTAGGTAATAGACTTATACTTACATGTAATTTTTAAAGATTAAAATAAGAGACTTTTATTTTAATACGTGTATCAATATAATCTTGAATATATGTTTTATTACATTAATATATACATCTTATTTATATATAAGTGAAACAGAACTTAACAAAGTGTAAGTATTAATATAGTCTTGAGGTGTTGTTGAAGGCCCAGGACCGAAACAACGGCTGCTTCTCCAACCAACGGCTTCACCATTTTGCGCTTTTTTGATATTTTTCTCAAGCCATTTAAAAATTTCTGTGTAGTGGCGTACAACGCTAGGCTAAAATATATAAGTTATATGGTATATATTTAAATACTCGAACACGTCTTCTATAAACTTGTGAGCATAATATGCAGCCCCAAAGACTGCGTCCTGAAGAAAATATTGATATTGCTGTTGCTCGTCTGTTGCAAATTCGATTCGAGAGCAAGATGATATTGTTTCAATAAGAAAATGCTCCTCGTAGGTAGTAATGTTCTGTAATGATAATTTGAAAGCACTAAATTGAGATCTGTTTCAGTATTAATTTTCAACTTCCCTCTTCTTACTTCGTTAATAATTTCCCTAATAACGTTAAAGGCATCTAACATAGTTTTTAAAATTTCATTTACGATAGCGGTTTCAACACTTTTAAAGTGCGTAGCCCAAATAAGAGTTTTGCTGGGTATAGCAATACCAATTTTTTATAATATAAACTTCAAAGTTTGCAAGTCGTTACGTCTTATAGCATTACGTAAATGAAAATTATAGATTTCTTTATTTTTAACATACAAATCTTTGTTCAACCACAGTATGTTTGAATTTGACGGCAACATTTTGCAGACTGAGATATCTTATACGAGGAGCACTACTCAAGTTTGCGGAAAATGTAAAACAAAACACAAATTATGTTATGTAAATCGTTTATTGTTTCTCAAAATATTCCCCTTTAAAATCTATACACTTTTGCATCCGATCATATCAATCTGCAAAACACTTTTTCCACTCTGAGCGAGGTACCTCCAAAACAAGTGATTTAAATGCCTCAACGGCCTCTTCAGGCAATGAAAAACGCCCGCCGCGCATTTTATTTTTGATGTATCCCAATAAGAAGAAGTAATTGGGCGCTAAATCAAGCCAATACGGGCAATGAGTTATTAATTGGATGTTGTTCATGGTCAAAAACTCGACAGTTCGTCGTGCTGTGTGAGCGTTTGCATTGTTATGATGAATAATGATTCGCCGGTTTACGTTGTTTTTTCTGATTTCAGCGATAACTTCCGGCAAACAAATTAAAGTATACCAGTCAGAATTAACTGCCCTGTGATCCTCTAATGCAACAGTTGCGACATAACCCGTTTTTCCGAAAAAACAAACATTCATTCTTTTCGAAACGCTTCTTGAACGCACCATTTTTGTTGGTTTAGGTTTATTTTGAAACACCCATACAGTCGATTGCTGTTTAGTTTTAAGCTGATATGAATATATCCAAGATTCGTCACCTGTTACGACGTTATATACAGAAGTTGAACGATCACCTTCGAATTTTTTTAGCATTTCATTGCACTACTTGACACGTGCCTGTTTTTGTTCTTCTGTCAAATTGTGAGGCATCCAACGACTGCAAAGCTTCCGGACATGCAAATGATCGTGCAGAATCGTATGTATTTGTTTCGCCGCAATGCCTAAGGATGTCTCTATTCCACTACATGCCACATGCCGATCTGATAAAATCATTTCACGCTCAGCATCGATATTTTTCGCGACAACAGAGGTGCATGGACGACCTTCGCGAAGATCGTCATCAAACGTTGGTCTTTCTCACGCTTGAATTCTGCGAACCATTTGTAAACCGTAGTTTTGGATGGTGCTTCATCCCCAAATAACAAAATAAGTTTTTCCACACATTGCTGCGGTGTTAAACCGTATCGAAAATCCTAAAAGATTATCACTCGAAAATCATGATTCGAAATTTCCATTTTTCACACAATTATTACTCTGTAAATTCTGTTGAAACGAAACTGCTCGGTTTGAAATCGAACTATCAACCGAATTATAGATTAAAAACGTAAAATTTTACGAATATGACAATTGCAGAACGCTGGCAATGTGAGGAGTACTCGATTCCGCAAATCTAAAAGAGTAGCAGAAGTTTCAGTAATGGGAGCTGGTTCATTAATAACACTGATATACAAAATCTGATTTATTTTTTTTCCAAATGTGAAAATAGGTGTATCTAATAGCATTTCCCTCTGAATTCAAATATGGTTTCAGAATTATTCTATCACGTAAGGATTTTTAGAGACAACTGTTTTAATTTTACAACATAAGGTATTTAAAATGCATTCCAAGTGTAATATAATTTTACCTAAAAAGTAGTAGTGTTTGATTTCCTACGATATTTTGCGTCTTGAACATCTCTCTTTAGGGTCCAACAATAGTCAGCTAGCATGCACGAACCCCACTTGCCTTGGTATCGCTTTTCCATATCTTTGTTTCGTGGTGGAGGAGATTCCAAACTTTTAATCTAGCCTAAAAGTTCTGCCTCCTTTTTAGATATATTCATATTTCGTACAAGGTTATTGAGGTACTTTTGTGTTAGTAAACGCGGTTCACCAGAGGAATATAAAGTTTTATAGTTTGGACCAACCCTTACATCATCATTATACTCTGTCAAATCTTTGTGTTGTTCATCATCACTAAGTTTGATATTTTCTGGTAGGTTAGGCACAGGCAGTTATTCACTGTGAGCCACAGGTATCATGGCAGAAGGTAAATTAGAGTATGAAATAGTGTGCTTTGATTTTGAACTAATGTCCGAAATATTAATAAGAGAAAAGTAGCAATCGGCGGCATGATCTTTTGGTTCCCGCCAAATCATTGGAACAGCAAAATGCATGTGCCGAGAATCTTTTGAGCAGCTTGTAAGGAGTCTGACACAAATAGCACAACAAATGTGAGGGACCCAATATTTGTCTTGGTCACCAACTTTGCAGCCGAAATAAACCTCATAGAATTTTTTATGAGAGGAGTAAAACTATGTTTTTGAAATTTAAATGCAACCTCAACACAAATGTAGCGAAAGCTGTCCGACGGATTTACACAATTTCTAGGTACTACAAAAATATTCACTACATGTCTTGAATTCAAAAGGTGAAATGAAAATTTAAAATACGTCGTAACTGAGAAACGTTTACATTGAACTTGTTATATCAGCACATACACACGAAATATGTACTAATGTCAAAAAAGTTAACACTGACCACAGTCTCGCTATGGTTAAACCAAAACTCAGTCATTATAATCAAATCAGATGTTGCTTATGGCATAATTTTGACAAACAGTGATGACTAAGTCTGTAAGAAATCCATGGTCTGACTCATCTTTGAATTGCATCATCCAGCAGTTATGACTAATTGCATTGTTCTATGACATTTCAGACTTTCTTTCATAGCAAACTAATCATTTTTAGATGCGTAATCAATACATTTTTTAAAAATTTATTTAGGTATTATAAATGCTTAATATAGTAGTATAGTTTCCATAAAGTATATTACACTGAACAGGGTGTAACTTGAAAACTAAGGGTGATAGAAGAATTTTGATAACATTTTTGAATTCAGGGGGAAAATCCATATAGAAACCACTTCTACTTGCTCTGGGACAAAATATTGTATACCAGGGTAATTTGCGTGAAGCCTAATCCGGTAATTAAATTAAGAAAATCTCTTGTAGTACTATCACTGAAGTTGCTTATGTTGAAGTCGCCAAAACAAAATATAATGTTCAGCTGAAAGTACAATCGCAGATAAGATATCTTCAATATTAGTGATAAATTGTAAACAAACATCGTTTTTCCCTGAAGGATTGTAAATAACGCCAATTGCAAACTTCTGCTTACCTATCATGATGCTTATCCATAAATTTTCTATATCCTTGATAGTTTGAATTACTTGGTGTTGTACAGCCCCTTTAATATAAAAGGCCACTCCACCACCTCTTTTTATACGGTCACGGAAGATTGTATTCTTGTATCCCAACTATGTGATTTGGTATTTCATTAGATAGCCATGTTTCCGTGATGCGCACCACGTCATATTTACCAGATATCCAGATATTATTAGGTCCTTTATATCTGCAAAATTGGCTACTAGAGATCTCGCATTCATATGGGCACATATAAAGTCGAAATTATTAGTATTACGTAAAGTAGTTCGAACATTATACATACTAGACAACACAAAAATATATAAGAATTTTATATAAAATAAGGAAATATTCTTATTTGTATAAAAGCAAAATTGTATTATGCTACGAAACGAAGAAAATATTCTAAGTGAAAAACAAATTTTGTTTGTCACATGCGGATGAGTGAGATATATTATAAGAGCTGATGCCGCCGGCCGTCCGACCGTAAGCACTGGCGCGCGCGCATGCCGACCGCGCACAAGTGGCGACGCAGCAAGCATTTGTATTGTTAACGCTGGCAGGGCCGGACGTCGGCTGGCTACCAGCTTAAGCAAGCATTTTTATTGTTAACCGTTTCTTTACGCTGGCAGGGCCAGACGTAGGCTGGCCAACGCGTTCTAGCATACACCATATGACCGAATACTCCCATCCTCTAGCTAGTGAGCCATGGTGCTGATATTAGTAGTGGCATTGAAACAAAAACAAACAATTCCACTGCTCCTTAAAATACAGCAGTTGTCAGGCCATTTTGGTATTTCCTAATCATTCTAGCAACTAACTAAGCTTCCCGAGCAGTCTTGGTGCGATATTGATGAGTGATCGCAATAATGATTTCGAACATACTTTAGCGTCGTTGTCCCTAATTGGTAACATTTTGGGGCCACCCTTTGAATGCTGTTTCATGCAGGTGTCTGTTTGAGTTACGTTTCGTAGCGTTAGTTTTCCGGCTAGTTAAAAATTCAGCCTGTAGAGCAAATAAAAGGGCATCTATTTATCGCTGTCGCTCCGAGAGGGGTTTGTTGCTATCCGGCGGGTTTCCTGCCTTGCGATTGGCAACTCTGAATGTGGATTGATGACGCTTTGGCTGGCGCGTGTTTCTTTTGGCGTGAGTCAGTCACGAGAGGGACGTTGTGGCATAAGGGCGTGAGGGGTTCTTCTGTTTTTTCAGCCGTTGGTGTGTGTGGATGCTCGTGTACCATGATGGCCGTCAGCTTTGCTTTAGTGTCGTAGGGCCGAGGTTAGACCCATTCTTCCTTAACAGGGGATCAAACTCGCAGAGCTCTCCAAATTGTTGGCCTCGCCGTCTTCCCGTCCCGTAAGGGGACGTAATTCAGTCTTCGCCCTTGGGTGGATCTTTCGCAGGTGCGGCCATGACTCCCACGCTTCCTTTCGTGGGTTTGTTAATGTAGGAACGCCGTCAGCCGCTGTTTCGCCCACGCTCGGCGGGGCTAGATAAAAAGGTAGCATGTGTGCATGTAAATTTGAATTCTGTTGCCGCTAACTTAATGTGTTTAAACTGCAATCATTTATAATTAATCACCTGTTATTTTTATGGCCTAAATTTGAATGCTGTGGCCGCTAACTTAATGTGTTTTGACCGCAATCGTTTATAATTAATCACCTGTTATTTGTATGGCCTAAATTTGAACGCTGTGGCCGCTAACTTAATGTATTTTGACCGCAGTCGCTTATAACTAATCACCTGATACCTGCATGGCCTAAATTCGAATACTATTGCCGTTAACTGAATATATGTTGGTCACTAACATTTTTAATTAATCATCTGTTGCTTGTACGGCCTAATTTGAATACTGTTACCGCTAGTTTAATGTACTTGGGCCACTACCATTTTTAATTAATCATCTGTTGCTTGTACGGCCAAATTTGAATACTGTTAATGCTAGCTTGATGTACTTTGGTCTTTACCATTTTTATTTAATCATCTGTGATTTACGCTGGCCCAATTTGAATATCGATCTTGGGTCACAAATGTTGGTGGCTTAGCCGCTGTCACTTTAAGATTCACGTACTGGCCGACCAAGACCTGTTGTATATTTAACGAGTATTATGACCGCTTATGTATGACTACTTTTGTACTAGAGATAAAGCGCCTCTCCAGCTGGGGCCCTAAATTTAGGTGTAGTTTAGTCCCTGTAGTCTTGTATATCAACCAGTTACACACGTCAGACCAATAGACGAGTATTTGAAAAAAGGCCTGATCATTACGAAGAATCTGTGCATGCCCCTTTCAGGTTAAGGTTATTGTGTAAAAATTTATGTACAGCGTAGCCTGAGCGTTGGAGCGACACAGGTAAGTTTGACGACGCTTGCCGCAGTGACTACGAGGCTCGTGAGGCCGAGATCCCGTATCATACCCCGTTTGACCCTCAAGGTCCGGTTAAACGGGAGTTTTCTTGGACCTTGTTGCGCCAATTTATTTAGGAACACCCTATGTATACTTCAACAGGCTTGCCCGGTGACGTACCGTTTGAACCACGTCCATTTCCCTGAGCGTACGAGCCGAGGCCTTTAGCCTGTCTTCGACCATTTTCAGGGCGAGCTTGCCCCCTTTTCCCGGACTTGACTAGTCTTTAGATACTCACACCGTGTGGGTGTCGTTAAGTCATTTTGATACCGTAAAAAAGTACTCGATCATACTCAAACAACAAACTATTATACTTACATGTAAAATATTACAGTTACACAATTTATAGTCTAGCCGACAGTGCTTTCGTACCAATGCTTTTTACCATCTTTGACAAAGTATATTTTGTCATCGTAGGTCCATACATTTTTACGCCATGCGTAGTAGCCGCCACCTTGAAAGCTGCATGTTGTTGCGATGTTAAATCTTCCGTAATAATTAAACCAGTTCCTTTTGATTTTTGTTTATTATACATGCGCACGTGTTTTGTAGGAGATGAACTTTGCGATAATAGCTGTTTTTCCGTTCTTAGCACGACCCACCCAGTGGTCAATATCGATATCACTTACCTAACAATAAACATACACTACTAACGCTATGAAGTTATTTGTCTACCATTCATCAAACGACGATACCATCTTCAGTTCGCTCCGTGCAGCGGTCGAAAAATGCAAGCGTTCCCATCAAGAAACCTGCTTTGTGATATTCGATCAGCGGCTATATTGGAAAGCTCGCGACATTGTCGGCACCGCTGACCCATCACCTATTCATGTCGTTCATGGGAGCAATCGATTTCATCGTGTCAGGTAGTGGTATCAAACAACCTTTTAAGTTAATTTATGCAGAAAATTATGTAGAAAGAATATTTGCTGGTCATGCGTATACAAGAGCTGTTCGTGCCCATATTGTGACACACTTTACTTTATCGAAAATTGTTATGAATTGTATGGATTTCACCACGGAAGAACGTGATGAATGGACCATTTATTTCATGGACGTTTCGATCGGCCTGCCTTACTCACTGCTACGGAAAGCTGACAAACTTGCGAACTATTTAACTACAATATATAGGAAAAGATCAAAATGGAGTGAATTACCACCTCCTACCTCAAGAACTAGGGGTTGTAGTGTCACGTGACACGTAACATGTGGGGGCTGAGACGTGACATGTACAGGTTACAGGTGACAGGTGACAGGAAACAAGTGACAAGGGACAGGTGACAGGTGACAGGTGACGAAAGCAGGGGTCCTACTGCAAAACTTTGGATACAGTACTATCGCATGGTTACGTTGATAAAAAAAATTATCGAGACTGAAAGATCAAGCAACTGACAGCTTCACCTCGACACAATCCAAACGATATTGCCCATTTTTTCACGCCAGCGGGCATTTTTATTACACTAAATCAGGGCATTTATACCTGCAGGACGTTTTAAATGACAAAATACCTGCCGAAGAATACGACAAGTTCACAAGAGGTGGGTATTTCACGATACATCGGACAGACAACTTCTGGTCTGAAAATATGTCAGACCAGACAATATAGCAGACACTTTTATGCGGTTATTGAAAAACAGGAGGATTGATTCAGGGACGTGGAATTACTGACAGCAGTATGGGATCGTGGACTTTGCGAATGGTTCAGCTACGAAATATTTGCCAGCAAATTGAAACGTTCTCCAGAGTTTCGTTCTCAACAACTGAACAGCACGTTGACATGAGACCTACGCGATTTTCACGAGACAATACTGACTTAGAAAAACTGGATATTTGGCTCGCACGGTATAATCCTCTTCATGATGGTGAACACTTAATGTTCATCGAATCAGGAGTTATCAGAAGCAAGAACATTAATTGTTACCGTGCTCAAGAAATTGCCCGTGAAATTATCATATATAATGGAACTAGTGGGTTCTTGATTATCAAATAATCATTTCGATATATTGTTTTAGGCAATCACGCTCGTCCTTCGGACTCGCGCGATTGCCAAACAATATATCTCGTGTAAACAGAAATGATTTGATAATCAAGAAGACACGAGTTGCATTCGGCTAGATTATATCACGAGTCAATAAACAACGTTTGAATAGTGTATTTTAAATATTAAAAGTACAGTTAATGTGGTTTTTATGACAATTGTACTGACAGCAGGTAACGTGATGTTTGTGAAGGAGTGTGATTATCACCTATTAATCAGGAAGGTATGTGATTGTCAGTTGCTATGTACATTATCAAAAGTTAATACATGCGTAACTATGCATTTTGCCGTTTTTCATTGGTTGATGTTAGAGGGAGTGGTATAATCAGTACAATCATAGGCAAAAATGTCAAGTCTTTATCATTTAAAAAGAAGGATAGAGTGCTTCCGTTATCTGCAGTCAACAGCACCATTAAGGTAGACGCGTTACAAGTTCCAATTAATCCACTATTCCTTTTTCAAAGAATTTGCATTGTCAAGCGCTTCGAGGCTGGTATGAAAAACTACCTGAAATACGAGCTCACTCCGTTTTCATTGTCTTTGTTTTCGGAAAAAGGAAGGAGAAAAGGAATAAAGTCATTGTTATACACTGCTTTCAAGCACGTTAAAAGAAATGTACTACTTGGACAGAGTCATCTTCAAATAACCGACGGTGGATTTCTTCCGCACAACGATGAGGTGATGAGGATGCTTCAACGCTCGAAGAAAAAGTCGTTGGGGAATGGGAACATCACGAAGTGCACCCTGACTATGAAGGTATAACTAAAGAAATTAAGCAGCAAAAACAAGATAAACCATATGCCGAGAAAAATGAGCCAGCACCATCGAAATGGAAAAGAAAATAAA
Source organism: Agriotes lineatus (assembly GCA_940337035.1). Taxonomy (NCBI): domain Eukaryota; kingdom Metazoa; phylum Arthropoda; class Insecta; order Coleoptera; family Elateridae; genus Agriotes; species Agriotes lineatus. The sequence continues at coordinate 301,691 of CALNHX010000547.1, forward strand.
AACAAACAACACCTATAAATAATAATAAATTAATTAATTAATTAATTTACAAGTCGTAATGATAGTCGAATTTCAATTTATAATAGGTAGAATTGAAAGTATTTTCAAGCTCAACAAGTGTGATAGTGTCTACTTTTTCGTTAAATAAAAGGAGAAACAAGGCACAAGCCTAGAAACTAAAAAAAAAACTTTTTTACGCTTTCCTTTCACGTTCAATATCTCGACAAATATCGCTCACAAGCGGAAAAGTATTAGAACATAAATTGTAGGTCAACTAAATTCTAAAAAAAAATTCTTCTTTATTTCCATTTAGTGTTAACGGGAACCGATTTATCGCAAATAAATCAAACGCACTCCTTTATCAAGATGGCGGAAATATCACGTAGGATATCTTGGTCGACAACTTGAGGTTAAGGTTTCCTGGACTCCCCCAGCACCCCAAAAAAGTAATTTCAAATTTCGGTTCACTTTCAAGCAAAAATGACATAGTGACTGGACTAGTGATGACTCACAAAAATAAATGTATGTATATTTCGTACAATGGACAAATTCAGTAGAAACCCTCTCACAAATAAGCGTTAAATTTTAATAGAATAATGCTGTTTTAAGCCGGTTCTACACAGCTCAGTTTCAGTTAAAAATAAACATTTTTAATTTTCAACTGTAGGAACAACGATTTAGGTTTCTTCTTCTTCCTCTTCACGCCCTCTTCCACGTCACGTATTCGTATGATGGTCGGATAGCGTAAGATGTAACCACTGTCCGGATGTGAGATTCGAAGTCACTACTTGCCTACTGCAAACGCAAGCCGGCCACACGCTCTCAGTTCTGCATTACAAATACCACCCCTGCCCGGCCCGTTTCATATGACAGGTGTTCACTCACATACGTAGCCATAAAACATTCAAATTGTAAAGCTAGGAATATAAACAAAAGTGAGCAAGCATTACTATATTTAGCAGTACGTGTTAGAGATGATAGTACTTATAGGGGGCTTTGCGGCTTTCGCGATAATCCCACGTAGCATTTAGTAGAATATTTTAATCAGAGATGATCTTTAGATGCACCGCCAATGATATATCTATAATAACTGTAATACGGATGCTTACCACATCTGACGCTTATTAGCCAAATGCTAACACAACCAATAAGTTCCAAGTCACGCCAGTGTTAATTGCAACTGCGGTAGCCACCCATGCAGAAGACCAAATTTACAAGGCATTTGTGGAAAATTAACTCCTGAGCCTATTTAGGTGCATTTTCTGGATTAGTGATAATTGTTTATCAGGTCAATGGTTAGTGGTTATCTGTTCCCACGTAAATAGTGCGCTATATTACGATACGTACTGGGCGCAACCCAACATAACAATAAGCAACGACCCAACAGCAAAAGTTTTCTACAATCAATGCAGCAATATCAACAACGAAGCAGTGTTCAACTCGGCTACACCATCAAACTACATATAACCTCTATTGTAGCGCTACTCTAGCAATAATTATGCATTACAGACCTCATTCTTTCATACTTTCTATTAATCCACATAATTATTACAAGTAGCACTTCAAATCACATCAGAGCTCTCGCATTGAAATGCAACCTTCTATGGTATCTAGTTTGACATCCAAAGGAATACATATTCCGGCACTAACTGAGAAAATTGTAAAATTGTAAAAGCTACCTCCCGTCATTTGAAATAACTTCAGGCTTGTTTCGATTCTTAAAAATTTTATCATATAGTCATACAGATTAAGAATAAACTAAAAGGATACAATATGGGCTAAGAACAAATAAAAATCGTTTGTTATACAGATGACGCAATACTTCTTGTTAATACAGAAAATGACCTACAGCGACTGCTACACAACTTTTACCTGGCTGATAAACAGCTTAACATGAGCATTTCAATAACTAAAGTAATGGTGCTATCAAAGGAACCCATACACTGTAAGCTAGTAGTAGAGGACAAACCAATCTAACAAGTGACATTTAAGATCGGAGATATCAAGCCAACGCAAACTATATTGCGAAATCAGGAAACAGGCACATAATAAGGCCACAATGTCCAGGTACTTAAGAGAAATAACAAATATTTACACGAGGACAGGAATGTTAGGATATATAAGACAAAAGCAACTGCTGCAAACAATCGAAAAAAACACTCTCCGAATGATCACAGCAAACAACGCGACTTGACAGAGAAAGAAACCAGGCCGTAAGAGAAAAGTGCCAAGTAACGAAAATTTATAAAACAAAGAAGAAGGTTCTGGAATCAACACAATGAAAGAGCAAACAGCGTCAAGATATGAATGCATATTTACAAGCAAATATATAAGGGTATAATAGTAAATCACACGATTACGATCTACTTTTGGATGTAGGCCTTCTCCAAAGTTCTCCATTTCACTCTGTCTGTAGCTAACGTCATCCATTTGATTGCTGCGTGTCTTCTAATATCGTCTCGACAGCGTGTACGATAGTAAATACCACAACACAACGTATAAAACGGATTTTAGCGCAAGCATGACCCAATAATTTTATTATTACGTAGTAACGACGTCGAAACCTTTTTTGAAATTAATTATTCTAAGGTACCATATAATGCATTAATTTACTCAAAGGGAGAAAGTGTTGATGATGGTAGGGGAGGCTGGGCCCCAGCTGTTTTTTATTAGAGTACATACTATATTAGTGCTTTTTAATTGCTGATATGTGCGTATACAGAAAAATATGATATTTTGCAATTCTTTTGAACAAATTACAGAGCAGATTCAAATAAAATTGTATTTTCAAAAATCAAAAATAGTTTCACAGTGCGGAAACTCTTCTTGTTGACATAAAACCTCCACAATGAAAAATGAATGGGTATATGCTCTTACTACAATAAACACTTCGTGTTTAAAATTACTCGAGTTATAATTTATGTGTGTATGCATAGGTAGCTGTTTGCTCATAACAGCAAATGCAAATATATGCGAATGAATATAGCAGGGTTTAGTAAAAAAATCGCAATAAAATGTTAGATATGCTCGTACAGCAAACATGTATCCACATCATTCAGGAATTAGAGAGGTGGATACATTAATAAACGTAGGAGGTAAATACGAAATGCTTGCAATCGCATAACCAGAAAACTCGGTACCTCCATTTCCGTTCACGTAAACCAATTTTCCTTGTTCCTCGGGGCAACCTGAATCCCACGTATCTCCGAATATCGCAATCGAAGTGTCAGGCCCCATTTTTGTGAAAATTTATTTTATTTCTGGTACTTTTGTTGTAATCTGCGCAGTTTAACTGTGGTATCAATAAGTACTGCGTAAAATATGTTCGGTATTTTTTATAGAGCACAGCAATAAAACGGAAAACATTAAAATGTTTATGTTACTGCAAATTAGAAACAATCCGAAAACCGCGACTGTTATTAAGAGTATTGCTACTGGTAAACAACGTTTTACGATGACATAAATTTATAACTGCTGAGATATACATAAGATGTTATTTTTGGTCGTAGTTTAGGAGCTATTGATTTTTTATTAATCCTGCCACGTGCTGCGAACATTCAAGCGGAAACGTACAGGTACAATACCGGAAAGAGCAGTTTATAAATAGCAAATTTTGGGGTAGGTCTACAAAATTAGGTCAGATTTGTAAATTACGCGTGAAGATATATTAAGCTACTTCGTCATGGACACATGAAACATTTGCGATGTAATATATTATCTGTTATATGCAAGGTAATGTAATTAATGCACCATGAAAATACGGTATTTGAATAAATTACCAGTTAAGTAGTCAGCAATAGGCTAACAGCAACGAGGGATTCAAAATAATACCCATAATAAATTGTAAAAATATTTACATGAATCTCTTGTGTAATTAAAATGATATCCGTCAAGTTCACAAATATTTTCCAACTACTATCGTTTGAAATATTTGTTCAGTGTTACATAAACCTCCAATTAAAAAAACCATTTTTGCTATGAAAACTTCAAAATAACAAACCTATTATGAATCATAACGGGTCTAGTATAGTAACGAAAAGAAACAAGTTCAATAATCAATGATGAAGAGAGATGCTTTTGAACATTTTTATTAATTGCATCGAATAATGTTTTTACCTGTAGCAGTTTCAAACTTTGATCTTCCAAATAGGAGGAATTAACTATTGTTCGTCTATGATAGTTTTGTTATTGTGCAGTATTCAATTAGAAAAGTCAGTTTTCTTTTTAAGTGAGTTCTCTTTAGTTGTGTGCAACAGATGACGATTTCCAACCGCTGTATCTTTTAAGTCCAAGAAATTTCACATAATTATAAATAAGAATCACATGATCTAAAACAACCGAACAATTTTCGAAGGTACTCGTATTTTATCTTAGTATTCAGTCACAAGGCCTGGTTTACACAGCTTCTTTGTCGTTACCTAACAGAAGATTGTCGAGATGAAGCTGTTTAGGTCTTGTTACGTCACTCTGGCAGTAAATAGGAGAGAAGCAAAGGCCGGCGACTTCTCAGCCCGAGCTTATCGTGGATTAAACAAAATACTCAAATCTTAAGCTCTAAAAAAATATGGGCGCCAAGTAGCAAATAACCCAGCACTTTGTTAATAAAAAATAATATACATCGAGAGGCGCTACTAACCAATCCCTAAAAAACGAGGATGCCAGGGGCACAAATAGAAGTCGCAAGCATAGAAATCAGGGCAGTACAGTATCAGACAAAAGTATTTGACAGTACATACACAAATCAAAATAACAAAACACAACAATCAAACCCAACTATAACAGGGGAAATATCATAGTCGTCAGTCGTTATAAAAGTCATAAAAGTTACGAAAGCTTAGTATACATGAGTAAAGTGAAAAGAAGTACAAATTGACTGTTAAATTAGCAATTTGCATTACCGGTAGGCTGTTCGATAAAGGTACATGACCACAATAACGTTATAAGTTAAGATTTTGGGTTCCGATTGTATTTGACCCTAAATCCACATATGCAAGAACATTTAGATGTTCATAATAATTAACACAATGGTCCTACAGACCCCAAGATTTTGATTCAGGGTAGGTCATTACATAACCCGTAATACGCTTAGTAATTAGTTAATAATTATTATCAGTCATACTTTGTCGGGGAAAAGGAATCATTAACACAATATCTTGTAATAAAGAAATAATTAAGTTTAATTCAACCGAGTGATCGGTTATTAACATGAAATAAATGTCCAAACCTTAAATTACAAATACCTATGCAGTTTTTGTTGGTTTGCATATTAAAGAAATGATTTTTGTCCTTTGCGCTATTAAATTAAAACAATATTCCATGGCGAGTTCTATTACAGGTTAAAATATTTGCACTCGTTTCCATAACACCCTGTATATAGTCTGTTTTTTTTGTTTTATGGACTTTGCATTTACATTATTTTAGCAGTGTACAACAGTTTAACAAAATATACCTAACACCAAAATCAAGGTCGCCGGAGCTGTCAAGTTGTCACTCCGGTAAAGCGCAATAAAATGCGACGGAAAAGCAAAGTTAATAGTAAAACGTTTTACTAATATAAAAGACATTAACTGTAAATTAAGTAAAGCATCCATCATTGGAAGGGTTGGTTCAATATTTATTTGATGAAAGTATTAAGAATTGTAACGTTTCGCCCATGGCTTGCATCACGTTAAGAGTCGGACCGCTGCGTCTTTGGGCCGCGCGGACAGCGATAAAAGACGCTATCGTGGAGAGTCGCAGGTTCACCACCGCGCATCTAATGAAAGAATCTCCAACTCCAATGAACCGGCTTGAACCGCTTTTTATTATGTTACTGTATTTTCCTCCCTTTTCTTTATTTCAGCTATCACTGCCCGCATCTGCAGCTAGCCACCCACCGCTAGCCTAGCAGATACACTCTCGAACCAACGTTTAAATATTTAATTAAATGTTTAAATTTTTAATGTATCATATTTCAATTTTATTAATTTAAGCGCATATTGTTAGTTTTAAAGATTATTGTAAAGATGTGGGAGTTTTGGCAGTTGAGTACAACTCTTTCTTTCATTTCTTTTCATTCCGTAAGGGTTATATACAGTTTTTCTCTGCCCAATAGCTTTTTTCCCAACGGGAAGGGCTATGTGGAAACCGCATACATATATCCAAGGCTTCACATCACTGTGGTTACTAATATTCTAAGAAATAAACAGTTTGAATTTATTTATACAATTATAAAAGAAAGTCACAACTCTGACTAATCAACGCAGAGCCGTAACCACTGGTACTACGAAGTTGAAATTTCGGTGAAAAATTCAATTTGTTACGTAAGGTAGTGCTAAGAAGGGATTTTTTGAAATTCTACCTTTATGGGGGTGAAAAGGGGTAAAATGTATTTTTACGAATCCGTCAATATCTCTTACACCCGATGAGATATCGAATTGGCGTTTACTTGCAAAGATTTTCAATGCAAATTTCTAAAAACGTATCTCAGAATTTTGCCCTGATCAATCCCTAAAGGTGCAAATATGGATGTGGGGTGAATTAAAGAACCCTTCGTATCTCCTATGTTTCTTGAGTTAGAAAATTCTCTTTTGGAAAATAGATGTATTTTTAAAATATTTAAAAGGCGGTTTAAAATATTTTGAAAAATTTACCCTGAAGGGGAGTGTAAATGGCTAAACTGTGTTTTCACGAATTCCTCATTATCTCGTAGACCCGATACAATATCAACTTGGTGTTATCTTGCATAGGTAACCAACACAAATGTCTAGAAACACATTTCAGGATTTTGCCCTTAAAGGTGCGAATCTGCATTCGGGGTGAATTATAGAACCCCTTCTATCTCCTGTGTTTGTTGAGTTAGAGCATTATTTTTTGTCCTATAGATGTGTCTTTCAAATCTTTAGAAAGGGGTTTTAGGGTTTTTGAATTTCACCCCTAAAGCAGTAAAAATGGAAAACTGAAAAAAGGTTGTAAAATTATTAATTATTTCCCATCTGAGTTCATTTCAGGATAAAACGAGCTGAAAGAATTTTTAGAAATTTTACCCCTAAGGGGTGAAAAAGAGTAAACTGTGTTTTCACGAATTTCTCAATATTTCTTAGAAGAAAATAGGAGAATTTCTGAAATTCCATCTCCCTGTGGTGTAAACGGGTATCCTGCTATAATTAACGAATACAACATTTAATAAGTACATATATTTTTGATTTTATTTCATTGTTATACTAAAACTATAGTTTTATCAATCTGTACAAGGGTACCGACAATTACATTCACATTTCCATGAGGTACGTGAAGAATAAAAGTGTTAAGGAACTTTTTTCGGAAGAATATTGTTTCCTTTTTACCTACAATATCGTTTTGCAGGCTTTGATAGTTTAGCGTATTCAGTGAGGGCAGGGGGAAGGGGAGGGGGAACTCCAGAATTCTTTTAATATTTAGAAGAAGAAACAAACATTTGTAGTCCGTACGAAAAACGGGCGTCTTGTTAGTATTCCATATACATATAGGACGTACGTCATGCCTGCGTCTGCCACCTTTTCATCGGATCCGACCGGGTGGCATTTAAGCATAATGCACCGCGCCTCGGTCAACGTATGATTTAAGAGGGCTTTGATTGGTTGTTAAAGTTGAACGCTGGTGTGTTTTGGCAAACCCGACCGAAACGAGATGCATTTTGCCTTTTAGTATAGGGCATTGCCGTCGTGACCAAGCCCAGTTACACTATGCGCAACCGTGACCAAAACGAGGTGCATATTATTGTTCCACAAACACAGTGCGAGTGTAAAGTCTGGAACTACCTAAATAGAACTTTTATCAAATGTTTTTGAAAGAAATCCTGAAACACCCCAATTTTTATTTTAAATAAGACACATTTGATTGTAATTGTCACTTTCAGATTGTTTTTTGTTTTTGAGTTATGACGTTTGCGATATTTTTTTTAAATGGAAACTCTAAATTTTTATGGTGAATTTGAACAGAGTATGATATTCTAAGACCAAATACGCTAAAAAAGTATGATACCTACTGTATTTTGAAATTTTCGAGAAAATTTAAACTATTAAAATAAAAATCGAATAAAACTCAAGTAGCCACGAAACAATGAGTTAGTCCTAAAATTATGACAGTTCTTCATAGTTTGTATATCTGTTTTTGTTCTGTGCTCTTAATTAAATAAATAATGGTGCCATATAGTGCTTACAATACCGGACCAAAATCTTAATCCCGGTATTCGGTATTCAAAATTTTTAATACCGGGATACCGGTATTAAAACCGGTATTACTATTAAAAAATTTACGTATTAAATCTATACTTAGTTATTACATCTAAAAATAATATCCAAAAAACAAATAAAAATGTGTGGTTAAAAATAACGTTGCTTACAAAAGGAATGCCATTTGCTTAAATTTTTTTTCTTTATAAGTAGATAAATAAATACAGTAGATGAAAAATATGACAAATAACAAATTCTAGCAATATAACAAAATTAAGTTTTCTTATGTGTAACTAATATAGAAACTAACAAATTAAAATTGTCCATCAAATATTAATTTTCTTTATTAAAATGTGCTCTCAAGAAGCACTAATAATTGATGCTTTCATCATTATCATTAAGGGAAGACCGAATTTTTGTGCAGATTTGGCCGGCCGCAGTCAATAAGTAATCATATACCTTTTTTAAATAAGTCTCTTTTGTTCCAGTTTTTCCAGAGAACGTGATCTCATCTTTTATTTTGTGTTCAAATCTCGTTATTTTTTAAAATCTTAGGCACAGTTGTAAGTGTTTCTTCTACTGCCACCTTGAGTTTTCTCTTTAATACATCGCGGACAGACATCGAGCAAGATTCTAAAATACATATTTGTAACTTCTGCAAGTGATGTTTCTTCCTCTAAATTTGCATGTAAAACCCGTTTAGTTAAACATATAATTTTTTTTCGTAAGTGTACCTTTAGGTATACGTTGAAATAACATCTCGTTGTCATCTTGTGAGCCTCTTTGTAGCTCTTGAAGTATCTGTGACAAATCTGTTCGTCTCTGTAAAATGCAAAATTTTAAAGCATCCAGTAGTTCCAAAGATATTGAATACCATTTGTGTTGGGAACGAGCCTCCATCATAAATTTTAAAGATGTATCAGCCATTAAAAGATTTGCATCTTTTCGACATAATGCGTCTACTGCTAGTTTTATAGGAGTCAAGGCGGCAATAGCTGCAGATAGTAAATTAAGTTAGTCAGAAAAAATTTTTAGCCTAACCTATATCAATCAGCGCTTTTTGAACACAATATCTTCATTCATAAAACTTTTCCAACATGAACATTATTATCTTGCTATATCCTAGCACTTTCTTATTGTGAGTGAAGATTTTGGTATATCTTTAAACCCCCTTGCACTCAAACCTTCTCTTATGTCATAAGAATTAATGAAAATATTAAGACAGGCCATCGCGAGCGGTCATGCGTGCGAGCACTTCTGGAAGTTTATTATTTTTAAAATAACTCGTTATTAATAGTTTCGAATGTTTCGAAGCACCTTGTCCGTCACTATTAGAGAGTTCACATTTTTATTAAAATTTAATCCATACATTGTTTTTAAATGGGTATGAAGGCCACTAGTAGATCCTCCACCACATTTTATTTCTTTAGAACACTTCTTACATTTAGCCAATTGCCCACCTTTTTCTGTTAAGAAATGATTCCAAATGGAAGATTCATCGTTTCCTTTTCTGTACTCAGGTCATCTTTTATTTTACTTGTTATGTCTGTATTCGTTGGCTCCATTTTCAAGGTCTTTTAGACAGCAACATAACACTGGACTTAAAAACGCAACCTTTTTTAGTTAATTCTGCTGCAAAGGCAAGTCTTGCTTCTGCTTGAAAGACGTCTGTTTTTCAGCAAAGGTTTTTGTATCCATGACCTCCAAGGGGTTATGGTATGTCTAATAATTAAAATATGATTAAATTAATTATGCTATAATTTGTTTCACTAAAAATACTTTGAATAAATATTTTGATTTATTCGTCACATTATGCGACATATTTCAGTTTTAACTGTAATAAATATTTTTATAAATGTAATTTTTAAGGGTATACGTTAATACCGAAATACCGGTATTTTTGACATCAATACCGGTTTTCAATGCCGGACAAAAATTGTCCGGGATCCTGGTATTCGGGATCCCGGAATCCCGGTATTGTAAGCTCTAGTGCCATATTTAAGTAAAAAGGAACGAATTGAAAATTTAGTATTGAAGGGATGTGGTAACCCTGCGATGCTCTCGTAAATTCTATTTCGATAGTTCCAGACTTTACACTCGCAGTGTATCGTCAGTTTGTCCACGCGTTAGTAAGCATTGTGCTTTTGTTTACCTCTTTATTTCATATTAATTAATTATGTCAACAGTTTTACCGTATCCTTTGTCAGATATATTTAGATACTGTATTAAAGACGTAAACAATAAAATTGTTACTGTTTATGCCGAGATAAATTTCATCGAATAGTGCGATAGGTGGATAAACGAATTCTCAAACATAACCTCGAAAAAATGGATAATACGAAGTACTAAACTAGCGTCGAGTCGTATTACGTGCAGTGAACATTTTCAATATTGCAATAATAGCTATTTTTCTACTCCTGTAACTAAAATGCCATTTAACTTACTAACATACACGTCGCTAAGTGACCTTTTAATCATGCCTTCATAACCTATGACTAAAGAGCCTCTTAGTCATGAGCTGAAATTGGCAACGATGTTTTAGTGGGGTGAAGTTAGGTTCAAATAGTATTTGCTTTATTAGCCACAGCCAAAACTAAAATCAAGTTAGTTTTCAACCGTCACTTTGACGTTTGTCAAGCATAATTTAACCTAATATAATAAATGTCAAAATTTTAATGAAATAATATGATGTTATATTCTCTAAATTTGTGGTTGTAGAAAAAGTATAGTATGCAACTCGTGTTATAAACTTATTAGTCACTCATTTTATTAAACACTCGCTCCGCTGCGCTTCGCTCGTGATTAATGAAACTCGTGACTAAAATGACGTTTATAAAACTTGATACATAATATACTATTAAGTCACAAAGAATGTAAGGACCTATTAACATTTGAGGTAGGCAAGTGCAAGCCAAGACGAAGTCGCGGCTTGTTGCCTGCCGAAAATGTTAATAGGCGATACATTCCGAGTTATCTTATTATATTTTTCCCGCTGCTTATCGAAATTTTCCTAGATTTTTGAAAAAATCGTTTGGTTTGTCACCTGTCACCAGGATTAATTTTCGTGAGTCGTGTGTTACGTGCAGAATGCGCCGCCTGCCATAATTTTGAATTTGAACGCTATTTTCCCGCGCGTTGCGCATTGGCGTTCGGCCGTGTCTTCTGGCGATAGCTTTTATCTGGAAAAACCATTAGCAGGCCGAGACTCGCTACGCGTCTTCTTCGCCAGCTTTCGAAGCGAGCAGTTCTTTAGTGCTATTCACTAGTTCGGGGATGCTTATTTAGGGCTATTTGGTCGAGTTGGAGACGTGAACTTAGGAATGCCCTCAGGTTTTCGTGGATGAAGCCCCCCGAACGCAATTAAGGACTTTGGTTTCCTTCGCTAAGGCGGATCTATTTGGTGTTAGCATATTTCGAGCTGTTCCTTTTCTGCGCCCAAAAACCATCTGGGGTGAGTAGCTATTTCACGCTGAGAGGCCTGGCCGTGCGTGTTCTATTAGAGCCCTGTTTTCCCTCTTACAGCAAGACGTACTAGGCAACATTTCGCCTTCGAGCCGTGTTTGCCGCAATTTGCGTTTTCGCTCTGGAGTCGCTGGACCTGCCGGGCCACGTGCCGCAACGTTCCGCGAGGCGATTTGTCGAGCCTTCACGGGCCCGCTTCTCCTTGTCGCCGGCGCACAATTAGGGCACAAGAGGGTACCGTAATTAGTCCCGAGGTTTGGCCTTTCGACCTGTGGGAGCGGCGTTGTTATTGCCGGCCCCCTAGGCCACCGACGACCGCAAAACGTTCTTGGCCGACGCCGAACCACTAACGCAACGACGCCCAGATCCAGAGCTTTACGTCTGTCGCAGCGAGCCGCTGACGAAGTGGCCCATTTTTAACTTGTTGTAACGTATATGTTTGTCCAAACTGTAAGTACATTTAGTGCATGTGTTACTTAATTAAGGCGGCTCTCATCCTTCATTTCATGCTAGAATTAAGATTGTCAATGTAAAAATGTTATAGCTTATTTTTGCATGAAATTAAACTATTTTAAATTATCTGCATATGATTTGTGTTAGCTACGGTCCGGTTGTTTTATCGGAGCCATCTTACAGGGAGTATTATATGCTAGGTACCGAGTTTACAATTTCTCCACAGTTCACCGGGGTGCAATTGTCGTACCTTCAAAAAATTGTTGGCGCTGGGCATTTTGTTTACTTCATTAACTCTACCGACATCAATCCCGCCCCCTACTACCGATTGAGCCGGCGGCCGGCAAATTGCACCCAAGTGTACCTTTTGTATTGTTTGATGCTGCTTGGAAAGATTGCCCAGAATCTTACATCATAAAGGCCTAACAAGAAGGATTTGGCGCCGAACGTGAGTCCTGTTTTTGTTAAGTGCGCTTTGGCGTTTCCAAATTTTGCCATTTAATGTGATAACCGTAGCTAGCGAACCATTTCTTTTGCATTCGAATTGTTAGGATGTTTTGCGCCGATTTAAATATTTAGTGATAATATTGCATGCGTTGTACTAACAGTATTTTAAGCTATATTTATTCCATTAGTTATTAAGATTTGTGCATGAACCTAACCCATTATTTTAAATATTGCAAATTTATGTAATTGTGCTCTGGTTCGGAGGTTATTGCTATTGGACCGCGTTCAATTTTTTTTTGCTTCTGGAGTATTTGATAAGTGCCTGGAGAACTTCTTGCGATTGTACGCTGGTAGCCCGCGTTTTGTTTTTCTAAATTTAGTAGTAAGACATTCTTTGATCGTGATTAGTTATCAAAGTTTTGCACGTTGCGTCCCTCGTGTGCCTTCGCGTCGCGCGCTTTTATTATTTATTATCTGTCAATTTTCTACTGGGTTTTCTTGTCATAATCATTCAGTATGGATATCGATCGGCTTCTTGTAGAGGAGTTAGATTACGAACTGCGAATTAGGGGTGTCTGTTGTGACGGTAATTCTGGGGATAAGCGTAAGCTCTTGCGTGCACGGATTAGACTAGAGAAATCTGGGAACGCATCTTTTCCCGGAATTGAATTGAATATTGAGGAGGAACTAGATATTTGTTTCCGGAAACTGGGAATTTTAGTGGAGGAAATTTCGGCCCTGGGGCATCTTGTTCGTAATAGCAACGATTATAAGCGCCTTCAGACTAGGTTGTTGCATGTGTCGAATCGTCTGGAACGCTTGAACCCTACGGGATCTTTGTGCGATAGGAGGAATGAGTTGTATAATCGCTGCTTAACAGCTATGGATGATCTGGAAGTGAAATTAGCGTCGGTTAGCGAAACTATAGCACCTTCGGTTTCACGCGTGGCTAACTTATTAAATTTTGATGACAATTCTTCGCAGGTCGATGAGCAAAGTCTCGATGATGCGCACGATCATCCTCAGAGTCAATCTAGAGCTCCTGTCGAGTTCCCTTCGCAAGTCCGATTTAGTTTGCCTGGCATTAGTAACCCTCGTTCATTCCAATCGCCTTTGGGCCTAAATAGCACCCAAGCGTTTGAACCCGCGTCTCGCTGTAACAATTACTTACCGATTAATAAATGGAACCTTAGTTTTGATGGCCATTCGGGGTTGTCTAGTTTTCTGGAAAGAATAGAGGAATTACGTATCGCACGTGGTGTTTCGAAAGAGCAACTCTTCCGGTCAGCTGTCGAATTCTTTACTGATCACGCATTAATTTGGTACCGTTCGATTAGGGATACAGTATGTGATTGGGATGCTTTAGTTAGGGCATTGCGTGCCGCCTTTCTCCCTTGCGATTATGAGTCCGGGTTATGGGATGAGATTCGGAATCGCACTCAAGGTGCTGACGAGCCGGTCACTGTCTTCGTGGCTGTCATGGAAAATTTATTCCGCCGTTTACCTTCGGTGCCCTCGACGTATACGCGGCTTAGCTTGATCCGACGAAACTTATTGCCGCATTTCCAAACACATTTGGCCCTGGAGACTATCCATACTATCGCAAATTTGATCCAGACTTGTAAGGCAATTGAAGATGCACACGTACGTGCTCAAGGGTTTCGTGGACCCCCAACTAACGTTAGTCGCATGTTAGAGCCTGACCTCGCGTATCAAAGGCCTAGAGCCCATCCTAGGGTTCATACGATCGCCGTTTCGCCCAATGATAATTGCGCTCCCTCTAGAGATTCTTTCGCAAAATTGAATAATCCTGTCGGTGCTTCTCCACCGCGTTGTTGGAATTGCAATCAACTTAATCATCGTTCTATCGATTGTCCCTCGCCGAGGAGACGTCATTGTTTTCGTTGCGGGAAACCCGACGTTACGATTAGGACGTGCCCTTCGTGTTCGGGAAACGGAATTCAGCGCCGTTAGGAGACCGACTAGCGTGCGTTAGACAAAATCCTCAGGTCACTAGTTTTGTTATGGAGGCCTCCTGTTCAAAAGCGGTTCTAGATTTTATTTTGAGTCATGCTGGCCCTGATGAGCGACCCTATCTCCAGATCTCTATTTTTGGAAATAAGCTTCTTGGATTATTGGATTCTGGCGCTTCACGCACGATCCTAGGTAGAGAAGGTTGGGAATTGGTAAAAGGCCATTGTCGACTTGAGTCAAGTCAAGCCCCCGTGTGTCGTATCGCTAATGGCATGGAATGTCGAAGCTTAGGGACTGTCACGGCCCCGATAACTCTTCGCGACAAAGTTTGCTTTATGGACGTAATAGTTGTGCCTTCTATACCACATGCTTTAATTTTGGGTACTGATTTTTGGCGTCGCATGGGTATCGTGCCGGACCTTCGAAGTAATGAATGGACGTTTTCTAAGGATGACTTAGTTCCTGTCGTGAACGCTATCCAGGCCGTCGAACATTTGACGCAGTCTCAGCGCGAGCAACTTGACGTATTCGTTAAGAACATTTTTGAGCAGATGGGTGATAAACTCGGTTGTACGCATTTAGTTGAGCATGAAATTAAGACGACTTCGCCCCCTATCAAACAGCGATACTATCCTATTTCCCCTGCTCTTCAGAAACAGGTGGATCTGGAGTTGGAAAAGATGTTGGAAGAGGGAATTGTGGAACCGTCCACTTCCGCTTGGTCATCACCTATCGTCATGATCAGGAAAAAGGATGATAGCTATCGTTTTTGTGTTGATTTTCGCCGTCTCAATAAAGTTAGTCAGCCTGATGCTTATCCTATTCCGTATGTCTCGAGTACACTGGATAAACTTCGTGATGCGCACTACCTCACCACTCTCGATATTAAATCGGCGTATTGGCAAATTCCTGTTGCAGCCTCCTCGAGGCCTTTAACTGCGTTTACTGTCCCCAATCGCGGGTTGTATCAGTTTTGTCGCCTACCGTTCGGTTTGCATACGGCCTCGGCCACTTGGCAGCGGTTAATCGACCGTGTAGTTGGCGCCGATTTAGAACCCTATGTGTTTACATACCTTGACGATATTGTGATCTGTACGCCCACCTTCGATAAGCACTTGTCAGTTCTTCGGGAGGTTGTATCTCGTTTGTTGTCTGCTGGCCTTACCCTAAGTAAGGACAAATGCCACTTTTGTAAGCCCGAGCTTAAGTATCTTGGTTATTTGGTGAATTCGAAGGGTTTGTTGGTCGACCCGGAAAAAGTGGAGGCGATCACGCGTATTCCCACTCCTGGTTCGGTTTCCGAGGTACGCCGTGTTATCGGTATGGCGTCATGGTACCGACGCTTCGTGCCAAACTTCTCGTCACTTATAGGCCCGCTGACGACTCTTCTTCGGAAGAACGCTAAGTTCGTATGGAATGAGCGTTGTGAACATGCTTTCCGCACAATCAAGGAACACTTGATTTCGGCCCCGATTTTGGCATGCCCGGATTTCTCCGTGCCCTTTGTAATACAAACTGATGCCTCGGGTTATGGCATCGGCGCGGTCCTTACCCAACAACAGGCCGATGGTGAAAAGGTCATTTGTTACATTAGCCGTTCGCTGACTAAGAATGAACGCAACTTTAGCACGACTGAGCGTGAATGTTTGGCTGTCCTTTTCGCGATAGAGAAACTTAGACCGTATGTTGAGGGAACAAAATTTACCGTGGTGACAGACCATTATAGCCTGAAGTGGCTTAACGATATTAAGGACCCGGTTGGTCGCATTGCGCGTTGGGCTGTCCGTCTGCAGCAGTATGACTTCAACATTGTCCATCGTAAAGGCAAAGAGCATGTTGTGCCGGATACTCTATCTCGTGCTGTTCCGGTTATTGATACAGTTAATGTTCCACCCGAACCTATTCGCGACCCGTGGTATAGGCGTATGTGTCATCAGATTGGAACTAACCCTCGAAAATTCCCTCAGTGGCGACTTAATAACGGTCAGCTGTTTAAGTATGATCGGTCTAACTACCCTGATCTAGCGGATGATGAGGAAGACCATTGGAAGCTCGTGGTCCCTAAACCCCGGCGCCGCGAAGTTATTAGGCAGAATCACGACGACCCCACCGCTGGTCACACTGGCGTAAATAAAACTTTCCATCGTATCGCGCATAAGTACTATTGGCCGAGACTACGATACGACGTAGCCGCGTATGTCCGCCGTTGCGAAACGTGTCAGCGCATTAAACCCGAACAAAGAGCCCCTGCTGGTTTTATGGGAGGTCATTCCCTTATCTCGAAGCCTTGGGAAGTCATTTGTGGTGACATTGTGGGCCCGTTGCCTCGATCATCGCGAGGATATGCGTATATTCTGGTTGTGGCCGATTGCTTTAGTAAATTCGCACTCACGTTCCCCTTGCGCTCCGCGTCTGCTAATTTGGTCTCCCGTCATTTTGAGGAAGATGTTTTCCTGATGTTTGGCGCTCCAAAGCGCATTGTGTGTGATAATGGCGTCCAATTTCGTAGCCGCGAATTTCAGTCCCTAGCGAACCGATATGGGTGTAAGATT